>CM022756.1:12248631-12271131 GCA_012411365.1 Ameiurus melas
TGATAACTCTCCTGCTAGCACAGCACGTGTTCACCTCATAGTTAGCCAAATGTTGACCAACAACTTTCTGCCTTGTCACACAGCGCTACATCAGACACTTTCTCTATGGCTGTGACTACACTGACTCACCCCCTGTGTGAGAATTTCCAGTCCACTTTTGCCGAGTTCGAGTCGAGACCACGTCCTTAACCGATCGAGTCCAAAAGGGGCCGAGGTGGACTCGAGTCCGAGTCCTTAAAGTGCACCTATTATGGTATTTCAAATAAAATATCTGCAAACGTTAAAAAGTCAAAGTGCAGGATAAACGGAGTTATTGACTCCCAAAAGAAGGAATCGATTCTGAACAGCTGAACCGAGTCGCTGTACTAACCTATGTAGGTTTGTAACAAAAAACCCCGCCTCGGGTCTTAATCGGCTGCCCGCTGACAGACGGAGCTGAAACTCGTTATGGTAGTGGGCGTTTCCTTTTCAACACCTGCTGACAGCACTAAACCAATCACAACAGACTGGGGCATCTGACCAATCAGAGCAGAGTATGCTCTCTGAACCGAGGAGTTTAGAATGAATCATTTAACGAGTCGTTTGTGAAACTGAGGGGAAAATGTAATGCTGCAGTTTAATTGTAAGCACGTTAAAGTGTTTTTTTTGACCTTGGAGGCATGTAAATTTATCGTACGAGGCATTTGAAACATAATTAGGCACGTTTCAAAACCGTAATAGGTGTGGTTTAAGGCTACGACAATAACGAGGAAGCTTTTATTTCCTCCTGTGTTCTGATTGCTTGCCAGTGCGCTCGAATTCAGGGACAGCATAAATACTGTAGTTTTATTATTATAGTGTAAGCTCTCGGGTTGAGTCAGTTGTGTAGGTGTAAATGTAAACTCTAAACCCTCAGTGCTGTGACAGTGCAGTCCTCCAGCACTCTACTCTCCTCCTCTCACCATCGTGCTGAGACGTGCGTTTGGACAGACTCGTGCTTTTATACTCCACGCTTTCAGTTTGTTCCTCTTTTTGTTCATGACGGTCTCTGCCTTTCTCTTTCTGGCTTTCTCTAAGTGCTGAAAGGTTCTGAGGCTCTTAAAGCAGCATTCTGACTCTGTGTGTGTGTGTGTGTGTGTGTGTGTGTGCGTGTAGGTTGGTTTCGGTTTGGAGCACGTCTCACGAGAGCAGATCCAGGAGGTGGAGGAGGACCTGGACGAGCTCTATGACAGCCTGGAGATGTACAACCCGAGTGACAGCGGTCCAGAGATGGAGGAGACCGACAGCATCCTGAGCACACCCAAACCTAAACTCAGGTCTCTCACACACACACATTCATACGGTACAGTTTATATTACAATACTGTTGGAGTGTTCGTTTTGGTCACACAAATTTTCCTCCCTCGAAGTCGCACAAGCAAGATCCTCTTCTTTCAGTTAAAACGATTAAACAATTGAAAAGTGAGGAAATAAGTGAAATAAAAACATGGAACAGAGCACATGAAAGGCGGATTAACCCGTTCTCACGGCATACTGGCGTTCCGTTCCAATCGGCTTAGCGGACGATTTCAATCAGTGTAATAAACAGATGAATTGTTTTCTCGCCGCACGTGTGATATAAAGTCGGGACACTGTTGGGTTTCTGTGTGTAGAGTATCTTGACTGGGAAAGTGGGGAGGTCTGAGCCCCCTGCTGGGCGAACAATTCACGCCTCTCTACGTTAACACTGCTACAGAGACACAGCTAAAGCTTTTTTCATAGTAAAACACGTCATGAAGCCATGAAGCACTACTGTAGAGCGTGACCTCGCAAAAACGTTCAGTGCTGAACGCAGCGCAAATGACATTTTGGCTTCTGGGGAAAAAAATTAAAATAAAGTTAAAGTGCAGTTTAAAAGAGCACTAATATAAATATAATGCTATTTAAGGAAGGATTGTAAAACGCAGTGCAATAAAAGTACAATCCTTTCCTGTAAGCTCGGTGAAACAGGAAGGTCTTGAAATAATCTTGTTTATTATGTATGTCAGGGCACTTCGGAGGCTCTGTGACAGCTGGTTCCGTGTAAAAAGCAGCGTAAAATCTAAAAGCCACTCGCTCAGTGTTTACCTTCAGTACGACGAGCCGTTTCCTAACGAGCTGCTCGAGCGTATCCGGCAGGCGTGTTCTTCTGTATCCGCGTAGTGATCTTTACACTTCGAGGCGAGTTCTGTAGCACAGCCATCTTTAAATCCCCTTTCTTTGCTTTGTGTGAAAACTCTGGTGCAGTCCCTTTCCTTATTATTCCCTCATAATAAGTTGGGTGCTGTTGGCTAGGACTGGTTAAAGCTGTTCTGGTTACGCTGAGCCTCTTTTATTTATTTGTTTGTTTTATATTTTTCACTCGAGTGTGAGATCAGTAAGCACTCTGTACAACCGTGCCGATCAGAAAAGCAGCTCCGAACAATCCCTGAGGCGGACGGGCTACAACAGCAGGAGACCACATCTGGTTTCGCTCCGTCCCGTGAGCCGGGAGCAGGAATCTGACGCTACAGTGGGCACGGGATCGCTGAAACTAGACCGCTGAAGATTAGGAAGAACATTCTGTCCAGCGTCAGATTCCTGTCCTTGGCTGACGACTGAAACCTGATACGGTCTTCTACTGTTGTCGTGGACTCTGAGATGCTTTTCGGTTGTACAGAGTAGTGATTTTGAGTAACCATAGACTTCCTGTCAACAAGGCGTTTCCTCATACAGAGCTGTTGCTGACTGGGTGGATTTTTTTTCTTTATTTTTTGACATTCTCTGTCGACTCTAGAAACTGTTGTGTGTGTGTGTGTGTGAAAAATAATCCCTGGAGATCAGCACTTTCTGAAATACTGTAAACCAGACCATCCGGCAGCAGCGGTCTCCCACGGTCAAAGTCCCCGAGATCACGTTTTTCCCATTCTGATGTGTGACATGAACGTGAACCAAATGTTTCCGATCTGCACGTTTTGATTCGTACAACTGACAAACTCCGACTGTTTATAGACACGTTGACGTAACTGTTTATACCATGTGGGACAAGAGGAAATGAACATGGAGGATGTATAAAGACAGAGAGACATGCGGTACGGTACACACGCACACAGATGAAGGGTGAGCGGCTGAGGGAGTACAACTGCCCTCTGGTGGTCAGATGAGAATATCTTTCTTTTTTTCTTCCTTTCTGTTTTTTTTTTGGCACAGTTGCTCAGGCACACACTCCATCATTACAAGAATCACAGTAATCAGCCAGTATCTCAACCCCTTTAAATCTGTATAATCAGCCTTGCAGGCGCTCCCGTCCAAACACACCGGCCTGCTTTATTACCCATTCTAACAGTCTTAGAGCTGATCTAAACACGGGATCCTGCCAAGCGCGTAAACACGCCGTCAGCTAGCCGTCTGTAATCCACACACTCGGCCCGGTTCTGCTCACACACACACACAGAGACTTTAATCAGAGGCAGGTGTAGAGACGATTTAACGTGTGTGTGTGTGTGTGTGTGTGCGCAGGCCGTTCTTTGAGGGAATGTCGCAGTCCAGCTCTCAGACGGAAATCGGCAGCCTGAACAGCAAAGGAAGTCTGACCCGAGACCCCTTCAGCCCGGTGAGTGTGTGAGGTGCAGAATGAGAAGGTATTTCAGTCGCACTACTGTTAACAGTTAACGCTTGCCCCCTCCCCCCAGTCCAGAGAGTAGCTTCCAGAGAAACAGGATGCTTCAGACTGTGCGCTTCGCTCGCTTGTGTCCTGGTTCTCTAGAAGCTTCACTAGAAACCCTTGTTTTCCGCCTGATTGACAGCAGCGTCTCCTTGACGACAGGCTTCCACTCCGTATTAGCTATACATGAACGTAAATGACACTACTTTGGCAGCGTGCACTTCCAGCATCGGGTTTAGGTTCCCAACACGTCCTGCGTATTTGTAGCGCTTTCCCTGGTCTGAAGCGCCCGATTCTGCTCATCAGCTGCTTCACGTCTTTTCTAACGTGATGCGAGTGTGTTGGAGCGATGTATGGACATGTGTTCTCAGAGCAGGGTTGGGAAACTGCGGTGTAGGTGATTTCAGGGCAGACGTGTGTGTGTGTGTGATGAGAGCAGCTCAGTGTGGAGACTGGGAGTGTTGACCACAGTGCTTGTGTTTCTCCAACAGGGGGAGCAGCCTCCGTCCGACAAGCTGAAACACTCACGCAGCCGCAACCTGGACGAGACCACGACCGAGCCGGACATTTCGGTGAGATACTCAACGACATGGAACATGCACGCGCACACACACACACACACACACACATGCACACACACACATGCACACACACACATGCACACACACACCGTTCTTTCTCAATCTCAGTACATTTTAAAACATACATAATCATTAAAAGGTGTGTGTATGTGTGTGTGTGTGTGTGTGTGTGTGTGTGTGTGTGTGTGTGTGTGTGTGTGTGTGTGTGTGTGTAGGAGGTGAATGATCAGGAGCTGTTCCAGGAAGTAGCACCCTGCATTACTGTGTCTGTGGCTGAGAAACCACGTACACCACTGAAGACCAGCAAGAGCGAGGGGCAAACCATGCCTTCTCCTAGGTCTGCCCACACACACACACACACACACACACACACACACACACACACACACACACACACTTTGGATTTACTCATTTGTTCATTTGTGAGGTATTTTCATTGAACTATACGTTACTGTAGCTTAATAATGCTAGCACTGCATTGAGTTCTGAGCTCACAAACCAGATAGAAATATTTTGCTCTGTTATTATTTTTTTTGCTTTTAAAGATGATTTTGTCTTCATCTTCTCGTGTATTGCCGTTATTAGTCCTTACAAAGGAGTTAAAACATGCACGCACACACACACAGAACTATAACCCGATTATACACACCTCAGCATGCTGTAAGGCCTGAAAGCAGAGATAAAAAGTGCACTTTAATTTAATTTAATACATAATTAATTTCTGTGTGCGTGTGCGTGTGTGTGTGTGTGTGTGTGTGTGTGTGTGTGTGTGTGTGTGTGTGTGTGTGTGTGTGTGGGTAGGTTGGATGGGACACACACACCCCGGCAGAAACGCAGCACTCCAATGAAAGACAGGCAGCTCTCCAAGCCGCTGAGTGAACGAACCAACAGCTCAGACAGCGAGAGGTCACCTGAACTAGGACACAGTACACAGGTAGACACACACACACGCACACACGCACACACTGTCTATTCACTAATCACACATTAAGCCCATTTCCACTAAGATCCCAAACCTTTGTTGAGGAACCGCACAGTCCCGCACAGGAACTAGACAGTCCCAAACAGGAACTAGACAGTCCCGCACAGGAACTAGACAGTCCCGCACAGGAACTAGACAGTCCCGAACAGGAACTAGACAGTCCCAAACAAACTAGACACCAGGAACTAGACATCCCGCACAGGCTAGACAGTCCCGAACATAGACATGACAGAACTAGACCCAACAAACAACCCAAACAATAACTAGACAGTCCGCACAGGAACTAGACAGTCACACGAACGGAACAGAGTCCCGTAGGAACTAGACAGTCCCGCACAGGAACTAGACAGTCCCAAACAGGAACTAGACAGTCCCAAACAGGAACTAGACAGTCCCGCACAGGAACTAGACAGTCCCGCACAGGAACTAGACAGTCCCGAACAGGAACTAGACAGTCCCGAACAGGAACTAGACAGTCCCGAACAGGAACTAGACAGTCCCAAACAATAACTAGACAGTCCCGCACAGGAACTAGACAGTCCCGAACAGGAACTAGACAGTCCCGCACAGGAACTAGACAGTCCCGCACAGGAACTAGACAGTCCCGAACAGGAACTAGACAGTCCCAAACAGGAACTAGACAGTCCCGCACAGAACTAAACCAGAACTAGACAGTCCCGAACAGGAACTAGACAGTCCAACAGGAACTAGACATCCGAACACTAACACCCAAACAAATAACCAAAAAACAGAACTAGACAGTCACAAACACCGACAGAACTAGACGAAAGGAACTAGACAGTCCCGCACAGGAACTAGACAGTCCCTATACAGGAACTAGACAGTCCGCAGAACAGACCGCACAGCTAGACACCCATAGACAGCGCAGACAGCAACAACTAACCCAACAACACCACTAACATCAAACACCCAAAAACACCGAACTAACAGCCCTTGAGACAGAACAACAGTCCCTGGGAACTAGACAGTCCGAACAGGAACTAGACAGTTCACTTGGGAACTAGACAGTCACTTGGGAACTAGACAGTCCCGAACAGAGCCGCACAGTCCCAAACAGGAACTAGACAGTCCCGAACAGGAACTAGACAGTCCCGAACAGGAACCACAGCACTGATTGGCAGGTTTCTGTGCCAGGCATGGGAAAAGCAGAGGGATTAGTGATTGCGCTGGAACTTTGGCAGGCTCCACACGCCACACTGAGGAAGTGAAATAGTAAACTGGGTAATTGCTGCTGCTATTTCACTATGACAGGGTCATAACGCGCAGGAAATGCAGTCGCTAATAAACTTTGCGTTTCCATTAGAAATTTGACACGCTGTACGCTCGTGTAAATGAAAAACGCGAACGCTAACACACGATCTGCATTTTCATTTGAATTATGTCGCAATTTATGCGTCCATAAATAGGAAATGCAATCGCAAATACAGTCTGCGATTGCTTTTTAATATCGTCCACAAAATACTTCCCCACACACACACACACTTGTTTTTGTGTAAACAGTCTGCTTGGTCATCCGTGCTACTGGATCTGATCGAAACCTAACTTCAGTAATCAGCTCATGGATAAAGGTTATCAGTAAGAGGCTCAGTCATTCTGTGAAGCTTGTGTTTGACCAATCGGTGATGTCCAGTACCACAAGCTCCGCCCCCACCCCCCAATACTTCCTGCTTCATAAAGAAGCATCATCTTTGGAACAGGAACTAAACTACAGATCAACCCAAGATCTCACCTCTGAGTTCCTGAAAGATTCCTGTGATGGATGCTCACTCATTATGAACACGTCTTACACCCAGACATGTTGTTTGTCTCGCTGTGTTTCTCTGTTTGTTTGTTCTGGTTTCTGTGGAGGAGTTGCATCTCGGAGCTAAATAAAGAATGCTAATGCACTGTGTTATCTTGCTCCACAGATTCAATCTGAATTATTAATGTTGAGCTGACTCGTATGACCTGTGTGTGTGTGTGTGTGTGTGTGTGTGTGTGTGTGTGTGTGTGTGTGTGTGTGTGTAGGTCCTAAGGAAAGCTGTGTATGATCAGTTGAATCAGATTTTGTTGTCTGATGCGGCGTTACCCGAGAGCCTCATCCTTGTTAATGGCACCGACTGGCAAGGCCAGGTAGGAGAGTGTGTGTGTGTGTCAGTTTTGTGTGTGTCAGGTGTGCATGTCCTAGGAGTGTGTCCCTGGTGTGCATGTCCTAGGAGTGTGTCCCCGGTGTGCATGTCCTAGGAATGTGTCCCCGGTGTGCGTGTCCTAGGAATTTGTCCCTGGTGTGCATGTCCTAGCACTGTGTCCCCGGTGTGCGTGTCCTAGGAATGTGTCCCTGGTGTGCGTGTCCTAGGAATGTGTCCCTGGTGTGCGTGTCCTAGGAATGTGTCCCTGGTGTGCATGTCCTGGGTTTGCATGTGTACCAAGTATGACACATTGATGTACCCACTTAATTAAACGTAAGTGTATGTGTGTGTGTGTGTGTGTGTGTGTAGTATGTAGCAGAGCAGTTACAGGTTCAGAAGCACCCGGTGGTGTGTACGTGTTCATCAGCAGAAATCCAGGCTGTTCTCTCAGCTGTGCTGACGCGCATCCAGAAATTGTGAGTCCTTTTACACAAAACTACACACAACTTTTTATTTTTTTTAAAGAGCATCCATCCATCTATCATTTTATCTCCAATCTCTCTCTCTCTCTCTCTCTCTCTCTCTCTGTAGCTGTAACTGTAACTCGTCCATGCCGCGGCCCGTGAAGGTGGCAGTAGTCGGAGCTCAGAATTATCTGGGTGCCATCCTGCAGTTCTTCGTCAGTCAGTTGGCTAATAAGACGTCGGATTGGCTGAACCACATGCGCTTCCTGGTAGTTCCTCTGGGTGAGTGAACACCACCACCCACATCACAGATCTCTAATCAGATGGGTTTTTTTTTTAACACATTTTCAAACACCCAACAGCTTTCACAGCCCCGACTACATCACTAACCTCACACTAGACAGATATTTAATAACATACCCGGCCCTTCTCACTCCGTCATACTGTGACATCACATCAACTGTAGTCTTCGAGTCTCTCAAACACTCCTGACATTTGCAAACGCTGATAAATTTAGATCGAACGTGACATTTTGCTTTTCTTTTCTTTTTCTTTTTTTGTGCCGCTCTGTTTTTCTTTTCCCTCCGTCTGTTCAGGTTCCCACCCTGTTGCTAAGCACCTGGGTGCCCTTGACAACCGCTACAGTTCAGTGTTCCTAGATGGAGCCTGGAGAGAGCTGTTCAGTCGCCCAGAACCTCCACAGTCAGGTAAACATACACACACGCACACAATATTTTCCAGACCATAACGTGCCTGATGTCCCATGATGCTTTGCAGAGGATATATATATTCGTGTCGGTTAACGAGCTAACGAGGTGAGGATCGTTAACAATGGAAAGTTTGACTGATCTACCGTGTGTGTCGGATATTTAAGAGCTCGTTGTATATTCGTCTTCTACGCGTTGCGAGCGCTCGTACCTTCCTCGTCACTAAAGCTGCGTCCCAAACGATGTACTATACTGTACACTTCCACTATGCACTCTGCCATCTAGTGTATGAACTTTAGAAGGGTAGTATCGTCTCGAATGGAACACTAACGGTTATTTACTATGTTTTTAGTCGACGTTACCAAACCGAGTCACGTTACGAATCTAATCCTCCTCGAAAGCTCTTTATGGTGTAAGTATGGAGGAACTTGTTTACCGCTCACTCAGGTGTGTTTTATTGCTGCCTTCAAAGTCTTTTCAATATGAGTTCACGTAAACGCCACCACAGTGTCGTAATTACTGCTCGGGAGCTTGGTGTTTTTCTGAAGCAAAATACAAATGCAGACAAAAGACATTTTCTCGCACCGTCCATTTTGTCTGACTGTAACTACTCGAACGCTCACCACGTCATAGTCACCGCTTCCCAACTCGTATGCACAAACTTCTAAGACTTGAAGGCAGCACAAGTCTGAGAACTCGGGCTAGGTGGATGTTGCCTGGTTTGCTACTTGGAAATGTCGGAAATCTGTGTCCCAAACACACACCCCTCCCCTCCCCCCATCACCGCAAGTCCCGGATGCAACGGATTGAAGCGTTCGCAAGTGATCATCAACCTCTTCTCCAGTCCTTTTCTGCCTCCTAGTGGACATGTTCATATCACACCCAAGTACAAAGGCAGGCACGGATACAGATTCTGACATCTCCACAAACACACCGACTCTGACGTATAATCCCGACATTAGACCAGAGTGACTTCCTGTTCCTGTTACTAATTCCCCAAATCTATGAAACTGGGTTCAGCTGGACTAGACACAACCAGGCCTGATTACGGCAAACCCTGTTCGATCAAATCACCACTTAAATGGAACTTTTTAAACAGCAGGAAGTTTAAAGGTCTTACCCAGTAACACACTATGCCAAAACTGGTAGGTAACGACAACTATACCGAAGTTGAAAGAAATTCCAGAAAAGATGAGGATGAAGTGCTCCACTTCTACGCTCCCTCCACTGGTGTCCTGTAGCTGCCCGCATCAGATTTAAAACTCTGACACTTGCCTACAAAGCCAAAAATGGTCCATCCATTTACCTCATAGCATTTATAACACCCCACACTGCACCACGCTCCTTCCGATCTTCTAGCACCGCTAGACTGGTGCCACCATCTCCAGTCTAGGTATGAGGAAGGTATGCCTTCCTGTTCTGGTACCTAGGTGTTGGACTGAACTTCCCCTAGATATCCGAACACTGGTCGGCTCCAAAGCTGGCATTAAAGACCTACATCTTCCTAAAATACATAAATGAGCACTTTTCATAAAAAAATAAATAAATAAAAGTTGTGTTGTATGTGTTTTTCTTACTATATTGTTATATATAATATAACAGAGTTTTTTGACTGATGGTATTCTTAGTCCGTGACCTAATGAACCAGTATCGTCATGCATTTATTGATGGAGACTTTAAAGCACTCTGGATAATGGCGTCTGCCAAATGCCATAAATGTCAATGTGATTGAAATACATCAGTCTGGGAAGGGTTACAAAGCTATTTCAAATGGTCTGGGACTCCAAAGAACCACAGTGAGAGCCATTATCTCAGAGCGGAAGAACTCAGCGCAGTAGTGAACCTTCCCAGAATTGGCCGATATTCCAAAATTCCTCCAAGAGTACAGCAAATACTCATCCAGGAAGTCACAAGAGAACCATGGACATCATCAAAGGACCTACAGGATTCTCTTGCATCAGTAAAGGTCACTGTTCATGACTCCACTATCAGAAAGACACTGGGGGCATAAATGGCATCCATGGAACAGTGGCGAGGTGAAAACCACCAATAACCCAGAAGAAGATTAAGGCTCGTCTGAATTTTGCCAAAACCCACCTTGATGATCCTCAGACCTTTTGGGAAAATGTTCTGTGGACTGATGAGTCGAAAGTGGAACTGTTTGGAAGACAGGGGTCCCGTTACATCTGGCGTAAACCAAACGGTCAAGCATGGTGGTGGTAGTGTGATGGTGTGGGGATGCTTTGCTGCTTCAAGGCCTGGGCAAATTGCAACAGTTGAGGGGAAACATCAATTCTGCTCTCAACAAGAAAATCCTAAAGGAGAATGTCTGGTCTTCAGTCTGTAAGTTGAAACTGAAGCGCAATTGGATTATGCAGTAAGATAATGACCCAAAGTCCACCTCTGAATGGCTCAAAAAAACAGTTCAGTTACAGTTTTGGAGCGGCCAAGTCAAAGTCCTGACTAACTAATTGCTATGCTGTGGCAGGAACGTAAACAGGCCGTTCATGCCCTCCAGTGTGGCTGATCTAAAGCAGCTCTGCAGAGAAGACTGGGCCAGAATTCCCCTGCAGCGTTGTGAAAGTTTAAGGATGTCGCTATTTTTTTCACATGGGTGATAGGTGTTGGATTAACCCTTTGCTTCAATAAAAATAAATAAAAACTGTAATTGCTTTTGTTTTATGTTGTATTTCGTTTGAAGATCTAAAACTATTTAGTATGAGATCTACACAAACAGAAAAAAATCAGATACTTTTTCTCAGCACCGTATGTGAAGTTTATTATTATTACTGCGATAACAAGGGAGACTTTTTATTTACTTTTCGGTCATTTTGAGATCTTTGAGAGAACTGTGGAATTGCTGGGGTTTAAACCAGCTGTGTGTGTGTGTGTGTGTGTGTGTGTGTGTAGATGTGTTGGACGTTGCAGGTCACATTACTCAGTATATCAGCGGAGCGTCTCTCACCCATCAGCTCCCCATCGCTGAGGCCATGCTGACCTGCAAACACAGGACGTGAGTGAACCTTCATCACTGCTTCTCTTACGCATCATTTACAGTAGTAGTAGTAATAATAATAATAATAATAATAATAATAATAGGCAGTTCTATAAACAAAGCAAATAGATCATTCACTGCTTAAGCTAATATGTAATCTCTCTCTACAGCGAATAGATGGTGTATTTTATGGTGTTATCAGTGATGTTTGTTTAAATGGTTTTATGGAGTCATTTGATTTCTCGTCTCTCTCTCTCTCTCTCACTCTCTCTCTCTGTGTCAGGCGGGAGGAGGATTCCTATCAGAAGTTTATCCCGTTTATTGGCGTACGTTATCATTATCTGTGTATTCATTGATTATGCAATAACTGACACAGACAGTGGAACTAACTCTGAAATGCACTTCCAGGTTGTGAAAGTGGGGCTGATTGAGCCGGGTCAGTCGTCTACAGGTCAGTCTTTATGGTTTGATTGACAGATCTGTTCTGAAAATGCTGAATGCTGCTTGAAGGCTTTATCGTAAACTGAGATCGTTTGAAATCTGTATGCTGTGCGTTGTGGCTTTTAGGTGACGGTGAAGAGGGCGTGTCTGTGAATTTGGCCGTCCCCTCGACGTCTCCGCCTACTCACGGCTCTCCCGCCAGTCTTAAAGAGACGGCCACGCCCCCTTCCTCACCTTCTATGGGTGCTGTTTTGGCTGTACAGGGGTGAGTGCGTGCGTTTGTGTGTGCTGTTTAGAGTAAAGGTATATTAATTGTGTTGCGCTTTTATTTTCTTCAATTTTACATCCTGATATATTTAACGGGAAAAAAAAAACACAACCATCGATCTGGCCTCCATCTTGACTAGGATTGAATATTCGATACAAACGAACAAAACAAAAACTTTTTTTTTTTTGACAAGTCCAAGAATGTAGGTGGGAGGAACGGCATACTCTCCCCTGTCAATCACAGTGACGCTAGCCAATCATGGTCCTGTGTTGAGCTCGCGTATGCAGACGAGGGTAGATAGCACCTCTCATTCGAATGTGTGCATGAGCGGCAGTTTGAAAAGATTCCAATCTAGTCCATCAAATGAATTTGGAATAAATATATATTGGTATAATTTTATTTAATTGCAAGATTTATAAAGTAGCTGGATTTGTTGCAAAATACAGAGTGTCCCAAAAATCTCTATAACATAGATGACGATGTATGGCATCTCGCCATGTTTCCTGTTAAACTCCAGCGCAACCTTGTGATCGCTTCCTGATCCAGCCATGAGAATGATTTCAATACGTTCTTCTTTTATCAAAGGCGTTCTTAAAGGGCTACTGAAAACATATGCTAATGATGTATCATTTGTTGTTAGCAGGCTAAAACATTTAAAAGTATAACGCCAAAGGAATCTATTTTAGTTCGAGGTTGTAGCAGTTCAAAGGGGGTAAAAACTTATGGAATGCACTGTATATGTATAACTTTTTAATGACGAATTGGAAAGTTAGTTTTCTTGGTGAAGTGTTGTAGTGTGTTTAATCTGTGCACTTAGACAATATCAGTATAATAAATGGTGAATTTCTGATCAATGGATACGTTTAAGACGAGTTATTGAGGTTTTAGTGTTAAAATCTAACGAGATCGACACCCACTCTCTCCGTGTCTCTGTCCCAGGAGCCCTAGCATGTCTCACGGCGTGGACGCTATCGGTCTGCAGGTGGACTACTGGCTGGCGTCTCTGGCCGAGAAGCGGCGTGAGGGCGAGAGGAGAGACACGGGCTGTAAGAACACTCTGAAGAGCGCCTTCAGGTCCCTGCAGGTCAGCCGTCTGCCTGGAGCGAGCGTCAGCGATCCCCACGCGCCCGTCAGCACCATGTCCATGACCGTGGTCACCAAAGAGAAGAACAAGAAAGGTGAGAGCTGTGTGTTGGAGAAGGACATCCCCGCACTTTTTGACCTGGTTGAAGCCAGTGAGCTGCAGTGACGTTTTACTCCGTTTCTGCAGTGCCAACCATTTTCCTGGGGAAGAAGCCCAAAGAGAAGGAGGTGGACTCTAAGAGTCAGGTGATCGAGGGCATCAGTCGACTCATCTGCTCAGCCAAGCAGCAGCAGACCATCCTGAAAGGTACAGCGCACACACACACACACACACACACTGAACAGAATATATATATATATATATATATCACATCACATCATCTCCCAAGCCATTTTCATATTATTCTTTATACATCACAATCCATAGTGGTAGCAAACCAGCCGTGTCACAGCTGCTGTGATATTATTATTATTATTACAGATGTGTGCATCACTCCAGATGTGAATCTCGTCCTCTGTCCTGCTCCTCACTCACTCTGTGTGAACAAACGCTGCAGTTTCACTGGAATAAATCACACAGAGAGACAATACTCCATAATAAACCGAGTGTTTTCCCCTGACAAACAGAAACATTTACATCTCCACTCTTTTCTTTATCTTAAATTTCTTTCTTTTCTTTTTTTGCTTTCTTATTTCATCTCTCTTCTTCTTTTTCCCCTTCTTTCTTTCTTTCCATTGTTTTTTTTCCTTTTTGTATTTCTTTATATTTCTTAATATATTTATTTTCCTTTTTTCTTTTCTTTTTTCTGTATATTCCCTTTTCCATTCTTTTATTTCATTCTGTTTATCTATCTCTCCCCTTTTAATTTCCTTCTTTTCCTATTTTCCTTCCTTGTCTTTTTTCTTTCTTGTCTGTTCTTCTCCATTTTCCTTTCCCCCTTTTTCTATATTTACCCTTTCTTTCTTTCTTTCTTTCTTTCTTTCTTTCTTTCTTTATTGTTCTTTATTTCTTTTTTCGTTCATTCATTCATTTCTTTGTTTTTCTTTTTGCCTCTCTCTTTCTGTCTGTTTGCGTTCTCTCTCTCTCTCTCTCTCTCTCTCTCTCTCTCTCCTCAGTGTCCATCGATGGTGTGGAATGGAACGACGTGAAGTTCTTCCAGCTCGCGGCTCAGTGGCCGACGCACGTGAAGTACCTCCCAGTCGGACTGTTTGGTTACAGCAAACCTCCCTCCTAGGAACCGCCTCTCATCCTCTAGCTCCGCCCCTTCACCCCATTGCACACAGCTGTAGCAGGGCTGTAGGAGGGAACCTGCCTAAATGTTCATATCCTTTCAGAGAGGAGGAGTGTGGGCTCGCGGGTGGGACGTGTGGGACGTGTGGGAGTGGCTCAGACGGACTTCATACGGCGCTAGTCACTTTTATTTCCAGAAAGGTCCTCAAGAACCAGTGGTGTGTGTAGGACGAGCACAAAACGGCAGACGCCTTCAGTCTACCAACAATCATCTACTTGTTACAGAGCATGACGAAAACCGAGACATCTAAAATACGACCCCCCTCACATGACCTTTGACCTAAATGTTCAGCCCCAAATGTCAGAGTTTTAACAGAACCAGCGACCGGTGTTAACCTCTGATCTGCATGCTTTAAACTACATCACCCACAATCCACTAGGAGAATTCATCGTTGTTATTATGCAACTTATGTACTTGTGCATGTGTTAAGCTGAGCTAGGTGTGCAGCTACAGTTAGCCACTCGACGCTATGCCTTTTTCACATCAGTTAGGCCTAGAAGCTTAGGATTAGCAGTGAAGTGGTTGCTGTGTTCATGGACTCTGTGAGTTTTCACTTATTTTGTACATACTTTAGGCTTTTGTGTCTCAGCTTTCAGTTAATGAGGAATTACAAAAGTGGCCTTTCTTTTATTTTTTATTTTTCTTTTGTTTTTTTAAGAATATGTAGCTCAATTAAGAGTTTTATTGTCATTTTATTTCATTTCTATGAGCCATTTCTCCAAAGATCGCACTGGCCAATCCGAATGTGTCCGTCATGTAAACCTGACCGAATGTAAAAGGGTCACAGAAAAGTCGGCACGGTCACTGCGGCAACTTCATTTATCCGCTGTAAACGCTACGTCACGAGGGGAAACCGCGCTCATACTGCACGTCTCGTTTCGGATTTCTGGAATTAAAGGTCATTTACAGCTCGCTCGGGACGGTCTGTGAGCCAGTGCCGCTCTGACGAGCATCTTCAGCGTTCAGCTTTTGCCACTTTTTAGCCGGGCTGGATCCCTGTCCGCCGTTGAAAGCTATGCACTTCCATTAATGCTCTCTCTCTCTCTCTCTCTCTCTCTCTCTCTCTCTCTCTCTCTCTCTCTCTCTCTCTCGCGCATATCTCACACGTTTGCTTTGTGAAGCACAATGTTGGAGGTTAGCCGACCCCTTTAAAGCAAACGATCGCTGCCGGTTTGCATGCCGTCACTGCTGGTGTAAATTATTCATTTAAAGGGATATTCCACACGCGCGCACGTGATCTTTCATCACGAACATTTACAGGATCTTCATTTGAAAGTGGAAGATAGGGCTAGAAGTGATTGAGTGATCACATGACACGTTTTAAATCTCCTTCTATAATCCTACAGATTCCCTGACAAAATATTTACATTTGTTATTTAAAGGTGCAACAGTCGATAGTTTTCCGCTTAAGACGGTATGCTAAACACAACAGATGACCACAGAAAGCGTTGATGAGTCGACATTCCATGTTGTCCTTTTTACTGTGCCACAACCGGCCAAACCCCTCCAAATTTCTCCCCAATTTAGTTTTTCCTCACCAATTCCCACCGCCAGCTCTTCCCTATCACACAACAAATTATGAAAGCTAACACGTGCTTTCCTCGTGACTTGTGAAGCCAACCAATCCCATCTTTTTGAACTGCTGCTCCTGCTGCTTCACATGGCAGTGTAACATAACACACTCGGAGGAAAGCGCTGTCCACCCTCTTTCTCATCCATGAGGTCGCACACGCCCCTTCCCATGCAGATAACACGCCCAGTTCTGTTGCATCTTTGGGATCTCGAGCTTGTGATCTCCTGATGATGGCGTGAATCATTTGGAAGGCTCTCCCATTCTTCACCTTTTAAAACGTGTCCAGATTGCTCCGATCGATGATACAAACAGAACGCAGTCGTTTTCTTTAACCGTAGGTCTGACGTTTGATAACGTTGGCGAACGTTTTGTCACACAGAATGTTCTAGAATCCGGCCAGGAATTTATTGCGAGCATCTTGTACAGTGTGATGAGTAGCGATCTTAAAAGACAGCTAAACAGTGTGAAGCAGGCTTTTTGAGGAAGGGAAGAGTTCTCTTCAACTAAAACGGCCCAGTTAAACAAATGAATCCTGAATGAGAGCTAAACTGTTCGGTTCCTGGATGAGTTCCTGGTTTGTCCTTCCACTGCACTGGCATAATAAGCTTAATCCAAGTTAGTTTTACGTTGGTCATTCTGGAAAGCTTGAAGTTTCGAGTGCAGCCCAGGAATTCAAATGGACCCTGGACCTTGGATCCGATGGAAGAAACTTCCTGAGGGGAAAAAACCCCTCAGGTGCAGATGCATTCATTGGCAATCCACCAATTGGAAAATAACCATCAGGTTGAATACATTACGACTTGCACCAATACAAATTGAGCCAATCCATTTGTTCCTTCACCCAGATTTGATCTCTTTCTTTTCCTTACAAGGGAAATGACCACTCATTTACTTAAAGTTCCACCGGTTCTCTGTAATGTTCTCCACAGTCAAGAATCACACACGATACAGTGCGGGTTGCTGTTCTTCGAGCAGGTCAAATCCAGAAGCCGTCATTATCTGTCTTAAACATAAAGAGCTAAGAGCCGAAGGCTGACTTTCAGTCTGAAATCGCGGAGCTACGGTCTCCCTTTACCTGCTAAGCTGCTACATGGTTGTCGTAACGTACAGCTTCTGTGAAAGTGATGGTCTACTTCGTCTAGGACGTGCGTGAGGTGTACAGTACGTGTCGGTGTTCAAGTGATCAAAGTTTTAGTGTGTGAAGTGTTCCGAACTCTGAAATAACGTAGTGCCACAGTAAGAGTGATGAGTCTTGGTGTACGCGTGTGTGTGGGTGTAGTTTTGCGTGAGTAGATTTGTGGTGTAAATTTTGAACAGTATGCCAACTCCTGCATCGTGACGCGAGGTCGCACGGCGGTGCCGGAGGAACTCGAGACGTTTCGTAAGGAATTTAAATGCAAAAAAAACGACGACTTCTCGGACTACGGAACTCTGCAGACGCTACACCGTGTGGCATCAAAGATGACGTGGAAACGATGTGTATAGATGCATTATAAAGGACTTTTCGGTGTCATGACGTCACATTCTACCAAAACTCTGTCACGCTGATGAAGTCGAACCGAGGTGTAGGAAAAGTATTACTACAGGTTTGTGTTACAGTTCAGATGGGTCAATGGGTCAGTATTTTCTGTAGTGGATGTTCAGCAGTGGTGTTTTTAAAAAGAAAAATAATAAAAAAAAAAGTTATTTTCCATTATTAAATTATTCAGTAGTGCTTTATATTAAGGTTCCTTTAACTGACATTATTTACAGCATGAAATACAGAGGTGATTCACCTTATAACCATCATTTTGTTGAATTCTACATTGTGTATATGTTGCTATAGCTGGTCATTCACAGGGATGCTTCAAATCTGAACTGAAACTGATTAGAAAGGAAAACTATATATATATATATATTATATTATATTATAGTGGTGGAAAGACTGCTTATAGTTATCATGGATTATACATGACAGTAAATTTGATCTATAAATGGATTAAAAGTACATCATTCTTTAATTTCAATCAAATTCAAACGGTTGGTAAATTGCCTTGGTATAAAACGACGCCTTGTGCTGTTCTAGGAAAATGATCAGCTCCAGGGCTTCACATCGTCATGCTTTTGATTTTACTTATACGTAGGAATTTAACACAATAGGATATTTTTGTTCTTGGTCAATATTATTAACACAATCTACACTTGTATTAATGGATGTTTGTTTAATTAACTGTGATTTATGATGACCATGAACTAACCCCTTTTTAATGCGCTGTAGCTGGTTATTCATCGAAACTGAAGCGAGGCTGGACGGTGGGGGTCAATATTTACAGCCAGTGATCCGAGTTCAGATGATTATCACTTTGTCATTTAATTGAATCCCAGACTGCCTTTTAAACAGACATGAGGGGTATTATCATTATTATATATATATATATATATATATATATATATATATATATAATATATATTTATTTATTACACAAACATTATGCATATATATGTGTATGTATATCTAAATCCTACACTTTAAAGGTATAGTCGATGATTTTGAGCAGAAGTTTGAACAGGCTGGATTGATCAGGAGAGTGGTTTGATGTTGGTGGTTCAGATCCGTTTAAAGAGTCTGGACTGGAGCGCTGACGGACACCATTTTATTCAAGTGGCGAGGAGAACCTCACCAAATATTAGCACCTCTAATGCTAACCGATGCTGTAAATAAAGTTCGTTACTAGATCCTTAATATAGAGTCAGCGATGATTCATTACACAACACTAGTGACCAACCTTCTGCTGATGATATGGCAAGTATTAGCCTATATACATATGATATGAAATGTACCGAATGATTATGGGTCATATCCAAAAACTAAACCCAAACAGGCCACATAGCGGGTCGTGTAAATGACTTTGCGTCAGGATGATACAGCCGTGGTTCTGTATTCAGTGTTTTATTAAATACTCCTTCGCTTCAGGGTCACGGATCAGATCAGATCAGATCGTTAATTAGACGTTTAAGACGACGGCCCAGGTGGTGCATGCGAGTGTGTTTTTATATCAAACGCGATTGTAATTCACGTCGAGTGTTTTCACGTATCGTACGCATTAAAATCCTTTAATGGTGAACATGTTGAATAAGAACTTCCAGATGCACACATCCCTTTTAAAAAAATAAATAAATAAAAAAATACAGTATACATGGAATATATCGGTGCAAAGGGAACACCGCGGTTGTGAAATGCTGCTGCCAAAAAAAAAAAAAAAGTGTCAGCTGTTACATTTTATATCCGTGTTTTTGATGTAATTGTCAAGTATGATCACTTGTTAGCAGTTTCGGCGCAGCAGCATTTCAGGAGATGCATTTCGTTCCGTTTCATTTCCAGTGACTCCTCAGTCACGTGATATCGTCTCCCAAGTCGCCATCTCGTGCGCTGATTGTGGACCATGTATGTTCTCTCTCTCTCTCTCTCTCTCTCTCTCTCTCTCTCTCTCTCTCTCTCTCTCTGTGTCGTTCAGTCTGTTATGATGCCTGGCTGTATCTGGCCCTGGACCAGTCGTCGTATCTGTGTTTGGTGTGACGTGAAAGTTTTGTCGTCTGTTTCACACGAACAGTAGATTCGCAAGCAGACGTAGCTGCAAGCGAATCATTCGCAGAGTTAATCGTGCTTTCGTTCTTTCCACTTCAGCCCAAGAGCCTGATTTACTCAAGTCATTAAGCAGGGCAAAGTGATCGAGAGCGGCGTGTCTCAGTCGCCGATCATGAAACCTGCTCGAGTGGCTTTAGTAAATAAGGCCCTGGGTGTCTCGACTTGATATCGAGAGAATATTGTTCTTGAATTCCACAAGCGTTGGTGCGTTCTAGTCTTCAGCTCGCGCTAAACTCCGAGGCACAGCAAGGCGGTAGATTAGCACTTCACTATAGAAGCCGAGCTTGTGGATTTATTTTTTTAAAATTTGCACGTCTTGGTTTGTTTTAGCGATCCACAGCCACTTGCCTATACAATATCAATAGTGCTTGTACATATATTAAGTAAGAAGTGCTTGTAATATGAACCTGAGTTCTTTTATTGTTTTTTTTTTTTTATTATTATTCAACATGTTTTTGTAGTACTGCCTTTTCATGATTTCAGTTGTCGATGGGGTCATGTGTGGGATCAATTGAAAGTGTTCATTTTTTAAAAATAAACACACCTTATTTGTACTCTGCTTTCAGTTTGTCTTTGTGTGTGTGTGTGATCATAGAAAACGTGGATCATCTCCTAGACCGAGATCCTGATAAAGTAAAATCATGTCAGGATGTGCTGATATCGGAAAATAATCAACTTTAGTTGGTAAAAGTGCAGTAACTCTTCTTTGCATGAGGCTGTATCACACCACCCCATCATGTGTGTACTGTTCCTCACTTGATGAACATTGGGGTCTGTTTTAGGGATATTAATGTGTGCTCGGTGGTGTCGAGGGAAAACAGGCTGTGAATTAAACAAGCAAAATTAAAAGGTACAACAATTTTATTTCAAGTATATTTGTGGGATTTTTGAAATGAGAGATGATTTATGGTGTAAAATATGTACTAATGATGACAGAAAAGCATCATTTAATCTACAGGATGTCTCAAACGTCTCCAGCCGTAGCATACTATGTTTGCCAGCACCACGTGGGTTGTGTCTTCGTCAGTGGACGTCCGTAACACTTCCCGTCTTTTTGAGTTTGTTTATAAGTTCACGTTTCCTGTTAAAGTCCATCGCAACCCTGTGACAGCTTCCTGATCCAGCCATGAGAATGATTTCAATACGTCTTCTTTTGTCAAGGCGTTCTTAAATGCTGTCTTAAAACAATATATATATAGAATATAAATTAAGTATGAACAATTCTGGAAGACATTTTGCTAAAAAAAGTGTTACTTTCCCCTATGGATGGAGACTTATTGGGACACCCTGTATTTATATTTCTACAAAACTCAGCTCCTCAAAATACACACTATGGCCAAAGGTTTGTGGACACCTGACCATCACACCCATATGCGGTTCTTCCCCAAACTCTTGCCACAACGTTGGAAACACATAATTGTATAGAATGTCTTTTGTATGCTCTCTGCTGAAAACAAACAAACAAACAACAGAAAACATCATAGAAATTCTAATGGTTTCCACTACAAATACATTTACAAACCATCAGCTAACCATTAAAACCATTACTATTAATGGTATCCACTAGATATAACATGCCACCAATAAAAGGCAACAGATTACCAGTAGAGACTCACAGGGACCATTACAGTTACCATTCAAAGCAATACAATTTCCATTATAACCATTACAATGTTTACAAATTCTATGCAGGACCCTGACCTCAACACCACTGAACACTTTGGGATTAACTGTAATGCTAACTGCACTCCAGACCTCCTTGTCGGACATCAGTGCCCAGTTTGTCGTTGAAAGGGTGCGCTCTAAAATCTAGAGGAAAGTCTTCCCAGAAGAATGGGGTTTATTATAATCGTAAAAGGGGGACTACATCTGGAATGGGATGTTCACCAACAAGCACACGGGTGTGATGCTTCGGTGTCCACAAACCCTGCTTGAAAAAACAAGACAATAGAAACCATCACAAAATTCTAATGGTTTCCACTACAAATAACTTGACAAACCATCAGCAGTTAACCATTACAAAATGTCAAAGGTGTTCTATTGGTCCTTAATGGTCCACTAGACATAACCTGCCACCAATAGAAGGCACGGGGACCCATGGGGACCATTACCCATTAAAACACCCCACGTCTCCTGGAAGTTCCGGGAGTCTCCCGCATTTTGATAACGGCTCCCCCAGTCCAAAGACATGCATGGTAGTCTGATTGGCGTGTCTAAAGTGTCCGTAGTGTATGAATGTGAGTGTGTCCTGTGATGGACTGGCACCGTCTCCAGGGTGTACCCCGCCTTGTGCCCCATGCTCCCTGGGATAGGCTTCTCGAAGAAGGAGTAAGCGGTAGAAGATGGATGGACGGATAACAATCTTACACAAATGTCTCCTTACACGTCAACAATAAAACCCATTCTGTACTCTGAATGATCGCTGTAGGACTCCCTTTGTCTAGATGTCTCTATTGTTTGGTGGTTGTTTTTTCTTTTCAGCAGGAAATGTTTAGCCATACAGTTTATCTGAGGGAAACGCGTGCCAACACGGGTTAAAGGTGTCCATTTGCAGACTGTGATGACACTTTTATACTTTTCCGCACACTTCCTGTGCGAGGAGAGTAAAAGACGGTCGCTCTGTGTTAACGGAAATACCGGTCACCCTGGAGGAGGAGGAGGAGGAGGAGGAGGGAATGGGGGGCGGTGACGTCACGCAGCACCGCGCTGGATTGTGGGAGC
>CM022756.1:12276131-12346131 GCA_012411365.1 Ameiurus melas
GAATAACCTGGCGCTGCTGTGTCAGAACCAGGGAAAGTACGAGGAGGTGGTGTACTACTACAGCCGCGCGCTCGAGATCTACGAGAGCAAGCTGGGGGCCGACGACCCCAACGTAGCCAAGACCAAGAACAACCTGGTGAGCCCAGTTTCGAATACTTTCCCGCGCGTCCGTAACGTAGAAGCAAATCGGACTTTTGTTACTACGCTGCAGAACCTTGTGTTCTAATGTCGGATTGGGCAAACGTGAAGGAGTGCTAAACGTTTTCCACTGTCTGCCCGTAAGGCCACGTGCTACCTGAAGCAAGGCAAGTTTCAGGACGCCGAGGCGCTGTACAAGGAGATCCTGACCCGTGCCCACGAGAAGCAGTTCGGCTCCGTCAACAGTAAGCAGTCCCAGCTTTTTCCCCTTGTCCAGTCACAATAAGCTGCTGGATTATGACCAAAGCAGAGAGGGAGAGGTTTAAAAAAGCCGTTTCTCAGGAGGATTGTGCACCTAATCCCGTACACTTTAACGCACAAATAAGCTTAAACCTTCTTCTGGCCACAAGACAACCTTAAAGCCAATTGGAACTCAGTGGTCTGACACACACACACACACACACACACACAAGCTGATTACAGTAACACCACAGCAGAAAGAAATGAAGGCTTTCTGTTTACACACACACATGCACGGATATACACAGTCTAATCATCTATACAGTACTCTTTAAGAGAGAGGCTCAGTGACGTGCGATTAAATTAACGTCTCAATCGTTCTCTTTCCCCGTAGACGACAACAAGCCCATATGGATGCACGCCGAAGAGAGGGAGGAGAGCAAGGTACAGTGAACGAACCATAACCGAGCCGCGGTTCCGAGTGCAAACTTTAAACCCGATACAGTTTAACGATACCACCGTGTCCCGTGTGAATCGGTTCAGTTCCAGAGCCTGCGATCCATTTCTAACCAGCTTTCTTCAGAATCTAATGCTCATTTGCTTAATGATGATGGGCTTTTTTTTTTTTTTTAAAGCATCATGTTTACATACCGGTTGTTTTCACGAATAAAGCGATCCATAATCAGAAGCGATTGATTTCACGTCGACGAGCGTCGCCTCGCCTCGATTCGTTTTAATCATCGCCTTGAGAAACACACATGTTGGAGTCTTAGACCGCCTCCAGATGGCGCACTACTGAAATGATCCTCATCTACTGTTGAGTCTTATTGATTTGAAAGTGTTTTTCTTTATTATAGCTAGATATAAAATGTCTTAAAAGAGTTTTACCTGTAGTAACGCTGTATAAGCATCTCATATATATATATATATATATTTACATATAACGTTTTCCATGTAATATAATACACCATGGTTCTAGGAAAATGTGGGCCATGTGAGCCAGGAATTGATTTTACAGCACAGCGAGGGAGGACCAGCTATAAAACAGACATTCTGCACAGAACGACGTTCTCAGCTTTTTAGCACGTGCGTGCGGTTTTGGAGGAGTGCAGCACTGCATTACAGCATTCCTGACCCACCCGTTACTTTAGACCCGCTAGATGAATAGTATTTATTGACGTCTTTTATTTTTAATTGATGTAACAGGGCAAGAAGAAGGACTCTGGTCCCTATGGTGAGTATGGCAGCTGGTACAAGGCCTGCAAAGTGGACAGGTGAGTGATCGTTCGCAAGCCTGCGTGAAGCACTTCCTGTTTGTCGGATAATACCTGAGCTGCGTGTTGATGAGGCTCGTCTCCACTGCTCGCAGTCCCACAGTCACTAACACACTGAGGAGCCTGGGGGCGCTGTATCGCCGGCAGGGCAAGCTGGAGGCCGCCGGGACTCTGGAAGAGTGTGCTTCAAAGAACCGCAAACAGGTGCCTGTGCATGGGATCTACTTACGTTAATACGCAATGTGCCAAAGCGTTTTATCAATACACCTGCCAATCCTCAATGTAGGGCATCGATGCGATTAACCAGAGTAAGGTGGTGGAGCTGCTGAAAGACGGCACTCCTGCTGGAGATAAGCGGCACGGCAGGGAGGGGCCGAGCGGTTCTGGAGGTCCTCGTGACTCTGAGGGAGACGAGGCCGAGTGGAGCGGGGTGTGTACACTTACGTCCTCTTTATATCCCGTCTGTACTGCTAGCTTCATGAAACCGCTCTGACGTTTCCCTAAAAGGTTTACAAACCTCCTGGAAATATTGGAGCAGATTTCAAAAAAAAAAAAAAAAAGTGTAACGCTGATCTTTACTGAATCTGCATATATTTGCGCCCCTACAGGATGGGAGCGGCTCTCTGCGGCGCAGCGGCTCCTTCGGGAAGATCCGAGACGCTCTGAGACGCAGCAGCGAGATGCTGGTGAAGAAACTGCAGGGCAGCGGCCCGCAGGAACCTCGCAACCCGGGGTGAGGAAGAACGAGTCCGAGATTAACCGCTGACTCGCAGCGATTCGTTTTCAATAGTCCTGACTAAAAGTTTTTTTTGTATTTAAGGATGAAGAGGGCGAGCTCTTTGAACTTCCTCAACAAGAGCGTAGAAGAGACTTCACAGGTGAGCACGTGGACCTGGACACACACACACACACACGCACAGCTTTGTGTATGTTGTAAGGATGATGCTTCTTCAGAGCTTCACGAACCTATTTTCTGTGTTTCCAGGAAGTAAACAGTGGCCTGTCCGACTGTCGAGGACTGAGCACCAGCAACGTGGACCTTTCAAGACGAAGCTCCCTGATTGGTTAGAGAGTGCAGTCGGGGTTATTAAAGAGGAGCGGAGCAAAGCAGACATGCTGTTTGCGTTGTGCATTCAAATCAGAACAACGTTATGTCATTTAAAAAAAAAAAAAGAAAGAAAAAAAATTTCCGCCAGTCGGTGCGCTACCAAATAGCAGCGTCTGCTTTGCCCTGTTAAACTGCACTGATCAGACTGTTAACGCACAGCGGGTAGAGAGATAGAGATAGAGATAGAGTTCCAGTTCACCGCCCTCAATTCTTTCAGCCCACGGCCAGCCTGTTTCCCTCAAAATCCAACCATGCGGTTAATGCAATATACAGCATGCTGCTTACTCCACTGGACGCGTGTCTGCATTCGAGACCCTTACTCGCACCTCAGAGACATGGCATGGTTTAAACAAAGGTTATACATCATATAAGGAATGGTTCGTATGTGTAACTGCAAGCATTAACTTTACCTATCTGTGATCAGAATGTTTTGTTCTTGACTAGAGGCTCAGATGATGCTGATGTCCCTCCTCACACCTAAAAAATCACGAGTGGTACGAAGCTGGTGTGTTTCGTCACGGGTGAACAAAATGTCAGGATCATTTTTTTTTTTTTTAAATTAATTTATTTTAAGTAAAGCGCTGAAATGAACAGAAAGTAGTGTGGTAGAGGTAAAGCCTCTCTTTTGCCTTCCTGTTGTTGTTGTTTCTTCTTCTTCTCCCTTCTGTATATACAGGTTTAACTTATTGAAATTGTTGTTTCTTTCTTTGTAAATAACCGCACATGGTTTTGTTTACATACTAGGAAGTAGATGACTTGATGAAGTAGATGAACCGTTAAAGAAACACTGGGCTTTGTTGCTCGTTTCACGGGCCGCGTGAACAGAAGAGCTCTGGAAGGATGCTGAAACTGGACCCAAGTCGTGTTCTGCTGATTATTTTTGACGTCCGTTAATTTCCGAGTCTTGGTTAGCGTCCAGAATCGTATGATGAAGTCAGAGTTTGTATAGACCTCTGTGTGTGTGTGTGTGTGTGTGTGTGGTTATTTTTGCGGTACAAAGCACCATCATGTAGTGTATATGAGTTTGTGGTTTGGTTCAATTTATTTGCTCCAAGCAGCGATTGATCTTTGATTAGAACATATCTTCACTGCGTTCGCTAATTTAGCATTCTCGTAATTATTTATGCGTTTACGTACGAGCCAAAACGAAGAAGCTACAGCGCTGGCTGATGTACTGTATTCTCGTGTTGTGGTCGTCAGGCACGCAGCAGTGTTCTTGTACCTGCTGTGTCACTTGAGAGATGGATTTGACTGAATGATTAGGGGAAATGGAAATTTTTTGTTTTAAAGGTGCAGTTTGTAATCTTTTTTGTGTGTGGGTGTGTGTGTAGAGAGAAGTGTTCCTACTATATTCATATAAACTCCGTTATCTGTGATGCAAAGTGAATGTCTTTGTCAGACATCTAATTAAATTTTTTTGGCCCTGAAATTGGCTCCGCCCACATGTAACCATAGCCCTGCCCCTTACAAGGCCTCACAGTGGTGTACATAGTGTTCTACCACAGCGCTGTAGAATTCTCGAATTTGAACTTTTCTGTAACACGGTACTTCCAGCTGTGATTCAGATCCCAGGATTATATTAATACGCTTGTTCTAATAAGTTGTTGTTGTTTCTATAGTAACGGCTTGTTCACACGGACCCGTGAACAAGCTGTTGCTACATAGTTTAGGGCTGGGAATGAATGGATTAAAACATGTCGTTTTAGTAAGAGCAACATGTAATCGTTGATATTGTGTAGCTTTCTGTGTGGAGACGTTTTATGGAAGGAGTCTCCAGTGTCGGTACGTTTTCCTCCACGGGAAAGTCTTCAGGACCGAGGAACCGCTTTTTCGCTTTCTTTCTAACGCAATTTGCCTCGAACGAGAGGCTGGCGAAGGGGGTGTTCACATCACCTCACGGCCAGCAGAGGGCGCTAAAACGAAATGACAAACTGCTCCTTTAAATACACAACCCTGTCTTTTGGCTGATTTGTGGTAGCGCAGAAGGGTGTTGCTGTGGAATTGAAGGTAGAGGGGACGTTGACGTTGGATTCGTGGTAGGTGAAGGTGTTCAAAAGGAATGTAAGATCGCAGGGATGTAGGACGGAGAACGGAAAGATTTTGTGCTGTGATACAAAACCAGTCCGCTGTGGAAACTTTTCCATTCACTGTGTCTCACATGGATTCTGGATTGTTTTGTAACTGTCGCTGTATCGCTCGAGTGTAGTGCTCGAAAGTGCGTTTACACTGCAAAAAAAAAAAAAAAGCTTTAACTCCACCCACTCGCCATAACGCTCGGTTTGCATCATGAGCCTGAAATTTCTGATTTCTTTTGATGAGCCGGCTCTCTCTGCTGTTTTAATGCAGGGAAGACTAACTGTGCAACAAAGGCTGCATGGGATTGACTGCATTAAGGATAAAATGGGGAAGAAAAAAAAATCTTGAAGTACTAAGCGAAGAACAAACAAGCTTCTATTATTTCATTTTGTTTTGTATAAACTGAAGCGACTGCATTGTACATTTATTAACCTACATTCCAGTTAATCAGAATGAAACACTCCTAGGCACATTCGATTTATTGTTGAAGAGGTTCACTCAAACACAGTTAGTCTCTAATCAAATCCTCTAGTGATAATTAATCAGCTAAGCTCACTGTATACTGCAGGCGGTCGTATTTAATCTGAGTACGCGCAGCCCTAGACCCTAGTTTGCCTGTCGCAAATGTAAACACTGTAATAACTATTAATAAACGATAGAACGTGCAGCCGTGTCGTTCAGCGCAGGCGGATCACGCGGTCTGCGATGTCGCGGGTACACGACGGCTGTGTATCGCGTATGCTGAGAACGTCCTTCATGCAAAGCTGACCTGCAATGTGCAGCTTTTCCTACACTGTAGAATGTGTTCGTGCAGGTTTCATATGTTGCGGGGGTTAGAGGTCACCTGCGAACGAGCCAATCGGATGTAAAATGATCAAAAGAAATAAAAGCTCTCACTTTTCAAACCAATTTGGCGTGGCGGTTATGCTTTTTTTATAATAATACGTTGCTGGTCCTGACACATACTTCTACATCTGAGGCTCCTTTCACCCTCCGGATCGTCCTGATTTCTACTCTACGCTTCCATCACTTTCGGATGTTGTGGCTGTTCCCATGTGCTTACACTAAAGATCCCCCACACACACACACACACACACACATTTTATGCCCACCATTGTTCAATGGATAAAGCGCAGAGACACTATATATTTGTATCTAGTCACTGGTCCTATAACCGTCAAATCTTAAATGCAATCTGCTCTTATTAAACATCCCTTCAGTGTACTCGGTACAAGGTTCTAGAAGAGTAACGATTTATACTCGCGCTACCCACCCAGAAGAGGAAGAGTTCCCTATTGAAGTCCCTGAAGGATTCGTCCTCATGAGGCCTCCTCTGGATTATTCATTAAGGAGCTGAAGTTAAATCTGCATCCAGGTTTGTGATCATTCTTAAAAGTGCTACGTGAATGCGATTGAATTCATAATACGATTTCCCCTCGGGGACTGTAGATCTTTCCAGAGGATTTGACACATTCACAGTGGGGGGGGGAATAAGGCGTATTGGACGCGTCAACCTTTTTTTTTTTTTCAGTAAATATATTTCTAATGAGGCTATTTACATGAGATTTTCTCCAGACTTTGGTATTAACGCAATAAATATGGAAATATAAAGAATTCACAGCATTAAAGTCCATAAATAAAGTTGTGTGTAATAAAGTGGAATGACAGGAAATAAGTATTGAGCACGCTACCTGAAATGTATATAATACTTAGTGGAGAAACCTTTGTTTGTAATGACAGCTTCAATATGCTTGCTGTGTGAAGAAATTAATGGGACGCAGTATTCAGGTGTGATTTTTGGCCCATTCTTCTAAACATATTGTCTTTAAATCTTGTTCAATTGGATTGAAGTCAGGAGATTGACTGGCTCGTTCTAACACCTTGATTTTTTCTCTGAAACCAATTGAGAGTTTTCTTTGCTGTATGCTTTGGATTGTTGTCCTACTGGAAGTCCACCCATGTCTCATCTTCATCATCCTCGTGGATGGCAGCAGATTCTTCTCAAGAGTCTCCCGGGGAAAGGGCTCCATTCATCGTTCCTTCAATTATATGAAGTCTTCGATTATATGAAGTGATGAAAAAACTTCAGTGTTGGGGTAGTGTTTTAAGGGTGATGTGCAGTGCCATTTCTTCTCCAGACAAGAAGTTCAATTGTGCTCTCGTCTGACCAATTAAAACTCTCCCAGTGTTTCCAAATGAGTTGTAGCAAACTTTAAACGAGCTTCGACATGCCTTTTCTTTAGTAATGGAGTGTTGCAGTGAGAGCATGAGCAGTGGAGAGCATAGAATATTGTGTTCTCCTTGACGATGACACCTGCTGCCTCCAAGTGTTTCTGGAGCTCTTTCCGAGTGGTCCTTGGCTCTTGGGCTACTCTTCTGACTCCCTGGTCAGATATCTTGTGAGGAGCTCCAGTGCGTGGCCGGTTGATGACAGATTGATGTTGCTTCCACGTGCGGTTAATGTCCCAAATGGTGCTTACTGGAAGATTCAGAAGTTTTGAAATCCGAGTCCATGAACATGTTTCACAACAATAAGGTTGTGACGGTCTTGCGAGAGCTCTTTGCTTTTACCCATCATGAGATGTTCCTTGTGTGACACCTTGGTAACAATAAGCCTTTATATAGACCATCAATTTACTAACCCAGCTGATATTAACTTGCACAGATAGGGGGTATAATTACTTATGGATTTCACCTGGTTCCTTGCCTTACCTTACCTTGCCTTAGTGTGTTCAGTACTATTTTCCCCGTCCACTTTATTACACATAACTTTATGTATAGACTTTAAAGTTGTGAATTTGATGTGTCCAGATTTCTTGAGTTAATACTGACGTCTTGTGAAAATTTCATGTGAATCTCATTAGAAAAAAAAAAATGGCCCATGAAGTATCGAGAGCGCTTATTGTCACCGACATAAAGTGTGTGCGTGCGTGTGTGTGTGTTGAGTTTCCTGTCTTCTGTCAGCGTCTCATTAGTGAAGTACGCCTCGCATAAGGAAACCGGCGTGACATGTGAAAGCAGCAGAAAACCAAGAAGTCTGCAGAGAGGTGATATTTCTCCCTCGCCAAGGTGAGAGAACATGGCTGCTGGGATGGAGCAGGATTCTCTGGACTCCGGCATTTCCAGTAAGTACTTTTTTCCTCCCTTTGTCCTCTCCAGCATTTCAAACACGCTTGCTTTTGAGTATGCCGACTTGCTCGATGTCGGATCATTTCCTTTTGTTTGTGGTTGCAGATCTGCACACAGGCTCTAAAATACTGTAGGCTATTTCTTTTGCTCCTCTGTGATCTAGCTCAACTCTGTTCACTTTAGCTCTTCACTTTGGTTGCTCAGCTGTGCTGCGTTCCTTCTCCGTGGCCTAAATGTGAGATTCCGGCGCCTTTTCAGCTCTGTGGTCTCACACTTTTACACACTCGTACTTGAAGGAAATATGAGGCTCTTCTTAAGCTACTGTTACAGACTCAACCTGAGTGTCGTCACCTATTGTCTCTCTCTCTCTCTCTCTCTCTCTCTCTCTCTCTCTCTCAAGATTGTTTTTCGCAGATGTCTGTGGGGACCGACTTTGTCCCTGAAGGGCCCATTCGCGTCCACTTCCAAATGGGTCTGTTAAAAGAAGGCGTCCGTGTACCCAAGGGCCGGCTGAGTTTCAAAAGCGCCAAGAAGATAGCAGCAGAAATCATCGAGAGGCGGGTAGGAACGCGCGTCCAGCGACGACATTACAAGTTATTTACCTTGTTTGTTATCATTTTTCTTCATGTAGTCTGCTGGATTTGATATTTCAGATCGAACCGTGCGTTTATTGGGTTTTTTTTTTTACACCAAAATTAGTTCTACAATAGACCACCGCGCTGTTGAATTCTCGATTCTGATTGGTCGCGAGGTGTTGATTAATTTTCTCTCGCAGCAGCTCTGACAGTAGTTCAGGCTGCAAGATGAATCACGGGATTATTTTAACGCGCCCGTTCGGATACGTTCTCGTTTCCGCCGTAACCGCTTGGTCTAACGCTACAAGTTTTCTGTAAAGGAAACGTTTATTGAACATTTATGGAAGGAGTCTCCAGTGTCAGTACTTTCAGTAGGTTCAGGACAGAGCAGTTTAAAAAAAAATTGTCTTAGGAACTTCATGAGAGAGTGAAAAGAGATGCTTCTCCAGTCTTAAAATTACTCAACCCCCTGAAGAGAATCCCTCAGAACAGGTGTTGTCTCAAGCACAGCTGATCCAACTAGAGCCCACTGTTCATGAGGAATGGGCTGAGATCCCTCAGGAAGTTCTGCATCTCGTTATCAGCAGGTCATAACAGCAAAAGTGTGCTCTATTAAGTACTAAAAATGCTTACCATGAAGGGGTTGAATCATTTTGAGACTGGAGAGATCATTATAAGTTGCATTTTCAGTTGAATTTGTTGAAACCACTCGAAGCATTCGTTGTGTTGAACTATTCCTACTGCTTGTGTTTGATTAGTTCATTGCAAACAGCTGAAAGTCTGTACATTTTCACAATAAACCTGATTTGCCCTGGGGGTTGAATCATTTTGACTGCAGCTGTAACTCTGACCAATGGGAGTGGAGAATTGAACAGCGCTGTGGTGTAGCATTTCATAACGCTGATGCTACTTCCTGCAAGGTGCCCAATGCGCACGCTATAACGCCGTAGCATTGACTAGAAAAAGAGTTCAATGAATTTTCAGATTGAACCTTAGAAATGATATGGTTCGACGGTCTGGACAGGAAACCGATCTTATTCCTGCTCTAGCTCTCTCATTGTGTGTGTGTGTGTGTGTGTGTGTGTGTGTGTGTGTGTGTTTGTGTGTGCGTGTGTGTGTACAGTTGATGTGATGGCCTACACATTCATTGTGAATGTGTGTGTGTGTGTGTGTGTGTGTGTGTGTAACACCCTGTAGGCCATCATATCAACTGTATACACACACACACACACACACACACACCTCACACACTCACAAGCGCTCTAGCTGACCTATGTGCCTGCTGCTCGCAGCATGACTGCTGTGTGGTTTAGAGCATGTGTGGCTCACTTTCCAACCACAGACATCTTCACATCTCTCTCTCTCACACACACACACACACACACACACACACACACACACCAACCTGCACCCTGTGTTAGACACGTACTAAACTCATACCTGCTCCCCTACTGTATACACACACACACACATACACAAGCTTTTATTACACCTTTCTCACACACACACACACACACACACACAATGTGCTGATATGGACAGATTCTCCGGTGTCTAGAACTCTGTGTATCATCCCTACACACATGGTGCAGTAAAGTCAGATGCGTCTTCACCGAGTGGGATGAAACTCAAAGCAGCATCAGTAGATTATTTTTGTTCACTTAGGTGCTCCGCTTTTGGATGTGCTGATGTGCCTGGAGATAACGTGTGTCTCTGATCCTCTGCGTCACATCGTTTAACATCAGATTCGAACATCAGAGTAGCAAATGCTCAGAAATTCTGGGATACCGGCATCTGCACAGCTGCTGTAATTGGAGTCTAACTGTAGCTACACCTGATCCTGATTCATTACATTACATTCATGACATTTGGCAGACGCCCTTATCCAGAGCGACTTACATTTATCTCGTTTATACAACTGAACGGCCCAGTAGCGGTAGCTTGGCAGTGCTGGGGATTGACCTCCTGACCTTCTGATCAGTAACCCAGAGCCTTTAACCACTGAGCCACCACTGCCCCATGGTGCCCCATGTTTCCAACTAAATGTATGAAGTCACTATTATGTTTTATAAATAATCAGTCTGTATAAGGCTCTGTAAAAGCAACGACGGCATTTATTTATATCCGTACCCGCTTACTGCTGCAAATATCCGTATCAGTATGCGTAGTTGCCTAAAACCGTAGGGCCCTCCGCCATGAACGCATAAATGATTTAAAACACAAACACAGATCGGTAAAATGATGTATGTCAAATTAAACGTTCAAATTTTCTAAATTTCACTTTCATTAAAAATTAAACGCATTGTCCATGTATAGGAAAACCATGAGTATAGAAAAATAAAAAAGATGAAACTTTGTACCTGGAAAAATAAAAAGCCTGCGTGTATAAACGAAACGTGTCAACCTTCAGGTCTGTAATATTTCATGTTGATGATATAGAAAATATTGTGTGGGCAGTTTAGGACCATGATGCATGATGCAGCTGATTTAAAATCAATGTTAAATAATAAAATAAATAAATAAATAAATTTATTTAAAAAAGTTTGGTGCAAAAATATTCATTTCATTTGGGAGTTTGTGCACCAAGTTTGTAATGATACAATCACAGGAAAATGAAAGTACACCCTCCTTCAATTCTATGCTTTTAGTTATCAGGGCCTAAATGAACAGTTGTGTGGTGCTCAGCAGCCTCTAAACAACACGATCAAAAATACAAAATAACACAACAGATTTCAATATGTCGTCGTCGTCCCCCATACACCCCATAACTGAGTACCAAGTAGAACCAACATTAGTAACAATAAGTTGAAGAAATGTTTTCTGTAGGTGTTTATGAGTTTCACGTAATTTTGAGAACTTTTTCCTGCTCTTCTCTACGACGTTACTTCAGTTTATTGGTATTTGAGGAAATTCATTTATCCACAGCTCTCTTAAGATAATGTTAATGAGTCTTTATTAATCACATATAGATTACAGCACAGTGAAATTCTTTCTTCACATACCCCAGCATGTCAGGAAGCTGGGGTCAGAGTGCAGGGTCTGATATGATACAGCGCCCCCTGGAGGAGAGAGGGTTAAGGGCCTTGCTCAAGGGCCCAACAGTGGCAGCCTGGCAGTGCTGGGGCCTGAACCCCTGACCTTCTGATCAATAACCCAGAGCCTTAACCGTTAAACCACTACAGAGACCCCGCTACAGCATCTCCTTAGGGTCTGGACTTTGACTTGAACACCTTGATTTTTTTTTTCCTTCTTTAACCATTTTCTGGTGTGCTTGGAATCGTTGTCCTGTTACATGACCCAATTTCAGCCCAGCTTAAGCTGCTGGACTGTAGGCCTCACTTTTATCTCAAGAATATTCTGGTATAAGGTGGAGTTTATTATGACCTGTGGCTTCAAAGCATGCTTAAATGATCACACCTCCACCACCATGCTTGACAGCTGGTTTTGTGTTTGTGGCGATGCACTGTGTTTGGATTTTGAGTTTTGACCCTGAACTCTGACCCCAACTTCCTGACATGTTGGAATATGTGGGGGGAAAAAAAGAATTTCACTATGTTGTAATGTATATGTGACTAATAAAGACTCATTATATTCTTTTTGGAGAGAAGTGGCTTTTTTTCCTAGCCACCCTTCCATGAAAGTCATACTTGTTCAGTGTTCTTCTGATTGTGCTGTCATGAATATAAACATCTATTGTGCTTACTGAGGCATGTAGGTCACATGATGTAGCTCTTGGGTTTTGTTTTACATCTCTGAGCATTAAATGGTCAGATCATGGACTGAATTTGCTGGGATGCTCACTCCTGGGAAGATTAGCAACTGCCTTTAAGGCTCCCCATTTGTAAACAGTATTTCTCACTGTAGAATGCTGAATTTCAAATAGCTTGGAGATGGCCTTATAACCCTTCCCAGATTGATGAGCAGCAACAGGTTCTTCAACACAAGATGTCCTTTCTTCTTGGCATGATGTAGATGCACATCTGAGTGCTCCAGAACACCAAACAGCCAAACGTTCTGCTGTTATACAGGTAGTTCTTGATGATGAACTAATCTTATGCATTTCATTAGCAGTAATTACGCTCCTAAGGATTGTGGAAATAGGAAGGGTGTACTTTTTTTTTCTTCCTGCCTGGTATCTGAATGTTGGTTTACTTTTTGGGAAAAAATGAGGGTGAAATATTGAAATCTGTTGTGTGTTTTTGTTGTTGTTGTCATCTGAGGTTATTTGTTTGTTTATAGAAGTTGGTGAGGACCACCCAATTGTTATTTATCCCCTGATAAATAAAAACATAGATTTGAAGGAGGGTGTACTTATTTTCTTTTTCCCCACGACTGTATACCAGAAACATTCTACACCGAGAAAGGCAAATAGTTTAGAGATCAACAGAAATCAGAAATGTTCTTAAGGGATTTTGAGGTGATTTACATGTTACAGGTTCATCAACACTACCTTCAATGGACTGTCCATACATGTGGACTTTATACATGAAAGGCTTCCATCACTTGTGAACAGGACTGTTTACACATTCTGGCTCTAACAGTTTGTCAGCCTCCGCTACATCCCTCGACTTCTTAATTGGTCTCAGGCAGACTTTGTTGTTGTTTTTTAAATCCCTCTCACAGTTATTATTTTGCTTGGTACCTGCCCCCGATATCATCTACATTTACATATATATTTATTCATTAGCAGTGGCTTTTATCCAAAGAGACTTACAAATGAGGAAATACAAGCAAAGTGATATATCAAGTAGAAAACAATACAAGTAGTGCTACCGTACAAGATCTTTTCATTGAGTTCTAGAGAAGCAAAGTGCGCAGAGTCGAGGTGTAAGAGCCAGAGTACGTTTTTTGGGGGTTTTCTTAAAGGATAATGTGGGGTTGCAGTTTTAGGGGTTGGTTAGGTGTTCACGGAAGAGGTGGGTCTTTATTTGCTTTTTGAAGTTAGTGACCGATTCTGTGGTCCGGATTGAGGTTGGAAGTTCACTCTACTGCTGAGGAACGGTTAGTGTGAAGGTTCTTGAAAGGGATCTTGAGCCACGCCGAGTAGGCACTACTAAACGTTGATCGCAGACTGCGTGAGGGAACGTAAGCCTTCAGGAGAGGGTTGAGGTATGGAAGTGCTGTTCCAGACAAGGTCTTGAACATGAGCACCAAGGCCTTGAATTTGATATGGAGGGTGTAACATGAGGGGTGTAACATGGGTTGTCTTGGGCAGGTTGAAGACAAGGCATGCTGATGCATTCTGAATCATCTGAAGGGGTTTGATGGAGCTGGCTTGGAGACCTGAGAGTAGTGAGTTGCAGTAGTCCAGTTTAGAGATGGCAAGAGCCTGATTATGTTTCCCAAAATACACTAAATCACCAAAACTATGTAGACACCTTACCCTCATGCCTATATGTGACCCTTCCCTGAAACACAATTGTCTAGAATAAAGATTTTCCTTCACTGGAACTAAGAGACCCAAACCTGTTCCACCAAAGCAAGATCCATGAGACATGGTTCGCCAACTTTGTTGTGGAAGAGCTCGAGTGTTCTGGTGGAGTGGAGTGGTTATTATAAGTTAAAAGGGAATTAAAATCCATATTAATGCCCATGGTTTTAGAAAGAGATGTTCAGTAAGAACATCTGGCTGTAATGGTCAGGTGTCTGCATACTTTCAGCCATATAATGTAGTATAACCAAACTATTAGTCTAATTTAAACCACTGTGACCTTAAATGGATCATGTTAATGAGCATGGTATTTTGTTGTTGTGTAATCTTCATATCTGACTGCTTGCTCATACCCACATGAAAGTCAAAACCTCTGCGTTCCCGATGCACACCTCACTTCCTGTCTCAAACAGATGCCCTAAATAAAACGAACAGTGCACCGCCTACAGTATTTGTATCTGTATTCATAATCATCGAGAACACACAACATCTATTCAGTTTTCACATCACAATGTTTTCCTTCCTGTGTCGCTATGTTTTAGCATGTAATACTTGTTGAAGATGTAGTCTCGACTTCAGAGACGAAGCATCTGATATCTTTTGTACACTTTTCTGGCCACAGGCTTCAGGATCTTCAAGGTTGCATTCTTGTGATCCACCAAACAAACTAACTTTTTAACACCGGATTGAAAAAAATAATAATAATTCATTCACAGAATCGCATTAAAAGGTGTTCCAGGGTTTTGTGTGATGCAGGCCGTGGGAAATGATCTAGATATAATCTGTTATTGTGCCAGTAGAGTGAAGTCTGTAGTTGGTCGTCTGCGCTGCCAGTGAAATGACCTCTTTCTGTTCAAGTAGGAGGTTCTCGTCACATTTACTGAAAGGAAAAATAAACATAACAGACTCTAAATGTTAGAATTCTGGCTTGCAAGACGTGTATCCTCTCTCACTGAGACATTTCACAGATGATCAGATTTACTCTAATACTACTACTACAACTAATAATCAATACTTGCTAATATTAAATAATTAGTACATTGGTTATTTTTTATATGTTTTGCTATGGCACATAATAACATTGAAATAAAAAGAGTAACATGATCACGTTAGCTAACGTCAAAGAACCAAAAAACGATTGAATTGTATATTAAGAGAATTCAGGGTCTTGCTTAGGAACCTTACACAGAACCTTAGCCCATGAGCTGGTTAGCGATGATTTTGTATGCTTATGATTGTTCTATATAAGCAGCAAAATTCAAATAAAGCCACTTCCTTCAGTGTTTCCTCCAAAGCCACGCCCACAAAACACTGACACGCCGACGCTCGAATACTCGTGTATGAGGTAGAGCTTTCTGAATTTGCAAGTACGGAACAGTAAGACACACCCTAATCCTGATTGGTTGCATGTTGGTGGTGCACATCATTTGTTTCCCGTCTGATTCACAGACTTGTAGACAACCACAGAGATTGAAGAGGAGTTTTTTTCTTTTTTCTTTCTCTGAGCAGAAATTTTTAACAGAATGTGAGAAAACCGCATTTCACCAAATATTAAAACGGTTCTGACCTCTTTAACGCCTCTTTAACACTCATTTTCCCAGAATGTAGTATTAATCATTTCCCACACAGCATGGCCAATATGAGAAGGCAAAACGAAAAAAACACACACCTCCTCATGCCTCACTGACGTCACTGAACACACCGTTAATAGACACTTTGTTTATTTTTATCACACTTTCGTCTCATTCCGGGAGACTCGAGTGAATGTAGGATGTTGACCCTCCTCCACAGTCAAAATTCTCTCTCTCTCTCTACCTCTCTCGCATTTTGAGTCATTTCCTCCTAATTTAAATTGCAAAAGCAGACTCTGACATTTAAAAGCCCTGTCGCTTTTCAGTAGCTCTGTGTGATCTCCACCTCCGGCCGACTCGCAGCAGAGCCCTTGTACACACTGCATCCGACCTGCTTTTACATAAGCCTCCTGTTCGAGCGTGCCAGAGCACAAAGCCTACCTCTTATCTCGCCCATCTGATTTCACTGTGTGTGTGTGTGTGTGTTGTGTGTGTGTGTGTGTGTGTGTGTGTGTGTGTGTGTTTGGCTCGCAGTGTTATTTACAGTGAGATCTGATAAGGTGTCCGGTTGTATGAGAATAGCATTCTGTCCGGGGGTATGTGAGGTAGCTCAGAGAGGTCAGTGTATCTGCAGTGCAATGCAGAGTGTTTATGGAACAGACGCATAGGGTTTCCGATCGTCTGTCTCGCTCTCGTCACACAGAACGAAAAAGGATTTTAAACCGACGTTTCACTTCACAGGAGCATCGATGCCCCCAATTCCCTTCTCTCTCTCTTCTGAGTGAGTTCAGCGTAAACACTGTAGTAAACGCACTAACGATAAGAAGCCCTCCAGCCTCATTACCGTGACCTTTGTGGTTAAGTCATGAAGACTTAAGACTCTGACGTTGATTTGAAATGCTATTACGCATGCCGACGAGGCAGTTAACATGGGTTTACGGTATCCGCTATCCTTGACCACTCGAGAATCCGGTTTGTGGATTTGGCTTCTGGCTTTCCCAGATTACCAGGTGCTTTCTTCAACCTGCTCTTGGAACAGTGGTTAGGAAATTTGGAAACGTTACAACTAGAACTGATCAATAAGGATTGAGTGGTGTGATGAGTTCCTACCCTGAAGGTGGTGATTATTTTTCCCATAACAGCATGTCCGGAAGTCTTTAATTCTTCCTTTAATACAGCAATTTGCCAAGGATGGTATATTTTATTATTAATTAAAGAACAAAACGTACACTATTACGCGTTTACAGTTCCGTTTATACGTTGGGGAATGTCCGCAAAACGAATTAGTTCCCGTCATCACTTCTGTCACAGCGACTACGAACAGTTGCTTTCTCATAAGTCGTTCTTTTTTTCTTTTTTTTCCTTTTCTCGTGAAGTTTAAAAAAAAAAAAAAACAACCAAAAAAAAAACCACTGCTTGTTATGTTACTAAGAAACCAGAAAGCATAACATCCTCTATCTTGAAGTGTAAACCGTGGCAGGAAACTTTTATTTTTTAACTGCGATACAGTGCTGAGCCTGGATACTCCTTGTTGAATAAACATCTCCTTACAGGAGATTTCAGTGTCGGCCTTTACTGTACAGCGGCGATATCATATTAGAAGGAGAAATCAGTTAAAACATAACGCTGTCTTGTGCTGTATTTGGCGTGAATGTGAAGTAACCCGTGCTTCTCTCTGGTTCTGAAGGCCCCTGATTGGAGTGTAATAGGTCTTGGTGAGAAGCTGCTGCTTTTCCGACATGACTCCACGTCTGAGCAGCTCCTCCACAGACTCTCGGAGCAACACTACCTACACGATGGAGACCTGGTGGAGGTGGTACTTGCTGGTCAGCGCACGCACACACACACACACACACACACACAGATATACATATGCCCACATACAGGCCTGGACCTTGAGTCCAACACTGTTTATTTTTTGAGTTTTCTATTAGAGCTCAAGCTCTCCCTCTTTTGAACCCTTTCAGCGTCTGCGTCACTGACTGAGGTGAAGTTCCGCCCACATTCTTTGGTGGTCCAGTCTTATCGCACACCTACGTTTTGTTACCACTGTGGAGAGATGCTTTGGGGGATCATCCGACAGGGGTTAAAATGTGAAGGTAACATATACGCACACCACACACACACACACACACACACATAAAGACTCCCACATTTTCCTCTGCTGTAACAACTGCTGATGTTTAGCCTATTCATAAACAGAGCTTTTAGCTGTAAAGAAATGTTTAAGCAGAGGATCAAATTCAGATTAGATTTTTTACTTGCTCCAAATACCTGGTAGATTTGGTATCTCAGTGGTTAAGACGCTGGACTACTGATCGGAAGGCAGTGAGTTCAAATCCCAGAGCTGCCACTGCTGGGCTCTTGAGCAAGGCCCTTAATCAACTGCTCAGCTGTATAAATGAGATCAATGTCAGTCGCTCTGGATAAGGGCGTCTGCCCAATGCCGTAGAGGTATGTGTAAATATATTTGCTTCAGATGGCATTAATGTCTGCAATCTCAAAGTGGAATTATGAAACCTTGGAAAAGCCGTGACGTTTTCTGACGTCTTCTACTATATAATATATAGTGTTCAAAATGTCTCGTGTTACCTTCTTGAGCATGAGTGAACATTAGCACCTTATGTCATAGTGTACGAGTTCCTCAGTTGTCCTCGGTGAGAAAAGATGGATCTCAACATCATGTAGTCGCTGTTGGAAAGGGGTGAAATATGCAGAGTGTATAGAACCTGGGGGATTTTTCTGAAGAACAGTGGACAGATCAGGACTGATCAGGACAAAACAAGGGACTCATGAACAACTATCACAAAACATAAACACCGTCGTGGATCATCCAGGTAACGACACACGGGATTAAGAATCAAGGGATGTAAACATTTGGTAATTCTGATAAATTCAGCTATTTTCTTGTCTTGTGGACTAGATGTAAACATCTCTTATGTGAAATAGCTTCTTCGGGACAGGATTAAATAAACAACATGGGATTTTTATAATCCCTTTTACTTTATTAACAGTATTAAGATTGAGCAGATTCTGCAAGGGGTATGCAAACTTTTGGGCACTATATATATATATATATATATATATATATATATATAAAGTATACTTGTGAAAACTTGTGTGAACACTTGACTATTACATTTTTTACAAAAATGTGTGAACACTTGACTATTACACCTTTATGCGGTTCTTCTTCAAACTGTTACCACAAAGTTGAAGGCACACAATTGTATAGTGTCTTTGTATGCTGTAGCATTAGTTTCCCTTCACTGGAACAAAGAGGCCCAAACCTGTTCATGACAATGCACAATGTGAGCTCCATGACAACATGGTTTGCCAAGGTTTCTGTGGAACGACTCGAGTGTCCTGCACAGAGACCTGACCTCGACCCCCACCGAACACCTCTGGGACGGACTGGAACACCGACTGCACCAACGTCAGCGGCTGACTTCACTAATGCTCCTGCAGCTGTATGGACACACATCCCCACAGCCACGCTCCAAACTCTGGTGGAAAGCCTTCCCAGAAGAGTGGCGGTTCTTATAAGAGAAAAGGGGGAGTAGATCGGGAATGGGATGTTCACCAAATACAGGTGGTCACAAACTTGTGTACCATATAGTGTCTGCATGGTATGTCAACCACAAGAAAATTTCTAGCATTTTAAACGCTGATCACCTGTGTGACATCGCTGAGACCGATATGTATAATGTGTGGAGGTGTACAGAGTTTACACAAAGGATCTGGGTGAGATAGACTTCTGTTACATGGACGGATACACTGTCAGTTTCACACTGGCGTTCAGCATTGTGTTTATGTTCAAATCCCAAACACACACTATTCTCACTTTCTCTTTTATCAGTTTGTTTATTGAGTCTGGTATCCATTTTTAAAGTTCTCTCTCTCTGTGTGTGTGTGTGTGTCTCTCTCTCTCTCTTTTTTTTTTTTTTTCTCTCTCTTTTCTCTCTTTCTCCTTTTTTTTTTTTTTTTTCTTTTTTTTTTTCTCTCTCTCATCTCTCTCTGTGTCTCTCTCTGTGTCTCTCTCTGTGTGTCTCACTCTCTCACTCTCTATCTCTCTGTCTCTTCTCTCTCTCTCTCTCTTGTTTTTTTTTTTTTTTCTTTCTCTCTTCTCTCTCTCTCTCTCTCTGTCTCACTCTTCTCTCTCTCTCTCTCTCTCTCTCTCTCTCTCTCTCTCTCTCTCTCTCTCTCTCTCTCTCTCTCTCTCTCTCTAGGTTGTGGTTTAGATTTCCATAAACGCTGTGCACTGTTGCTGCCTAATGACTGCTCACGTGTGTACCGGCCATGTGGCCCCAGTCTGTCACTGTTCCCTCCCTCACGTCCCCGATCCACCTCCCTCAGCAACCACACTGGAGGCAGTCTCGAGGAGGTACCACCTCTCTACATGTTAAAGGATTAAAACAAAAGCAGTGTCGTCCTCTATTATGATGTTTCATAGACTATAAGGATTTTCAGCAACACTGAAAACATACCCTCAACCTTGTATGTTTTATAGACATGGAGGAATAGTACAACATACTCAGCAGTATTACAGATAATAATAATAATAATGATATTTTCCATTCTTCCTTTAGTCATGCTGATATCTCTGTCCTCTGTTTTCCAGATCAGTCTCTCTAAGCCGTCGCGCTCTCGGCCCCCGTCGTGGGCTGACAGGCCCATGTGGTTGGGGTTGTGTGATGGGGCTAGAGGAGGCAGACCCCTGGTGCCACACACCTTCCAAATCCACACATACACCAAGCCCACAGTGTGTCAGCACTGCCATCGGCTGCTGAAGGGTCTGTTCCGCCAAGGCCTGCAGTGCTCCGGTGAGAGCTGCAAACACTTCTGGGTCAAAGGTTACACATGAAGGGGACATACCTGAGGTCCAGGTTGAACACCGTTTTCATCTAGGTTAAATTGTGCTTGAGTAGGAAGTGGGTTCCACAGACAAGAATTTCCTCAGGTTTTGAGATCCTCCTCCCATTCGGCTTCCAGTCGGCACCGCCCTCCTACAGTAATCTGTAGACTTGTGGCGAGCAGAACAGCATCTCAGAATGTGCAGCACGTCGATCCTTGTGGTGGATGGGCTACAACAGCAGAAGACCATGTCAGGTTCCACTTCTGTCAGCCAAGAACAGAAAGCTGAGGCTGCGGTGGGCACAGGCTCACCAAAACTGGACAGTTCATCCATCCATCCATCCATCTTCTATACCACTTTATCATTTTCAGGGTCCTATCCCAGGGAGCATCGGGCACAAGGCGGGGTACACCCAGGACAGGGTGCCAGTTCATCGCAGGACACAATCGCATACACACTTCATACACTACGGACACTTTGGACATGCCAACCAGTCTACCATGCATGTCTTTGGATGGGGGAGGAATCCGGAGGAAACCCCCGCAGCACGGGGAGAACATGCAAACTCCGCACACACAGGGCCACGGCAGGACTCGAACCTCGGAGTCCCTGGAAGTATGAGGAGAATGTGCTAACCTCTAAGCCACCGTGCGCCTACTGGACAGTTCAAGACTGGAAAAAAAGTCATAATAATAATAATAATAATAATAATAATTCCTTAAATTTATATAGCACTTTTCTAAGCACTCAGAGTGCTTTTACATGGTATGGTGTGTAGCCATTGTGTAGTGTAGCATCCAGGGGACTCCAGGCGAGAGCTACAGTGTGATATGGCTCTGGCAAGTAGCCCGGTCTGCTGAGGTACACAGATGGTAGAGCCAGAATGTGGTGCCAACAGCATGAATCCATGGACCCATCCTGCCTCGTGACAACAATGCAGGCTGGTAGAGGTGGTGTAACGGTGTCAGGAATGTTTTCTTGCCCGTTAATACCAATCAATGCTGAATGCCACACCTTTTTGAGCATTGTCGCTGAGCATGTGCAGCCCTTAATGGCCACCATTTACCATCTTCTGGCTACTGGCTACTTCCAGCATGGTAATGCACCATGTCACAAAGAAGAAGTAGTCTCAGTCTGCTTTCATGAACAAGACAATGAGCTCACTGTTCTTCAGGGGCTTTCCCAGTCAACGGATCTGAATCCAGCAGATGGGATGTGGTAGCACGGGAGACTCGCAGCATGAAAGTGCACCTGAGAAATCTGCAACGATTGCGTGACGTTTCCAACATCCATACCATGAAGAATTTTGAGAGCAAAGAGAGGCCCAGTATTAGTATAGTGTTCCCAATAAAGTGCTCAGTGAGGGTATTCTGAAGGAGACAGAAAACCTTTGAACGTTTACTCGGAAATGTACTTTAACAGAAGTCTAAGAGCTGTAGAAATTCGCCTATAAAGATTTTAAATATTTGACCGTACAAAGCAAGTTCCAATCTAAAACTGTTACACTGTTACTGCTATTCACAAGTCTTGGGATGAGACAGTCATGAAAAGTCCCTCCAGAACTGTCCAACATTAGAGCAATACAGTCATTCTGATTACGTACACAATACTTTAACCTATACATATAACGTTTACCCCAGTGCTTATAGAGGTTCCCTCACCTGTTATGTGTGCGTTCATGGTTTGAGTTCACTGAATTGCCTTGTCCTCTTTTTTGCAGATTGCAAGTTTAACTGTCATCGGCGCTGCGAGTCAGAGGTTCCACCAGACTGTAAAGGGGAGCGAGCCAATGGAGAAGGTTTGCCAAATGACACGTGTACACACACAACTCCGTCTGAATGCGAAACAGTGTGCATTTTGGCCTTTATGAAACAAAATCAATTAAGAACGGCTACAAACAGAAGTTTCATTTTGTAAACATAAAGGTAATAAATGTAATAAATAAATCCATTTATTGATTCTCCCAAACATTTTTCTTGAGAAGACAAAGTGTCTGACTCGGGGATTTGGAAAACAAGCAAACAAAAAAAGATCAACTTAGACATAACGAGCTCCACAGCAGAAATAGAGCTCCAAGGTCGGCTAAACTGCCCGGTTTCCACAGCCTCCATATCAGGCGCCATAGATCACAGAGAAAGCTTTGTTTTAATGTTAACATGGTGGTCTAACCATGTAACGTATAGTGCGTGGTGCTCACTTCACAAGTGCAGATGATTCCTGTTTCTCCATGAAAGAACACAAAGATTTGGGACCTCTGGTGTTCAAACAGTGTGTTTGCATTACATATAATTAATACAATTCAGATAACGCAAATTTCCAGTTTTTTTCTTCTTCTGTAGAACGTTCAAAGCCCACGCACTCTTCCAGTTAGCACAGCAGGTTAAAAAAACCACAGCCTTTCTGACATAACATAATTGTGTGTTGTTCTCCCGCCCGTCTCGCACAGAGAACAACTCAAACCAGGAGCCTGAATCTGAGGAGGACATGGCTGTCGTAACAGTCAACGCTATTTATGAAGAGTATCCATTTAAAGCACGCCCTCGCGTGGAGGAGGAGTCTGCAGAGCAACCACCAATCGAGTAACCAAACATCATGGACTATAGTATAGTACTCTGTACTAAAATGACATTTAGTGTTTATACAGTACCTCATTTATTCTTTACCAACACTGCGTTCATTTCTTCTCTCTCGGTCTTACAGTCCATGTTTCAGCAATAACATCCCCTTGATGAGGGTGGTGCAGTCAGTAAGACAGAGTAAGAGGAGATCCAGTGGAATAATGAAGAAAGGCTGGCTGTTGCACCATACCGATGTAGATACACTGGTGAGTGAATGCCACACAGAGCAGAAAACTCTGACATTTGCCGTAAGAGGAAGGTCGTGTAGGTTTTCAGCTGAAGCTTTAGGAATATCAAGACAGCTGCGTGTTTGTAAACGTTGGAGAACGAGCATCAACTCAAATTTTGTCTTGCAGAGGAAAAGGCACTACTGGGTTCTGGATGGGAAAAGCATCACCTTGTACCAGAACGAGAACAGCAGCAAGTACTACAAGGTGCTTCATATTCCCCAGCCTAGCAGGACATTATTATACCTTTATACTGCCGCACTATTGAATTCTCAAATCTGATTGGTCAGAAAGTGTTGATTAATTTACCGTAGCAGGAGATGTGATATTATTTAAGGATTGTGTGTGTGTGTGTGTGTGTGTGGTTTTAACAATATACCCCCCAAGGTGTCGTGTTCCTTACTTAACGAACATCTAACGTCTTTATTTGGCTTGTCTAAAGTACCTCTACTTTGTTGTTGCATCTTTACCATGTAAATGTTCTCTGCTTGGTTTCACACTGTTCCTAACCCTTCTCCTCACTGTACAGGAGCTGCCTCTGTCTGAAGTGCTGCAGGTTCGAGGCTCGTCTGAGCTCACTGTTCCCGTGCAGCCGGACGATGTTGGTCACTCGTTTGAGCTGCAGACGAGTTCTGTGGTCTTCTGCGTGGTCGCCAGCACAGAAGGAGAAGCCTGGGAGTCGGCCATCAGACTCGCGCTCATGCCTTTTCAGAGCGTCGGCCTCAGCACAACAGGGCCTGCAGGTCATACACACACACAACACACACACACACACACACACACACACACACACACATCATTTATTCCAATTTATTCCAGATATTTCAAAATATCCTATAATATTATTATAGCCTAAATTAAATTAAAACCTGGGCAGCTCTGACAGTAGTTCTAGTTGTAACAGCTTTATATTAATGCACTCACTCTGTTAAAATACCGTTTCTATAGCAACGGCTCTTTCACACGGACTTTTATGGTGGAAACTACACATAAACAATGACTTTGTTATTTATCAAAGGCAAAAAACATGTGATTGTTGATTACGGTGAAATTTTCCGTAAGTGATAGGGTTTGTGTCAGTGCCTTGGAATGGTCTACTGCAGTCTATAAGACAGAGAGTGTTGCACTTTTGTGGTTTCTCTGTAACACGCTGTAGGTGAGAGAGAGAGAGAGAGAGAGATATTGGTGAAGGAGTGACTATAGCTTCTATAACATGAAGAGCTAACAGGAAGTAACTTGTTTGAACTTGAATCAGATAAAGTGTAATGTGTCGTTTTGTAGTCATTTGAAAAATGTAATTGTTGACACTGTTGTGGTGGAAGAGGAAAGTGCTGGGTTGTTGGGGTTTTTTTTTTTTTACGGGGTAGATTTTGGGTTGTAACAGTGGCTCCACTTCACATCGGGTCACATTGCACCACAACGTCAACGGTTGTTTCCTATTACAGCACACCTTGAAGTGTTTCCTCCCTTACTTATTAAATTACATGTGTTTGGTATATGTTTGGTGCTTGAAAGTTTGTGAACCCTTTAGACTTTTCTACATTTCTGCATAAATATGACCTAAATATAGCTTGACGGTTAAGGCTCTGGGTTACTCATCAGAAAGTTGGGGGTTCAAGCCCCAGCACTGCCAAGCTGCCACTGCTGGGACGTTGAGCAAGGCCCTTAACCCTCTCTGCTCCAGGGGTGCCGTATCATGGCTGATCCTGCGCTCTGACCCCAACTTCCTAATGTACTGGGATATGCATAGAAAAAGAATTTCACTGTGCTGTAATGTATATATGTGACCAATAAAGACATTAAAACATCATCAGATTTTCACACGCATCCTAAAAGTAGCCAAAGAGAACGCAGTTCCAGGATAGCTTACCATCGTTGATGGAACATGTCAGGACCTCTGTACATGAACTGAATCTCAAGAGAAAGTGGGTCAAGCAGCAAGATAACAAAGTCGTTCTACTGAAGAACGGTTAAAGTAGAATAAAGTTAATGTTCTGGAATGGCCAAGTCAAAGTCCTGACTATAATCCAATAGAAATGTTGTGGAAGGACCTGAAGCAAGCAGTTCATGTTAGGAAACCCACCAACATCCAGAGTTACAGCTGTCCTGTACTGAGGAACGGGCTAAAACTCCAGTTATTGCTGCACGAGGGGGTCACACCAGATACTGAAAGCAAAGGTTCACATACTTTTTCCACTCACAGCCATGTACGTAATACTGGATCATTTTCCTCAATAAATACATGACCAAGAATAATATTTTATCTCGTTTTTGGTTTCATTGTGTTCTATTTCTTTTCTACTTTTGTGAAAGTCTGATGTTGTTTCAGGTCATATTTATGCAGAAATATAGAATATTCGAAACGAGTTCACAAACTTTCAAGCAGCACTGTAGCGTCCAGTTCACCATCATCGCACAACCTTTCGTCATATAACAAAATAAATCCATATGGAAAACAATTAAATATGCAAATGAAAGGATCATCTATAAGTCCACCATCACACCTCACAGGCCACGCCTCCTTTACTGCATGCGTCGGATATTGGTGTAAAATGACACCAAAATATGTGCTGAGGAAGTGATTTCGCTTCAAGACAGAGCTGTGACTGTGTTTTTGGTCCAGGTTTATAGAGAACACTGCTTTAACGGCTGAAATGTAAGGAGTGTAGTGAGCAAGAACATAAAAAATATATGTATATATATAATCACTTGAGAATATAATTTTGCTGTTTGTTGTTTATCCAGATGATCGAGCCATCAGTACAGAAATCCAGGTGAGTATTTATTCTCATACAGCTGTGGCAGGAAATACACGTGTTCTGTGTGGGCTAACGCGGTCGTGTGTGTTTCTCAGGATATTAGTTTCTTGTATCAGATTTTCTCTGATGAAGTGTTGGGGTCAGGACAGTTCGGAGTGGTGTACGGAGGTAAGGCGTTCATTCCGAGTGCTACATAAGCTGCATTGTTGGTCCATTAGGATCTGGGCGTGTACTGAGGGATGTGTTTTGTGTGTAGGTACTCACAGGCAGACGGGTCGACCGGTGGCCATTAAGGTCATCGATAAATCTCGCTTCCCGGCCAAGCAGGAGCGACAGAGCAAAAACGAGGTGGCCATACTGCAGGTTCGTCGAATGAATGTGGTGTTTATAGTGGAACTGGTTTTAGAAATTGATTGATATATTCATTGCCTTGTTAATACTGTATGTTCGTTGTGTGTGTGTGTGTGTGTGTGTGTGTGTGTACAGAGTCTGTCCCATCCCGGAGTCATTGTACTTGAAGGCATGTTCGAGACGCCCGAGTGCACTTTCGTCGTCATGGAGAAGCTCCATAGCGACATGCTGGAGATGATCCTGTCCAATGAGAACGGACGACTTCCTGAACGCATCACGCGCTTCATTGTTATGCAGGTAGCCATGGCGACCCGTGCTACATGACAGTCGGGTTGTTATTATTATCGGTTTGCGATTGGGTTTACTCCACGCCGGCAATCAGTTACTGATCCTCAAGCTCTCGGTGGTTGGGGTAACGGATGTTGCCGCTGGTCATTTAGAGAAGATCAGATTTTAGTACTTGTTTTCCTGTAGCTGTACGTTTATTCCTTCCATATTTTGGGTGTTTCTGTAGATTTTGGAGGCTCTGCGCTACCTGCACATGAGACACGTCGCTCACTGTGACCTTAAACCCGAGAACGTGCTGCTCGCGTCGTCGGATCCGTTTCCTCAGGTGTGTCTCCTGACTCTCGCTCTGTCCGACGCCTGGTTTCCCCAAACACGTCATAGCCGAGATCGGATTCTGTCCGTCTGCCTGCTGCAGATATGATGTACCAAATGCTTTAAAAGGTGTAATAGAGCAGGATCGTAGACTGGATGAAGTCTTCAACGAACAGGATGTTGAAAATGTCCATTTTAATGATTGTTTTAAAAAACATTATTATTATTATTATTAGTATACTTCTATACACTATTGGACAATTTGCATAGCGAGTCTTATCGATATCTACCGAACGTTATTGTATTATAAGCTGATGCACGTCCACACTGTGTGCGTTTCAGGTGAAACTGTGTGACTTTGGTTTTGCACGGATCATCGGCGAGAAGTCTTTCCGCCGCTCGGTGGTGGGAACGCCGGCGTATCTGGCCCCGGAGGTGATCAAGAGCAACGGCTATAACCGATCGCTGGACATGTGGGCTGTGGGGGTGATCCTGTACGTCAGCCTGAGTGGAACGTTTCCCTTCAACGAGGACGAGGACATTACCCAGCAGATCACGAACGCTTCCTTCATGTACCCTCGGCACCTGTGGGCCCTCATTTCTCTCGAGGGTGAGACGCAAAACTCACACTGTTCGTCTAGAGACCTGAGTGGCCTGGGTAAATCGATGATGAGAGCTTTGTGATGAAGTAAAATAACGAATCTGGGACTGTTTTCTTTGTCTTTTTCTCGCAGCGGTGAGTCTGATTACTAACCTGCTGCAGGTGGCGGTGCGGCGCAGGTTCAGTGTGGGGAAAGCTATGGGACATCCCTGGTTCCAGGTAAATTGAGCTTTTCATCCTGGTCTCTGTAATATGAGGGGAAAAGACTGGCTGACGATTGGAAATCCTACAAATCAGCACATGTTTACAGTCAAATCCACAAGCATTTGGACAGTGACACAGTTTTTCCACAATGGATTTGAAATGAAGCAATCATGGAGTGATTGAGGTGTATAGTAGACTTACAGCTTTAATTCAATGGGTTTAGCTAATGTACTGCATTAACCGTTAGCCATTTATAAATGGAGTCCCTCCATTTTCACAGGGTCAAAAGTAATTGGACACTGTCCTTGTTATTTCATGACAAATTAAAGAGGTAAAAGGTCTGGAGTTGATTCCAAGCATTGAATTTGCGTTTGGTAGCTTTTCACGTGAACACTCGATATGTGGTCCAAAGAGGTGACGATGCCAGTGAAGGAGGCCATTGTTAAGCTGAAAAAAAACAAAAAACGGACCTATCAGAGATATCGCAGAAACTTTATGGAACGGCCAATTTGGTACATTCTTAAAAAGAAAAAAAGCACTGCTGAGCTCAGCAACACCGAAATGTCTGGAAGACCATGGGAGACTACTAAAGTGGATGATCGCTGAATTCTTTCCTTGGTGAAGAAAAACCCCTTCACAACATCTAGTCGAGACAAGAACACTCTGGAGGAGGTAGACGTATCACTGTCAAAGTCTACCATCAAGAGACGACTTTATGAATGCAAATACAGACGGTTTACCTCAAGATGCAAACCGCTGGTAAGACTCAAGATTTTTTTTTTTAACTCGAATAAAACCTGCCCGGTTCTGGAGCAAGATTCTTTGGACAGAAGAATCCAAGATTAACTTGTACCAGAATGACAGGAAGAGGAGAGTATGGAGAAGGGCTCACGATCGAAAGCTTACACAAGGTGCATCATCTGTTAAACATGGTGGAGGCAGTGTTATGGCATGGGCATGTGGAACTGGGTCACTGGGGTTTACTGATGTGACCGCTGATAGAAGTAGGTGGATGAATTGTGAACCATATAGAGCTGTAATTTCTGCTCAGATTCATTCAAATGCTGCACAACTGATAGGACAGCACTTCACAGTAACTCAAGAGCTTCTTAATGGGGAAAAAAGAATGTTTTTAAAATCGGTCACCTGACCTCAATCCAACTGAGCATGCTTTTCACTTACTAAAGACAACACCGAAGGCAGAAAGACCCACAAATAAGCAGCAACTGAAGGCAGTATCTCAAGGGAGGAAGCCCAGCATTTGGTGATGTACTTTTGAGCCCGTGTAAATGGAGGGGCTCTAAAATAAATAAATAAATAAATGGCTGCAATTCCTAAATGGTTAATGTGGTGTTTTTGTTAAACCCCTTGAATTAAAGCTGAAAGTCTACAATCCAATCAAATCTTGATTGTTTCATTTCAAATCCACTGTGGTGCTGTACCAAGGCAAAATTACGAACATTTGAACATCACTGTTCAAATATTATGGACCTGACTGTATATTTTATGCACAAGATCGGAAGTTATTTTTGCTTCCTGTAAAAATATATAATTACAGACCCAACAGTACAGGTTTATACTAATATTAAAACATATCCCAGATCTACTGGCTATGCTTCACGGACCCTACTATGAGAACCATGGCACGAGATGATGATGACTGATCCTAGTTTATCAGGGTGAAGTGATTAACCCGTATCATCCTTAATACTTCTACAACTTCAGCCCACGTGTAACTTTTGATTTTGTGCTTTTAAAAAGCCAAAAAGGCAAAGAGAGACTACTATTTAAGGGGGGGGGGGCATTGCCAGGATTCATTAAACAGCAGCGCCCCCTTGTGGAGAAACTTTTAGTTCCTAAAATCTGCCAAGAAAGACAGAAAGAAAGCTAAAATGCTGAAAATACAGCTGAAGAGAACAGAACAATGAAGAAAAAGTAAATGGCAGAAAAATAAATGCCATCGTTTTGAATAAAGATCTAATACAGTGCGTGTTTGGTGGGATCTCTTCAGAAGAACACTATGACTGATATTTTCTTCGGCTGTTAAATGTGTTTGATGTTGCCTGCAGAACTTCCAGCTGTGGTGTGACCTGCGTCAGTTTGAGCAGCGTCTGGGTCACCGTTACATCACTCACGAGTCGGACGATGAGCGCTGGAGATGTCACATTCAGGAGAAAGGCCTCAGTCTTCCTCCGTATCTACTGACAGAGCAGACAGAACAGGGACACTAACACACACACACACACACACACACACACACACACACACGTACAATGGACATGTCAGTTAATCAGGACATGTGACACTGATGTGTGGACTGTACAGAATCCAGTGCCCTGATGTGATGTACATTTTATACACACTGACTGTTTTTAATAAAATGATACAAAACTCTGGAGTGGGGTTTTTAATGATCTATTTATGTGTGTGTGTGTGTGTGTGTGTGTGTGTGTGTGTATATATATATATATATATATATATATATATATATATATATATATATATATATATATATATATATATATATATATATATATATATATATATATAATTTATACAATACATATAACAAGGTACAGAAGTGTAGAATTGTCACTTTTAAGACACATCACAGTCTGTTTGCTAATTACTTTCACATACACTACCAAAAGTTTGTGGACACCTGACCATCACACCCGTATGCGCTTGTGAACACCCCATTCCAGATTTTTGTTTTATTTTATTATAACATATTATAACACCCCATCCATCAACCCTCACCGGACCCGACCCCAACACAGTAATCACAGCCAACATCTACAGACGCTGGAGAACAGAAAGAAAAACAAACCTAAAGATGATTCATATTCACAGTATACCGTCCCTCAATCCACCTCCAGGGTGCGTACATCATTGAAGTAGGTAATAAATTTACCCCTGCCTCTGAAGTCTGTAAGCCAGACTGATATAAAGGGGGTCGTGGAGAGGTCCAAGACAGTAATGTTCTGGGCCGAGCATGCAATGATGCAAACATCCCATTCCAGATTTATTCCCCTTTTACAGTTAGAATAGTCTCCATTCTTCTGGGAAGGCTGTGTGCTAGATTTTGGGGCGTGGCTGTGGGGATTTGTGCTCGTTCAGCTCGTTCAGGAGTATTAGTGAGGTCAGGTGAGAAGGCCTGGGGTGCAGTCGGCGTTTGAGTTCATCCCAAAGGTGTTCAGTGTGGTTGAGCTCAGGGTTCTGTGGAGGACACTCAAGGACAGCATGTCTTCATGGTGTCACGGTGGAACAGGTTTGGGGCTCAGTCATTCCAGTGAAGAGGAATTATTAAGACATTGTATACAGTTGGGGAAGAACCACATATGGGTGTGAGGACCAGGTGTTCACATACTTTTGGTCATGTAGTGTACATCCATAGTACAAACTGCAGTGTATGCATATTATACCCAGTTTACGGTCACCGCCAGGTACCACTCCACTGAAGATTTATCTCTATTTCTTACAAACTATTTTTCTTTCCTTGCATTTAAAAATATTGTAACAGATGCTTCACATAATCTAATCTAATATTACATTAATCTTAAAAATGTTATTTAACTAAGAAAAACACAAACAGTGGACTAGTCCAACAAAACAGACTTCATATAAAAACCAACATGAACTTTCCTTTATTTTCACACTGTCCATTGTTACATAGATGAGGACGGGTTCCCTTCTGAGTCTGGTTCCTCTCAAGGTTTCTTCCTCATATCATCTTAGAGAGTTTTTCCAAATCGACACACTTGAAATCTGTATCCTGTGTTTATATGTTTCTGTAAAACTGCTTTGAGACGATGTCCGTTGTTAAAAGCGCTACAGAAATAAAATCGAGTTGAACTGAATAATCATTTATATGGTAAAGTTTTCTGTAAGGAAACATTGGAAGGAGTCTCCAGTGTCAGCGCTTCAGGACAGAGGACTCTGGTTTCCGTGTAACATGACCAGCTCTGTGCTTGTTTTGTTTTGTTTTGTTTATTATTATTTTTTTTGTCCTTTTAACTTAAAGAAAGAGGAAAGACAGGAGAAGCTGGTGAGGGAATTACTGTTTATAGCTGCTAGAATGCAAGTCATAACAAGGACTAACTTGTGTCCTGGGCGTGAACAAGCATGTTCCTCATAAATAAATGGACATTTGTAATTGTCGGTAAATGACTGGGGTATGAGTGTGTGGTATTAAACACATAAATAGAGCAATGCCGTTGGAAGGAAAAACAATCAACTTCAGGATGGCAACAGTAACCCCACGTCACACCGGGCCACGTCACACCGGGCCACGTCACACCGGGCCACGTCACACCGGGCCACGTCACACCGGGCCACGTCACACCGGTTTTCACTACAAAATCCATTACAAACCATCAGCTGTTAACCATTAAACCCATTACCATTATTGGTTATTAATGTAATCCACTAGATGTATCATGCCACCAATAGAAGGCAACAAATTACCAGAAGAGACCCACAGGGACCATTACAGTTTCCATTAAAACCATTACAAATTCTATGTGGAAGTCTATTGGGTTTTTATTTTCAGTTTACACATTTAGGGGGACTTTTATTAAGTTGGGTTATTTTTTTTACATCATCGTGCAGTAAGACTCATATTTTGAAATGCGGAAGTCTGTGTTGTGTTGTCGCAGTTCAGTTGTTCATTGCTTCATAGCAGAAGTGTGTCAGTGTGTGTGAAAGATCTGCAGCAATGGAAACAAATCGAGCTGCTAAAGTGAGTTCTGTCTTCTTTCTGTATGTGAATGCTGAGTAAAGAGTAATGTGAGTGTTAATGTTAATGTTAGTGTGAGTGTTAATGTGAGTGTTAATGTGAGTGTTAGAGTTAGTGTTAGTGTTAGTGTGCACTGTGTAGATTCCCACAGCAGGAATAATCCACTCTGCTCTTGAATAACAGTGCCTTTGCTACAGTAATCAGCTCCTTTTACAGGGTTGACAGATAAATGAATATTCCTCTGTACACTTGACTGCACATGAGTTTTGTTTACGATAAATATCCCACTTCACTTACCACTTCCCTGTTCACCCTTTAGTGTTTGTCCTTTCCCTGCCTGAGGCACAAAACAAACCAGTAGAAACCATCGCAGAAGTACAAATACCATTACAAACCATTATTGGTGCTTAATGGTATCCACTAGAAGGCAACAAATATCCAGTAGAGGCCCACAGGGACCATTACAGTTTCTGTTAAATACCCGTTATAACCATTAAACCTCTATGAGGGTTTCTATGGTTGTCTGTTTTTTCCCCAGCAGGGTTCTAAGGCTGAATCTTAAATAGCACTGTCAGTACTCAGTACATTGTTCAGTAGTCAGTACATTGAGTAGTGTAGTGTACTAGGGCCAGTAGATAGGGAGCCTTTTGTAACTGTCAGTAGTCAGTACATTGGGCAGTGTAGTGTACTAGGGCCAGTAGATAGGGAGCCTTTTGTAACTGTCAGTAGTCAGTACATTGGGCAGTGTAGTGTACTAGGTCAAGTAGATAGGGAGCCTTTTGTAACTGTCAGTAGTCAGTACATTGGGCAGTGTAGTGTACTAGGTCCAGTAGATAGGAGCCTTTTGTAACTGTCAGTAGTCAGTACATTGGGCAGTGTAGTGTACTAGGGCCAGTAGATAGGGAGCCTTTTGTAACTGTCAGTAGTCAGTACATTGGGCAGTGTAGTGTACTAGGTCCAGTAGATAGGGAGCCTTTTGTAACTGTCAGTAGTCAGTACATTGGGCAGTGTAGTGTACTAGGTCCAGTAGATAGGGAGCCTTTTGTAACTGTCAGTAGTCAGTACATTGGGCAGTGTAGTGTACTAGGTCCAGTAGATAGGGAGCCTTTTGTAACTGTCAGTAGTCAGTACATTGGGCAGTGTAGTGTACTAGGTCCAGTAGATAGGGAGCCTTTTGTAACTGTCAGTAGTCAGTACATTGGGCAGTGTAGTGTACTAGGTCAAGTAGATAGGGAGCCTTTTGTAACTGTCAGTAGTCAGTACATTGGGCAGTGTAGTGTACTAGGTCCAGTAGATAGGGAGCCTTTTGTAACTGTCAGTAGTCAGTACATTGGGCAGTGTAGTGTACTAGGTCCAGTAGATAGGGAGCCTTTTGTAACTGTCAGTAGTCAGTACATTGGGCAGTGTAGTGTACTAGGTCCAGTAGATAGGGAGCCTTTTGTAACTGTCAGTAGTCAGTACATTGGGCAGTGTAGTGTACTAGGTCCAGTAGATAGGGCGCCTTTTGTAACTGTCAGTAGTCAGTACATTGGGCAGTGTAGTGTACTAGGTCCAGTAGATAGGGAGCCTTTTGTAACTGTCAGTAGTCAGTACATTGGGCAGTGTAGTGTACTAGGTCCAGTAAAATGAGGGCCTTTTGTAACTGTCAGTAGTCAGTACATTGGGCAGTGTAGTGTACTAGGTCCAGTAGATAGGGAGCCTTTTGTAACTGTCAGTAGTCAGTACATTGGGCAGTGTAGTGTACTAGGTCAAGTAGATAGGGAGCCTTTTGTAACTGTCAGTAGTCAGTACATTGGGCAGTGTAGTGTACTAGGGCCAGTAGATAGGGAGCCTTTTGTAACTGTCAGTAGTCAGTACATTGGGCAGTGTAGTGTACTAGGTCCAGTAGATAGGGAGCCTTTGTAACTGTCAGTAGTCAGTACATTGGGCAGTGTAGTGTACTAGGTCCAGTAGATAGGGAGCCTTTTGTAACTGTCAGTAGTCAGTACATTGGGCAGTGTAGTGTACTAGGTCCAGTAGATAGGGAGCCTTTTGTAACTGTCAGTAGTCAGTACATTGGGCAGTGTAGTGTACTAGGTCCAGTAGATAGGGAGCCTTTTGTAACTGTCAGTAGTCAGTACATTGGGCAGTGTAGTGTACTAGGTCCAGTAGATAGGGGCCTTTTGTAACTGTCAGTAGTCAGTACATTGGGCAGTGTAGTGTACTAGGTCCAGTAGATAGGGGACCCTTTTGTAACTGTCAGTAGTCAGTACATTGGGCAGTGTAGTGTACTAGGTCCAGTAGATAGGGAAGCCTTTTGTAACTGTCAGTAGTCAGTACATTGGGCAGTGTAGTGTACTAGGTCCAGTAGATAGGGAGCCTTTTGTAACTGTCAGTAGTCAGTACATTGGGCAGTGTAGTGTACTAGGTCCAGTAGATAGGGAGCCTTTTTGTAACTGTCAGTAGTCAGTACATTGGGCAGTGTAGTGTACTAGGTCCAGTAGATAGGGAGCCTTTTGTAACTGTCAGTAGTCAGTACATTGGGCAGTGTAGTGTACTAGGTCCAGTAAAATGGGAGCCTTTTGTAACTGTCAGTAGTCAGTACATTGGGCAGTGTAGTGTACTAGGTCCAGTAGATAGGGAGCCTTTTGTAACTGTCAGTAGTCAGTACATTGGGCAGTGTAGTGTACTAGGTCAAGTAGATAGGGGCGCCTTTTGTAACTGTCAGTAGTCAGTACATTGGGCGTGTGGGGTACTAGGTCCAGTAGATAGGGAGCCTTTTGTAACTGTCAGTAGTCAGTACATTGGGCAGTGTAGTGTACTAGGGCCAGTAGATAGGGGGCCTTTTGTAACTGTCAGTAGTCAGTACATTGGGCAGTGTAGTGTACTAGGTCCAGTAGATAGAGGGGCCTTTTGTAACTGTCAGTAGTCAGTACATTGGGCAGTGTAGTGTACTAGGTCCAGTAGATAGGGAGCCTTTTGTAACTGTCAGTAGTCAGTACATTGGGCAGTGTAGTGTACTAGGTCCAGTAGATAGGGAGCCTTTTGTAACTGTCAGTAGTCAGTACATTGGGCAGTGTAGTGTACTAGGTCCAGTAGATAGGGAGCCTTTTGTAACTGTCAGTAGTCAGTACATTGGGCAGGGTAGTGTACTAGGTTCAGTAGATGAGGGAGCCTTTTGTAACTGTCAGTAGTCAGTACATTGGGCTGTGTAGTGTACTAGGTCCAGTAGATAGGGAGCCTTTTGTAACTGTCAGTAGTCAGTACATTGGGCAGTGTAGTGTACTAGGTCCAGTAGATAGGGAGCCTTTTGTAACTGTCAGTAGTCAGTACATTGGGCAGTGTAGTGTACTAGGTCCAGTAGATAGGGAGCCTTTTGTAACTTTAAACTGATAATACAGTACAGTGGCCTGGGGTGGGTTTCTGACTGAAGTCCTTCTCGCTCTTTGGGATAAAAGTACCACATGAAGGTACTGTTAAGGGTCCATTTATGTACCTGTAGTTGGTACAGGTCGACTGATTCATGGTTTTTGGGTTATCAGTTATCAGCAAAAATCCACATTTTGTTGTTATTTTGCTGTTCTTTTTGGTGCAGTTTTGATAGCTCATGACCCTATTTATTAAGGTATATTCTCTAATCCCGAGGTCATGTGACGTGTCTGAACTCCATTCCACTAATTACGTGACGTCTGATGGCACCGGAATTTGTGGTACACAGTCGTAACGTTTAATATTTTTCTTTGTAACTATTTTTGCAAACTATATAGACCCCCCCCCTCTCCACTTCAAATTTTTCTTTACATTCATGACATATAATCCCAATGATTATTATCCCGTTTCAGTTCCAGGAGGTAGCACTACAAAATATGGGTTGAATTCAAAGGGGGGTGAATACTTTTGCAAGGCACCGGCCAGTCTGCTAGCTGATTAATACATGAAAGAAAGTTGATGATTTACGATTGTCTTCCTGTTCTCAGTTGGAGTTTGCGGTGCAGATGAGCTGCGAAAGCTGCGTACGGGCCATTAAAGGTGCACTCGAAAAACAGCCTGGTGAGTTCACGGAGTAGTAAAATGTTCACCAAATGAAAGTCGAAATGTGCTGACCGCTCAGAACCGAGGGGAATACCAGGTGAGAGATGACAAAAGAAATAAGTACAGTTTAGTCTGGAGTGTCTCAAGTACTATTCCAGATCTTAGTGTCCTTAGCTGAGTAAAGTCATGGAGAAAGCAGGAGATTATATATATATATATGCTACAATGTAAAGTAGTGAGTCTACATCTTGTGTAACAGTGTAAATTTTCTGTCCCCTCAAAATAACTCAACACACAGACATTAATGTCTAAACCGCTGGCAACAAAAGTAAGTACACCCCTAGGTGAAAATGTCCAAATTGGGCCCAAAGTGTCAATATTTTGTGTGGACACCATTATTTTCCAGCACTGCCTTAATCCTCTTGGGCATGGAGTTCACCAGAGCTTCACAGGTCGCCACTGGAGTCCTCTTCCACTCCTCCATGACGACATCACAGAGCTGGTGGATGTTCGAGACCTTGTGCTCCTCCACCTTCCATTTGAGGATGCCCCACACAAGCTCAATAGGGTTTAGTCTATCACCTTCACCCTCAGCTTTTAGTGACTGCAGAAGCTAATAAGCAGACAGTGTAGCTTGAGTAAGACTGGGGTAATGTGCTATGTTCTGTTTCTGGCGAGGCTTCTTCTTCTTCATGTGCTGCTGTGTTCTTCATTACTTTAAAGTTGCTTTGGAATTAAAAAATGTAAATGAAGGTGTTGGATCTGTTTTCGCAGGCGTGCAGTCGGTTCAGGTGGACTTGGCTCGGGAGGAGGTTTTGGTTGAGACGTCACTTTCCAGTCGAGAGGTTCAGGGTCTGATTGAGAGCACGGGCAGGAGAGCCGTACTGAAGGGGATCGGGGGATCAGAACCAGGTTCAGCTCTCGTCTCTTTTTAACCACAAACACCAGCTCATAGTGCAGCTAAAGCTCATTTAGATTTCTGAATAGTCATGCAGATCAAATGAAGTTCCTCATAAAACCTGACAAAATCAGGAGCTTAACTTTCACCATCGTTGCTGGTTCGTAATCTGCGTGTTTCAGATCTGGGCGTGGCCGTGGCTATGCTGAGTGGGGCGGGGCCGGTGCAGGGCGTGGTCCGCTTCCTGCAGCTATCTGAGGATCGTTGTTTGATTGACGGCACGATCGACGGCTTAGAGCCCGGTGCTCACGGCCTTCACGTGCATGAACTCGGAGACCTCACACAGGACTGCCTGAGGTACGGTGACCTCTGACCTTTCAGCTTCCAGATCAGAATGTGAGCGTGATTGAAAGGGATTGATGAGTAACTGTAGGTTGTAGCTCGAAATCGATTAGCACGACTTGCTGTCTCTTTGTATTATTTATTTAATTTATTTCTATTTAGACTTTATCCATTAAAACCATTTCTCAAATAGCTGTTAGAGCTTCAAATATTATAATGTATTTAAGTATCAGAATAATTATATTCATCTCTCAACCTGTCTCTCTGTCTCTCTCTCTGTCTTTCTGCCCCATCTGTATCTCCGTCTCTCTCCCTGACTATATTTCTGTCTCTCTCCTGTCTATCTCTCTCTTTCTTCATCTGTCTTTCTCTCTCTCTCTCTGTCTTTCTCTTTCTCTGTCCTGTCTATATCTCCATATCTATCTCCCGCTATCCTGTCTATCTCTCTCTCTTGCTGTCCCCTGTCTATCTCTCTCTCCCCTGTCTCTTCTCTCTCTCTCTCTATCTCTCTCTTGCTGTCCCCTGTCTATCTCTCTCCTCTGTCTCTCTCTCTGTCTCTCTCTCTCCTCTCTCTCTCTATCTCTCTCTTGCTGTCCCCTGTCTATCTCTCTCTCTCTGTGTCTCTCTCTCTGCTGTCTTTCTCTCTCTCTCCTCTGTCTCTCTCTCTCTCCTCTGTCTCTCTCTCTCTCCTCTGTCTCTCTCTCTCTGCTCTCTCTCTCTCCGTCTCCTCTGTCTCTCTCTCTCTCTCTCTCTCTCCGTCTCTCTCTCTCTCCTCTGTCTCTCTCTCTCTCGCTCTCTCTCTCTCCCTCTCCTCTGTCTCTCTCTCTCTCACACACACACACACACACACACACACAGTTGTGGTGAGCACTACAACCCGTTTGGGAAGCAGCACGGAGGCCCACAGGACACAGAAAGGGTACGTTTACTTTCTCTCAGTGAAACTCTAGCCTGACTGTGAGAAACTAGACTCCAGTAGGGATATCATATCATGGCATAACCTGACACCTACAGGATATTCCTGCTAATGTCCTCAGTTCCCTTAGCTAATGCTGTATAACGAAGCTGTTATATTATTCATTTTATTTCCTCTGGACATGTCCTCTTCTCTGTAGAGTACTGTAACGGTTTAAAGGAACATGTTCAGGAGCACTGTTAGTCTTTGTTAAGACGTCCATCGTGTATTAAGCAGGTTATTAGTGAGGTGTAGCGGGAGCGAGATGGTGCACAGATGGTGTAGTGAATGAAGGTGTTTGTGTTCGTGTGCTGCAGCATGTTGGTGATTTGGGAAACATACAGGTGGGAGCAGACGGCAGAGCCACGTTCAGACTGGAGGACTCGCAGCTGAAGGTAATGAAGTGCTTTTCCACAGGCACGGTGCGTGCGAATACAGACTCCGAGTCGATTCAGAATGAACTCGTGGAACACCTTCAACAGTTAAAACTCTGTCCATGGAGTCAGAGTTAATTAAACAAGGAGCTGGCAAAATATACATGATTACAGCTGAATATTACCATATTGTTATATTCTGCAATTATCTTAACTCTCACCTGCCCATAGTGTCCTCACCTGCCCATAGTGTCCTCGCCTGCCCATAGTGTTCATTGCCTGTAGTGTCCTCACCTGCCCATAGTGTCCACACCTGCCCATAGTGTCCACACCTGCCCATAGTGTCCACACCTGCCCATAGTGTCCTCACCTGCCCATAGTGTCCATTGCTCATAGTGTCCTCACCTGATCATAGTGTCCATTGCTCAGTGTCCTCGCCTGCTCATAGTGTCCTCACCTGCCCATAGTGTCCATTGCCCATAGTGTCCTCACCTGCCCATAGTGTCCATTGCCCATAGTGTCCTCACCTGCCCATAGTGTCCATTGCTCATAGTGTCCATTGCCCATAGTGTCCTCACCTGCCCATAGTGTTTATTGCCTGTAGTGTCCTCACCTGCCCATAGTGTCCTCACCTGCCCATAGTGTCCTCACCTGCCCATAGTGTCCTCACCTGATCATAGTGTCCATTGCTCATAGTGTCCTCGCCTGCTCATAGTGTCCTTACCTGCCCATAGTGTCCATTGCCCATAGTGTCCTCACCTGCCCATAGTGTCCATTGCCCATAGTGTCCTCACCTGCCCATAGTGTCCATTGCCCATAGTGTCCTCACCTGCCCATAGTGTTCATTGCCTGTAGTGTCCTCACCTGCCCATAGTGTCCTCACCTGCCCATAGTGTCCTCACCTGCCCATAGTGTCCTCACCTGCCCATAGTGTCCATTGCTCATAGTGTCCTCACCTGATCATAGTGTCCATTGCTCATAGTGTCCTCGCCTGCTCATAGTGTCCTCATCTGCCCATAGTGTCCATTGCCCATAGTGTCCTCACCTGCCCATAGTGTCCATTGCTCATAGTGTCCTCACCTGCCCATAGTGTCCATTGCCCATAGTGTCCATTGCTCATAGTGTCCTCACCTGCCCATAGTGTCCTCACCTGCCCATAGTGTCCATTGCCCGTAGTGTCCTCACCTGCCCGTAGTGTCCTCACCTGCGCATAGTGTCCATTGCTCATAGTGTCCTCACCTGATCATAGTGTCCATTGCTCATAGTGTTCTCACCTGCCCATAGTGTTCTCACCTTCCCTGTCCGTCACCGTGTGTCTCTGTGCACAGGTTTGGGACGTGATTGGTCGATCGCTGGTGGTGGATTCAGGAGAAGATGATCTGGGACGAGGAAATCACCCTCTGTCCAGACTAACAGGAAACTCGGGCGAGAGGTGACGAGTCATTTCCATGTTAATCAATACGAGACACACTTTTAAAGCTCAGCTCGGAATAATTTCCGGATTTCTACACTGCAAAAAAATGAAATAAATCATACTTACATTAGTAGCAAGTTAAAATATCTTTCAACAGCGTTTGCTCTTAGGAAAATGACTCAGTTCAAGCTTTCAGTTTTCTGTCAGATCATTTTATAATTTGAAGCCTTTATTTCTAGAAAGAATCAAAATGGCCTGTCAGGAGAGTAAAAAAAATCAAGCTTAAAAATAGTCAAATATGTCCAGAACTAGGTTTAACAGAGTGCTGCAGGGATGATGTATGTTTGTTGGACATCCTGGAAGATAGCGTCACTCTGGTTCCTCAAACCTTCAGGGTCGGGGTTCGATTCCCACCTGTGTGTGTGGTATACGTGTTCTCCCCGTGCTGCGGGGGTTTCCTCCCCCAGTCCAAAGACATGTATGGTAGGCTGATTGGTGTGTCTAAAGTGTCCGTAGTGTATCAATGTGTGTGTGAATGTGTGTGTGATTGTGCCCTGTGATGGACTGGCACCCTGTCCAGGGTGTACCCCACCTTGTGCCCCATGCTCCCTGGGATAGGCTCCAGGTTCCCCGTGACCCTGAAAAGGAGTAAGTGGTATAGAAGATGGATGGATGGATAATCTTAGCCTAAATAATGAGTCTTTATTGGTCACGTATACATTACTCGGTGAAATGAGTTCCTTCGCAAGTTTGCATTCACCAGAAGTAAAAAGCAAAATTTTGGCTTTACTTGAATTATGAAAAAAAAATCCCCCACTACTCTAGAAAATACTATAAATTGGAATAGTTTGTAAGATCGCGAGTATAAACACGAAGAGGTCGTAGTAGATGAGAATTCCCCGACAGCCTCTGTAGTCGTATTTAGCCACTTGTTAGCAAGCGTCTTTTTCATGACACGTAAGATCGTGCGTACACCTCGAGTACTGTATTACTGGTGTATTATATGCCGTAGAATAAATCGTGAAAATATATGGAGCTTGTGTTCACCACAGACCTTATTTCAGGCTTTTAACCGAAAACCTATTCACAAGAACTCTTTGACTTCAGGACGATGGAACCGGAGGTGCTAAAATTGCTAAAATGCTAACTCGTTTCTGGGATTTAGCACTCGTTCCTGCAGCACTCTATAATCTACTGTATAGTAAAAAGCCTTAAGGGAGTACACCCGCAGAGGTAAACCCACAGTTAATAATAATAATAACAATAATAATAATAATAATAACAAAAGTAGACATCAGCAGTCAGATGCGGCCTAAACTCAGCTCTTCAATTCAGTCGATAAATATTTAATATATGTGGCTTTACAACACTGATTCTAGCTACTAAATATCTGATGATGGACATCAGAGACGTTTGTTTGTATTGTAATCATATAATCGGAGAGATATCTGATATGTTTTCACTAGCTAATATGTCTTATTTCGCGGTGTAACATTGAATTGGTCTGAAATGCAGCTGTTCACGCCTCGTATATGAATCCAACGGCGTAGTACTCGTACTGTGGGTGTAAGACGAGCAGGGACGTGAATGAACTGCGGTGGTTACTGTGTGCATGGAAGTATAACCACAGAATTTGCACCTGCAGCTTCAGAGAGCGGTGTGTGCGCTTCGTGCTCGAGCGGCTAGCGCTGGTGTTAGAACCGCTGGAAAAGAAAAGGGGAGGAGGAGAAAGAGACTAATATTTCATTGTTTATCCTCCGTAGTATCACAGTTAGTCATATCACCTGTGAAAAAAGGCATAATGATTTTCCCCTCTCTCTCTCTCTCTCTCTCTCTCTCTCTCTCTCTCTCTCTCCCTATCTATCTATCTCCCTCTCTATCTACCTCTCTCTCTCTCTCTCTATCTATCTATCTATCTCTATCTCTCTCTCTATCTCCCTCCCTCTCTATCTCTCTCACTCCCTCTTTCTTTCTCTCGCTTTCTCTTTCTCCCTCTAACTCTCTTTCTATCTTTCTCTCTATCCCCCCCTCTCTCTTTCTCTCTCTCCCTCTCTCTTTCTCTCTCTTCCCCTCTCTCTCTCTCTTTCTGTCTCTCTCCCTCTCTCTCCCCTCTCCCAGGCTGGCGTGTGGGATCATTGCTCGTTCTGCAGGACTCTTTCAGAACCCCAAACAGATCTGCGCCTGCGACGGGGTCACTCTGTGGGAGGAGAGAGATCGTCCAATAGCAGGCAAAGGACGCAAAAAAGTCACCGACACACCAGCTGCCAATTTATGACCATGTGACCGCTCCTTGTACTAATGATAAGTGATAACAGATTGCACTTAACGGAGAAGAGACTCTGATAAGACCAAAGAGCTTGTTGATGACTAATCAGTACCTTTTAAACTTCCCATGCAGGCGTGCTGCTGGTGGACTCTGTTTACTACCACACTGTCTGTGCTGCCGTAGTCACGCACGTTCCAATTCATGTAAAACTGGTGTGCAGGAAAAGAGACACATCTCTCTCTGCAGCCACTCTGCACTGAACTCTGCCCATTAAAACACAAAGCCTTCTCACAGCCGTAAGGGAATACGCCCGCAGGTTTCAATTTCACCTTTATTTACGTCTGTAGCGTACGTGGGATTACCTCAGACGTGGGTTTGGACTCATTTCCCAAAGAAAACGACTGAAAAAGCGGTTTACTTCAAACGCACTTAAGAGAGTCTAAACACAGTTGTTGTATTCCACCATTAGACATTTTAATATATGTGGCTTTATAGCGCTAACTCTAGGAACTAAGGCTCCAACGATAGACAGGCATTTTATATCAAAATTTAATCTCTATGGACCAAAGAAGCTTACTACTTTTCATAACATTTTCTGGGTTCCATGCGCCATCAGCCCAGATATGACTCGTTATTATATCACATAATACAAAGAAGCATGAATTCTTCATATTTTTCCAGGTTTTTTTTTTTTTTTTTTTAGAAAAAGGTTTACAAATACCTTTGACAAGAATTCATCAAGAAACGTCCTTGATAAATGTTGATTACTGGAATTCAACAACTGCCTTTCCATCATATCTGAGGGTGCGTCTCAATCAGTTCTCTAGTTCAGAGGTCAGGGCGCTGATCAGGGAGTCGGCCATTTTAAGTCCTTACCAGTGTCCCAACTCATATACACCATATACTGATTCATGACCTAGCGAGATAGGGAGCTGATTGAGACCCACCCTGAGTTTGAAATAATCTGTCCTTTTCCCAGTTTAGTGAAATGTTTCAAAATGTTTATTTGTGGTAATCACATGTTCAGTACATTTTCAGTGTATTCATTTATGAGTGACATAACAGAAAAACGTTCACTCTTCTGTCAGCAAGTTCGAATCCCAGCAACGCCACCGCCGTCCATGATCAGGAGCCAAGACAGCGAAATGAGCTGTTCTCATGTATGTGGGAGGGGCATACTCTCTCTCCCCTGTCAATCACAGTGCCACTAGCCAATTGCACTTTCCTCCAATGTGGCATGGAGCAGTTTGCAAAATGCATCTGGTATCTGGTTTTGTGTGTCAACAAAGGGGGCGGGGTTAGTTCTTTATCATTATAAAGACAGACCAACTCTAATCTTTGGCTAAATTGGGCTAAACCATCAGGTTTTCTCCCAGGACTGATGTTAACCCGAGACAGACTGCCAGCTTTAGCAATCTAAAAGCTCTTGATTTAAAAAGAATCCATTGTAAACAATATGATAGTTTTTCTGTTATTAATATGATCATTTTCATGAGGTTCAGAATGTTTGCGATCTGAAAACAAGAACTGGATTGACATGAAACATCCGTGTGAAGTCTTTGATGTTTATTTAATGTTCAATCTATAAAGAAGTGTATTATTTTCATGTTCCTGAGGCACTGAGAGATTAAACAGATTTGCAATGGAAGGTTTGTTTTTTTTTTTTTTTATATATTAGGTTAAATAATTTGACTAATCTTTTTGAATGACACACTATATATATATATATATATATATATATATATATATATATATATATATATATATATATATATATATATATAAATCAAACAAATATATGTATTTATTTATTTATTTATTTCATGTTTAAAAAAGAAAGAAGATTTGGTGCATTTTATTCAGAAAGCTCTTAAATAGTTGAAAAAAATCTAAATGAACAGAAATCTAATAATCCATATAAGCCCTAAAATGGAGATTGGCTGTTTTTAAATAATAATTAGAGAAATCATATTTTCCCATTGTAATGCTCAGCATTTTGTGTAATGCTCAACATCTCTCTCTCTCTGTGTATATATCTCTATCTCTCTATATCTATGTCTATGTCTCTCTCTCTCTATATCTATCTATCTATCTATCTATATATATATATATATATATATATATATATATATATATATATATATATATATATATATATATATATATATCTCTGTGTATATATCTCTATCTCTCTATGTCTATGTCTCTCTCTCTCTATCTATCTATCTATCTATCTATATATATATATATATATATATATATATATATATATATATATATATATATATATATATATCTCTCTCTCTCTCTCTCTCTCTCACACACACCTACAAATTATATGAAGGACTGAACAATTCAATCTGGTGCTACAGTGTTGTACATAAGAGTTTGTGAAGTAGTTAATAAATAATTATCTATCTAGTGTATGCACACCATGAATGGAATATCAAAGTGTAAATTCTCTCTCTCTCTCTCTCTCTCTCTCTCTCTCTGTGTGTGTGTGTGTGTGTGTGTGTGTGTGTGTGTGTGTGTGTAAAGAATGAAGAGCGGAAGTAGACCGACCATTTTGAAATCCTGCACCGCCTGGGTAAGATGGAAGATTTCTCCGTTTCTCTCGTCACTAATGTGTCTAATGTTCGCATGTAGAGACCGAGAGAGTGTGTGTGAGACTGTGAGAGTGTGTGAGTGTGTGTGTGTGTGGTGATTTGCGGGGTGTGATGTGAGGTGATAGATGATTAAATCAGTTTAAATGTACCGCTGTATGGAGCGACAGAGGCGCGAGGAGGAGATCCTGAAAATCTTCCTCACACACACATACACACTCACTCACTCTCAGACACACACACACACAACACACACACAATGTGATTGGGAAGCGGAGAGGACATGAGGACAGGGGGACAGTGTTTAGTGTTCAGTATTCAGAGTGAGACGGAAGTGTTACACTGTAGCAAGAGGAAATGGAAACATTCACTCAGTGTGTGTGTGCGTGCGTGTGTGTGTGTGTGTGTGTGTGTGCGCGCGCGCTCTATGCTAAGCTCTAAGCTCCCAGTGTTTCTGGGGATCAGGAGACGGGGTTCGGCGCTGCTGCTGGCTTCACCTCGGTGATGTCGGGGACTGGGAAGAATAAAGACATGTTCGGTGTTGGCTTTGATCTTTTCCCTTCGCTCGTGTTTTGACATGTTTGTCCTCTGTGCGTTGAGGAAGTAGTAAAGCTTGTTTACTTTGTAGCGCTGCGTCATCAGATTGCAGTCTTTCTCTAACTGTCTCTCTCTCACGGTCTCTCATCTATCTATCTATCCGTCTCACTATCTACAAGTATCTGTCTCACTCTCACTGCCTCTGTCTCACTCTCACTGCCTCTCTCTCACTATCTACAAGTATCTGTCTCACTCACTGCATCTATCTAGAAGTCTCACTCTCACTGCCTCTCTCACTATCTACAGGTATCTGTCTCACTCTCGCTGCATCTATCTATATGTCTCACTCTCACTGTCATTCTCACTGCCTCTCTCTCGCTATCTACAGGTATCTGTCTCACTCTCACTGCCTCTGTCTCACTCTCACTGCCTCTGTCTCACTCTCACTGCCTCTCTCACTCTGTCTCATGCTTACTGTCTCTATCTATCTGTCTATCTATCTTTCTCTCTCTCTCTCTCTCTCTCTCTCTCTCTCTATATATATATATATATATATATATATATATAATCTGTCTCTCTATCACTAGCTATATATTTGTCTCTATCTTTTAGCTAACTCTCTCACTCTATCAGTCAATCTCCATCACTGTCTGTTTGTCTGTCTATATGTCTCACTGTCTCTCTATCTATTTCTAGCTACATATCTGTCTATCTATCTATGTATCTGCCCTTGTCACTCTGTTTCTCTCTCTTTCCCTGTCTTTCCTTCTGTCTGACTCTGTTTCTCTGTCTTTATCGTTCTCTATATCCATCTTTCTCTCTGTCTTTAACTTTCTCCTTATATCGGTCATTATATATCCATCTCTGGTGGGCTGTGTTCCTCTGTGTCTTTGTCTCGTGTCTGTGTCAGTCACCCTTTTTTTTAATGTCTCCCTTTCCCTCTCTCTTTCTCTTTCCCTCTGTCTCTCTCTCTCTCTCTCTCCTTCTCTGTCCTCCTCTCTTGCCTGAAATCTGTCGAACATTAACTACATTACCGGCACTATGTAATGCACAAAAGTGTAGCTGGTGTCCGGTGTGGTTTATTTGTTGGTTTTAGGTAGCGCTGCATAATTAATCGAATATCAATCTCGGTTACAATTTTAACCGCCCACGATGAAATGAACATGATTGACCTCGCTATTGACGTTTAAAGTTCATCCTGCGCTCATAGGAAACACCGCTGCAGATCAAATCGAGCGCTTCCTAAACTTACAGCCAATCACCATAAAGTGGCGTAGGGATGACGTCATTTTGTAACGCCAAAACCCGGAAACGAGTTAGCGTTTAAGCGCTTGAGCTTCGCTTCGTCCTCCAGCTCTTGGGCGAGCGGAAATCATGACACTAACATGTTGCTAAATGAGACTGCAGAGGTTGTCGGGACATTGAGTGCCCAAATCCCCCCCCCACCCCCCAAAAAAAACAAACCTCAAAACAACAAAACCTCTGGATGAAGATTCATCCCCAGAATAAAGGCGGATTATGGAAAATGGTTTTTAAATAAAGTTTGGGAAAGTTGTCAGAAGCTTGGTGATGGTGACGTTGTAGTCGAGCGACCGTGGTGTAGTTCGTTTATAGCGTACGTTTAGCGGTTTATTTCTGGACATTGAATTTAGGCTTCAGACTTCATTAGTGAAAATGATCTTGATGGACAAAACGTGTTCGTGTTTGTTGATCACAGCGATTATTTTCTGCGATAATCCAAAAGCCTATGTGTGCCTATCCTTCATATAGCCCATGACGTCATCCCTGCACCACTCTATTGGGTGATTTGTCTGCGTCTCCCCTCCTGTAAACGCTGTTATTGTCTTTTCTGCATTCGCCTGAACTGTTCCCATTTAGTTGCATATTGTTATATTTGATGCATATCTTCATGTGGTCGATGGCGTATTTATTTTTACTTATTCTATATTTTGGGTACAATTTTATTCATATTTTGCGTCTACGAGATGATGCACTTGAGTCTAATTTGATGCACAGATTTGTACATTAGCAGGAATGTAGCACAACATGGAGGTGAAAGCAGCGGCCTGTTTCTTTAAATGTGAAAGTGTGATAAAAATATGTTGTCCCTACAATCAATGAATAATCGTGATCTCAATATTGATCATAATAATCGTGCAGCCCTGGTTTTAGGACTCCTTTCCTTCCCATTTTCTTAAAGCTTGTAGCGGATATTAAAACCCCAGTCAGGAACCGTTGGAAGTGGCAGTGCAGGTTTTTGGCACTGCAGTAACCCCACCACAGACACAGTAATGAGGACCGGGACTGCATGGAGAAACGAATCTTCCACATTGCTGGTTGATGGGGGTTTTAAATCATGACGAGCACAAAGTCCAGTCCCTCTCAGCCTGAGCTGATAAGATACGGCTGCCGTTTCTGTCTTTCCCACAGTTTACTTCTCTTTATGACTATGAAGGATTTTATCCAGCCATGTCATTTATATGTCCAGTGTAATAAGCAAGTCCAATAGTCAGAGTAATAAACTTGCATCAAATACACATTAGTACTCGGATTCAGGCGAGTTCTGTCTTCCTCATTCTACTTTTCCTGTCTCTGCAGCGTGATGGATAAGGGCCATACGGTGAAGCTGTTTGTAGGGAACCTGGCCCTGGACACCACGCAAGAGGAACTGTCCGCCATTTTCGAGGCCTATGGCCAAGTGGTGAGCTGCAGCGTCCTTCGGCAGTTCGCCTTCGTCCATTTGCAGGGAGAGGGCGCTGCCGAGCGCGCCATCCGGGAGCTCAATGGCCGAGAGTTCAAAGGTCGTAACCTGGTGGTGGAAGAGTCCCGTGGACGGCCGCTCCACTCCACCAAAGTGTTTGTGGGTAATCTGAGCGGCATGTGTACCACAGAAGACCTGAAGGAGCTTTTTCAGACTTTTGGGAAGGTCCTGGAGTGTGACAAGGTTAAAGGTAAGAGAAGTATTTTTTTTTTAGAAAAACAAGTAGTAAAAGTATTTTTATTTATTTATTTTTAAAAAGGGCAATTCTCAGTTTCACATTCAAATCTAATAATAATAATAATAATAATAATAATTAGTTTGTATTGGATGCAGGCTACAACCAGCAGCCATGGAGTATAGGAGTGATGTGAGTAGATTTTGCAGTATGGGTGAGGACTCTAGCAGCTGAGTTTTGTAGATATTGAAGCTGCTGTAAGATAAGATCAGATTTGAGCCAGGCAAGTGTGAAACTCCAAAACCTGATAGACATGAAATGAGTATGTCATAACTCGCTGCACGGAAGGAAGTGCTGAATATTGATGGCCCAAAGTCAGAAAAGTGTATCGGGGTTTTTCACAAAGGTAAGAGCAAGATCAAGGTTCTTAAGAATGGGTGTGACCGTTACCGTTGTAAGAGCAGTAGGGACACAACCTGAAATGCAAAACCTGATAATGAGATGATGGATGGATGACATGACTGAGTAACAGTTCTTGAGGAGAAGGGGCAAGATCAAGCTTGCAGGAAGGTGTGTTCGATTTCGAGATAAGATCAGATTCATCTCTATTTGAAGAAGCGTATCTCTTCTTCTCTGACTGCACGGAGAAACCGATTTTTCATTAAAGAAGCTGAGGAAAGCAACACACAGTGCTCCAAAATAAACACCCCAAAACCCTGGAGACTGCAGCTGGGGGTGGTGGTGGGAGTTTGGCAAGCTGTGGATGTGTGAACAGTTGCACTGATTACAGATGAAACTTTGATGAAAGGGAGTGTTCTGTATCCAAGCACGTGATCCGAGTACGCTAGAGTGTGAACACTAAGCCCGTATAGATGCTCTATAGAGACCGGGTGCTGGTTAAGTGCTCTGAAATCAGCAGCAGACCACAAAGAAGAACGGTTTGATGGAATGAGTCTTATTCTGTACGTGGCCGATGATGAAATATCGGTTGTCGGGGAAGAAGGGTGCATTAACTAACTTTCAGTTGTTGTGGTTATTGCAATAAGAAATAGAAACGTTCTTATTAGGCTTGGTGAAAATACCTTCAGTGGTTTGATCTTAAACCCCAACCTCCGAAACGCAGACAGATTGAGTCAAATGCAAATTGGTCGGTCGCTCAGTGGTTAAAGGCTCTGGGTTACTGATCAGAAGGTCAGGAGTTCAAGCTCCCGCTGTTAACCCTCAATTTCTCAGATGTATAAATGAGAGCAATGTTGCTCTGGATAAGAGCGTCTCCCAAATGCCGTAAATGTAAATGCAAGACCACGAATTTGAGTAAGTGAATCAACATGTGCTAGCTAGGACACTTAAACCTGGATTATTCTTGCTTTTAACTACTCGTATTCAAGATGGCTGCTGCGTGTATCCTGCGGTCGTATGGAGCGTCATTCCTGCACATCCTCAAGAATTAGCACCACATGATTAGCACGGTCTCTGCGACTGACTAAACAAACTAGCCTCATGTCTCAAATTGCATACTCGGGTTTTATTCTAGACCGTTACTGAGGACTAAGAATGTTACAAACCTCTCCCGTGGCCTTCAAACCTACCAGAAGGTCCGTCTTGAATTTCCTGGATCTTCTAGATGAGTAAATACATGTGGAAGATCAGAGTTTATGATTGGAGAGGACAGCAACAGCGCAGCAGAAACTAGAAACTACGCTCGTCATTGTGTTTAACTTTGCTGTGCATGAAATCACTGTTTTATGTTTTTATTTTGGCTTTGAAACTTGATGGACCGGAATGTTTTGGTTCTGATGTGCCATCTATTGATTGTCATTTTTAATCCCGCAGATGTACATGAAGTATGTACAGGCAAGTATTTTAATAATCCCACTTGCATTGCTGCTGCGCCGTCACGGGGAAGAAATGGCTACGTATTGGACGTTTTAACTATCTCCATTTATGCCTTTGTTTTATAGTTTAGATAGTTTAGTTGACTTTCAGGTTTGCTCAATTATGCCTGGAATAGTATTGGAAAATCTCTCCTGGTATTCTGCCCACTATTAAGTGAGGACCACCAGTTGTGGGATTTAATATCTGTCTATCTGTCTGTCTGTCTGTCTGTCTGTCTATCTATCTATCTATCTATCTATCTATCTATCTATCTATCTATCTATCTATCTATCTATCTATCTATCTATCTATCTATCTATCTATCTATCTATCTATCTATCTATCTATCTATCTATCTATCTATCTATCTATCTATCTATCTATCTATCTATCTATCTATCTATCTATCTATCTATCTATCCTCTACCTTCAACAGGACGCTTTTAAAGACTGGATGTTTAGACGGGGGGGGGGGAACATGATAAGTGAGGGCGTTTTCATACGTGGCTCTAGATGCTTGTGTCCATGCCTTGGCTTGCTCCAGAGAAAACTGTGAAAACGTTCATGCATGCGGGTTTTGTTGATCCTCTGAATATGGAGGAAGATCAGCAAAGGTTAAGGGAACGATGGCTGTATGTTCGGTAACTTTGTTCAGCATCTGCTGTACGTTTTATAAAACGAACTGCTGTTCCAATTTACAAAGCGACTAAAGCAGGCATGTACGAGCATTTTACGAGCCGAGCCCGTTTGCGATGAGAGTTTAATATGTTTGGTGAGGAGTGAAGGCTCTTTTTGAACCAGGGTGCAGGTAGGGATTGATGCATCAACCCCCTTTGTACTCAATTACAGCCTGGCACTCTTCTTCCACAGGCTATGCCTTCGTGCACATGGAGAACAAAGAGGACGCGCTACAAGCCATCGAAGCTTTGCACGGCACCTCGTTCAAGGGACGTCCGCTCTCTGTGGAGTTGTCCAAAGTCCAGCCCAGTAAGCAGACCCCGACTGGAAAGATCCCTTGCGTTAGCTGTGGTAAACAGGGTCACTATGCTGGTGAGTGTCCCTCTGGGAAACCCGCTCTGGAGCAGTACCAGAGTCAAGCGGCAGTGCTGGCAGCTGCTGCCGCTGCCGCTGCAGGACTGCCACTTCAGGTACAACAGAGCGTCCACAACTCCGTCTACAACACCACGACCTTCGACCCCACCTATGCTGCTTTGACGGGCCTGACTGCTGCTGGAGCGAGAGCGGAAGGAGCAGCCGCCGTTGCACCTGCTGTGTACGGCGCGCTAGCTAACCAAGTTTACGGAACAGTCGCTAACCAGCTCTATGGAGGCACGATGGCTAATCAAGCTCTTAACTCTGGGGCCAGCGCAGCAGCTGCACAGGTCTATGGATCTCTCAACCCTGCCCTCTATGGCCAGGTGACAAGCGGAAGTGTTGCAGCCGCTGCAGCCGCCGCCGCTGCCTACGGGCAACAGGTTTACACGCCTGCAATGGCCAACCCTGTGTTTTTAGCTGCAGCACCTAGCATGGAAGTACCTGCAGGCGCCGCTGTTAACCCAGCCTACACGGTAGCTTCAGCCATCTACACAGCCAGCCCAGCTTACAGCGCGTTGGGAGCGGCCGACCCGACGGCCATCTTCGAAGCAGCAAGGGCTCAGTACTTTGCACAGGGACAGCAGGTGCTAGCAGAGCAGCAGCAAGCTAGTACGAAATCTGGGGAAAGGGACAGGAGCCCACTCAGAAGATCAGCACCTCTGCTGCCTGACCCAGTTATGAAGCCTTTCATGTACCAGAGGGCAAAGCGCCGAGCACTACTGCCTACTCCTGCAGGCCGGGAAGAGGCCGCCGCCCAGGAAGAGGATCTCCTTGCCAGGTGGGTTTAGCTAACGGGTTCCAGAGGAAAGGCATAGTTCTGGTAAATGAGCTAAACTGTATGCTAGGCAAAAAAAAATACTGCAATATTTATTATACGATATATTGTTTCTTCAAAATGGCATCGTCCCTGGGTTCCATTTGGAAGTGAATAGAGCAGTTCTTTTTTTTAAATAGTGAGTGAGTGCCAGGTTCCTGTAAATGGAATGATTTAAATATACAATCTCATAATATCATAAGCTATAAGTAAAGATTTAGCAATTATGGTGATATAAAAACATGTCTACACAAAATGGGGATTTTGACACTGTATTGGTCTGCTTGGTACACATTTACCATTTGTGTGTGTGTGTGTGTGACGTTCTCTTTCAGGTACTACGCGGAGTACTATCAGCAGTACCAGCAGCTCGCCCAGTACCCACAGTACCCCACAGTTCATTATCAAGCCCCAAGCCCACTGGCGGCGATGTCTGCCATCCCCACGCTGTCTGCCGTACCGACCGCCCTCGACTCGCTCAGGCCAGTGCTGCCCGCCGCCCCCGTGCCTGCCACTGCCGCCATCGCCGTGGCAACATCCCGCGTGTATGAGCCGCCGCCGATTCCGCCGTCGCGCAAGGAGCCCCTCCTGCGCCGCTCCGAACTCGCCCTGCACCCTCCCGAAACGCCCTTTCGATAGTGTGCACTTCCTCCCACTGTCGTCCCCCCCCCTTCTCTCCTCGCGCCATGTCTCTGACTGTGTGTGTGTGTGTGTGTGTGTGTGTATGTTTTGTGTGTGGACAGAGTGTGTCTGTGGTTTCTGTAAGTGTGGGAGAAGTGTGTGTGTGTGTTTGTCTGGGTGCCTTGGCTTTTAAGGACTGGAACATCTGACTTTGGTCCTGATCACACACCCCGTGTAGCGAGTCAGGGTTCGAGAAAGGGAACGTGCACACTTTTAATCATACACGACTTACAATGTAACGTTTCAAATCTCAAACCTTGAAGCTGTAGACAGCTTTACGGTGTAGGCTAAACTATTAGCCTTGTGATGCTTTATGTGTGTGTGTGTGTGTTTTTTTTTAAAAAATATATATTAGGTTATGAATGATCCTGTACTTGAGAATTTTTTTTTTCTAAAAGGTTTGCTTGAAATAATTAGTGGAAATATAAACCGTTTGATGTTTATGTCTGTACAAAAATATATAAACACACCATATTAATTAGCTCTCGATACATTACGGTTAAAAAAAAAAACAAAAAACCGAGGTGTGTGAAGTGCCAGGACCAGGGTTTGACACGTTTTTTTTTTTGTGTGTGTGTGTTTGTCCTTCGCGTCTTCGAGACAGTGTATGTGTGTTGACGTCAGTTGCATTGGATGCAATGACCGAACGACAGGCACACACGTGGATCAACACACACACATGCATTTAGGGAAAACTGCCTTGATTTTTCTACCACAATACATACACGCACCCTTCACATCCTGAGAGAAAGAAAGAAAGAAAGAAAAAAAAAAAGATCTTAAACGATCAGTGATGATGTGTATCACTCCTCCCCATCCCACGGCACCCCTCCTGAAAGCTGAAAGACACTGTGAATCCTCTCTGCTTTTATTTGTTTATGTAGCTACGCCAATCAGCATGGTGAGAAACAGGGAATAGAATCATTTGGGAAAGATAAGATGGCCAGATGTGCCACATTAGCTGGGATCGGTCCTTTTTAGCATGTTTAGGCAAATCGGACCTTCCTTTCATCGACTTAACTGCCATTTTGCATAGTAGAGGCATTTTGGAAGTATCTTATTGATGATTATCATGTTTTTTTAATGAAATGTACTAAATGGGACTCGAGCATCTTAAAAAAAAAAAAAAAAACCAAAAAAAACTAGTCTCCGTAATCTTTGTTTACAGCCATGAATGAGAAGTAGCTTTTTATAGAATGAACGTTTATAGCCAAAATCCCTTCTTCTCTCTCTCTCTCTCTCTTATTTTTGTTTTTACTTTTAAACTCAGTGGCTTATTATTCTTATGCCTTATTAGAGAAATGTATAAAAGTGTGCTATTGTTTGATTTGTAGTCTTTAAAATGTGAAACTAGATAGAAGTTAGCACGATGAGAGTGCTATCTGTGGTGGGGGGGGATTAAAGGAAATGGGCGATCAGTTTCTTTCAGTCTTCTTTCCCATTCGCTGTACAATATCACTAGACTGCCCCTCATCCATCCTCCATCTCTCTCTCCAACTTTCTTTGCATCTGTCTTTAACTGTGTGCCATCGTTTTCATCATGATCTACCTTACACTTACCTACAGTACACGATGAATGACCAGTGTTAATGGGAAAATGTCTTCATTTGTGTAGTTTGTATGTACAAATACTATGGAATACTAAGGGTTTGTGCATGGGCTTTAGAAAAAATATATAGTGTAACCAAGTTTATAATAATAATTATAATAATAATAAAAAAGAAGTTTGATCCTTATGAAAGTAAAGGGAGAAAAGTTTTTTTTTGTTTGTTGGATTTAGTTTTTTACCGCTTTTCTTTTTGTTGATGTTTCATAATTGTTTTTCTTCTGTGAAACGACCAGACTCAAATGAATGGGAGCCTTGAGAGGAAGTGAAGGGACTAGAGACTGCCCCCTGTCCCTCTTGGTTTCTGTGGATGGGGTAAGTTGGGGGTGACCCTCGCTCTGTCCCCTTAGCTTTACCAGCCCTGAAGGAGAGCTGCACTACACAACGCTGCACCCTTTGAGTAAATAACTACCCAGCGTCACGCTCCTAAAACCGCCACAATGCGAGTTTGCTACACTGGCCGATGTTTAGTTGCTTTTTTTTGGGAGATCAGCACTGGTTTGGAGATGTGGCGAAGCTTTGTGTGTACCACTTAAGTGTTGTGCAGTGGCTCTCGGAGACATTGTGCCTGACCCGGTCTTGAGAGTTGTTCAGCTGACGCTTTGGTTTCTGTGATTATGTTGGATGTTGTGCATGTTGTATTTTGCCTTTAAAAAAAAAAAAATTTTTATTTTTTTATTCCAAATCCCAAGAGCGAAACTTTCTGACTCCGCTGTCCCAACTGAACTAGGTCTCCAAAAGGAACTGTGGACGCCGTTGGTGGGGTGTGGACAGTTAGCGTCGCGCAATGCACAGGAAGCACTCTCTGTCTCCATGCAGGTAAAAAAAAAAAGCACTGTGCTTCGCCCCACCCCCCTTCCTCTCGCCCACCTGATCGCGCCTGCACCTGTACCGAACATCTGCTCTTCTCCCCCACTACCCCACCTCCCCCTCTAGTCTCCACTACTCTGTCAACATCACCACAGCCAATGGGGATCCTCCATGGGCCCAAGTTACGCCACAGTACTTTGCTGAGAGAAAACACTGACCGGTTTTGCTTCGCAGCTTGAGTGACAGCAGGGGCTAAGAGTTTGCTGCTGCTTCTGTTGGGCTGATATTCATGTTGCTGCGAGTGAAGGGTGAATGTGATAGTGCCGTGAATGAAGCCTGGGTGAATGTGAGCAGACATAGCTGATGAGTAAATGTGTAAAGTGGTGGAGTGACTGACTGAAGCTGTTGCTATAGTGAAGAGTGTTTGGGTGTTGGTCTGTTCAGCGTCTCAAGGCTTGGCAGATGTGGACTTTGCTCAAGAGCCCCACTTAATACATCGCCGATCTCGCTTGTCCCTCCAACTCTTCCTTTACACCCTCCCTTTTTTTTTTCACCCGGCCCCATTCCTCCCTCCCCCAGACCTTCCTGGAGTTTGTTCGCCGTACACACACAGCTTGCCGCCGTCCTCGTCGCCTTCCCCAAACCGGCTCTCTTGAGTTTGTTCAGTGTTATGCACTTGCTGCCTAACCGCCTGAACGCACCCCTGAAACTCCCCTTTTGCTGGACATGCTCTGTCAGGCACTTAAACTGATCGTTCACCCTAAAGCAACATCAGACTCTGTAACTAGAGCTTCAGACAAACACGATATACGGTTTTGCCCTACCCATCAAGAAACCGCAAGTTTCGTTCCCCCAGCCGCCCGTGGCCAAAAGTCTTAACTGGACCAGTGTGGCTGAGGGATTTCAATCCAGTCAAGCAGGAGCCACACCTGATTAGTCGATTGAAAGCAAGGATCAGGTGAATAAAAAGAGGAAGCACCTGTGACGTCTGCTTGTTTGGAATGAAAAACCTGCAGACACACCATCCCTTTGCTGATGAGATTGGATACCCCTTACTCTAAAGGGACTAAACAAAGAACCTTCTAGGTGGATCCTTTCCCTACAAGTATGCCGTGTTAACCAGACTGATCGTAGCCGCATAATGGGTCAAACGTCTGTTGGATAATGGATGCAGAAGAGAGCTCTTCAATGTGAGTTCTGCCTTCTCGTGCTGCATGAGCAGGAGTTCAAAAAGATCCGGTGGCTTCATGTGTCTCGCATCACCCATGGTTTTTTTTTTTCCTTCTTCTTTTTCTTTTCTTTTTTGTCTAGAGTTCTAGTTACTGATTCTGAGATTTTGGGTGGAAAATCATTTTACCGCCCTCCTATAGGGGCCCTTCGTGTAAATCCTGTGATTACACATTGACCGTTGAAAGCCACCCTTCACCCCTAGAGGGTGTGTTCGTGTCCGGTTTTGTTCCAGAAGACCTAATCCAATCCGCTAGACATGAATTAGGTAAGTCAGGTCTCCCTTTTATGGGTAAAACTGGAACAAAAGGCACTTCGTGTAGATCGGCTCTTTTGCAGGTGTCATTAACTGTCTTCAAGTACTGTCCACACAAAGTATACACCAGATGTTGAGTTTATTGATGAGCACGTAAAACGTCTGGTGAATACTGACTTGAAGATTAGTGAATTTGGTTGACACTTGTACCCCGACGTCGTTTGTGTGAGGGTGTGCCTACCTGAAACCCAGTTCCTTTAAACGCCTTTTGAAGTGTCGTAACATTTGTACAACGAGTCTTGTTTGAGTTTTCAGCGTACACTGAGGAGGACCTCTCACAATAAGAACACTGATCTTTTGACCAGCTTCTGAGCCTGTCTATAATTGAAAAAAAAGTTGTTGTTTTTTTTTATATAGAATGTTACTAGTACTACACTTTTTTTAAGGGGTTCTCAGGGGTTCTTTTCACAAGTAAGGGTTCTAGCTTCCAAAATCCTGTACCCAAGTGGAGCTTTTTCTGAAAGGGAGATCCTCTGTTGTAGGGTTCTATGATCACAGCACAAGCTTCACAGCACAATTCCAATTTCTCTTTTTCTCAGATTGGGTCTGTCTATCTTGCTGGTTCATATCCGTAACTACAAGTAGTGCATCTCTCATCTAAAACACCCTGCGTTAATTTCTTGGGTCACTACATTATCGTGTAGTGGGTTTGGTAAGTTCCAGTTTTGCTTGAATCGTTTGCCTAAATATCATGGAAATCACCAGTTTCCCCATCCTTCCACTCGATGATGATGACAATGGCATGAATTCCCAGTTCAGTTAGGCGTCCAATCTAGGACCACATATGAAAGATTCTCAGGTCAAGACTGTATTTTTATCTCCACACAGTTCTGAAAAAAAATATATATAGAGATCTATGTCATAATAAGGCAGAAAATCTGATTTGGGTCACTTCAACCTGGTAGTGTGAACGTAGCCATAGAACCCAGAGAGGCAAACTGAGAAAACCTTAAGGTTTTCTATTCTAACAGCATAGATCCACACTCTTACACTGAGAACAATGTTTAACACAGACAGTGAGGTCAACTGTGAAGACCTTAGACCCTTCATGTGGAACGATGTGTAAGACAAAACCTTCACTAAAAACCACCTGTAAGTCCAGTTTTATATTGAGGTTGTGCCTTTCTCATCGTCGTGTTCATACACACCCTTGTGCTGTGTCATGGGATTTCAAACAGCTGAGTTGGCAGGAAAACTGGTCCTGAATTTCCCTGCCATTTGAGAAAGGATATACAGGTAATTTAAAAAAAAAAAAAAAAAGGGGGTCTGTATCAAGGGCATTCAACCACAATTTGTAAAATTCTAGTTACAATAAGTTCCTTACATGTAAAGGTCAGGATCAGCATGAAATATTAGGAACTCAATGAACTGCCTTCAGATAAATGATTTACACAGATGATACACAGATGATCTGCTAGAGAAGCCACAAAGGTTCATGTTTAAACAGTAGAGCTGTGCTACTACAGTCATTATTTATTTTCTCTCTATACACTGGTCAGTACTGCTCGGTTGCATTATTCTGTCCTCTGAAACACTTTGCTGTGTCGGCATCTGGACCTCAGTCTGCCAGTTGATGACCCCTGGGTTAATGGCATTTTGGTTTATCCCACTTAAATTTCCTATATAGAACCCTACACATGTGGGTTTGGCCTTTTCACGAAACATTTTCAAGTACACCGCCTTAAGAGACCTAGAACCATCAACTTGTCTAAAGAACCCACGAGAAACCCTTTTCCCATGAGAGTGCGAAGAGAAGAAATTAAAGGTGAGTATTCTCTAACGTATGACGGAATATCTCACACAATATCTCAGCATGACCGGAGATCTGTGCTTTCTGAGGAAAATATCAATGTTTCTATGGAGTGCTCCTTGAGAGTGGAGTTTAGTGTGTTAACGCTGACCTCTGACCGCAGTCTTAACGTCTCCTACACATTACACCAGAGACTCTTTCCTCAGCTTGATGTTCTCGAACAGCTAAATGGCTGCCCCCTACTTTTCTCCTTTTACTCTTAATGTGCACATTATCACAGAGCACTGCTTCTGGTAGCGTTTTCTTTAGCCGTTGCTATAAGAAATCCATTTTCCCACCCAGTTATCTACATAGTTGTAGCTTTTTGTACATTTCCCTCCTCCCCTACCAATTCATCTTCAGTTCAAATATGGCTTCTTCTTCTTTTTTTTGTATGTGACGATAAACAAAGCGTTTTTCGTCACAGGGATTAGGGTGTGTATTGCCCATAATTATAATACATCGGAGATGGTGGGGTAAATGCATGCTCTATAATAATGTTAACTGCACAAACTTGGTGACTGGATAAATGTAATTACTGTTCTACATCAGCTTATGCATACACACAATTTGTTGTCGCATGCAAATCTATAATAAACTAGTCCTATAAGAAAACGTGTGCGTATCGTTTGTTTTTCTTTTACCTCTAAAGCTTTTGCATTGCTTTGGCATGACCACAGCCCAATGTATGTTAGCAGGTTACGTCATTCTGTTCCATTGTCACTCCTAGTGCTCTGTTTCCATGTTCTATTTTCGAGGATCCGTTTAAAAGACTGAATGTCCCAGAAAAAATATCCCCCACAGCACTCAAGATGGCTTCGTGCATACAAGTCCCCATGTCCAAAATGGTGTCCTACTCTCTATTTCCTACAAATGCCAAGCGACTATGGGCTTTCTGTACCTTTTAGAAGACATCAACAGGACACACGGGCTATGAGTGGATGACAATAAGCAAATACTTAGTGTCCTGGAACTTACTTCAGAAATTGAAGGGTTTTCATAAATATAACACGCGTGCTAACACCTTAATGCTTAGGTCTGAAACATACAGGAAATTCCTCTCACTTGGTGTCAATACATTTTATCGCAATATTCTTAACCACGGCCCCCCTTTTACAAGATGTCTTTAAATCACATAAAAATACAGACTTCAGAATATATCCACATTTTTATTTATTTATTAATAATTACATCTTACATCTTTACATTATAATAGGAATTGATTGTGTGTGTGTGTGTGTGTGGTTGTCTGAGAATGAGAATTTATTTTCACACCAAATTGTTGAGGCGCCCCCTGGCGGCCCCCACTTTGAAAACCACTGCTCGAAATGAACTAGTATCCAAGTAGCTCACCGAATACCTGCCTGTTGATGTTCCAACGAGTCATTCATCAGAGATACCTTCTGTGAAAATACAGAAATAAATAGAAAGGCACCCATCCTACCACCCACCCCCCCCAACATATAGGCCTATATGTCTTGTCATTTTATACCTTTAATTTTTTATTCAAAGTATTGCATAATTCTTTCGATTCATTTTTGTTTTACCTTCAAGAATACTAGTTCAAGTATATCTGCTTGTCTTTTAACAGCAACGGGTATAATGTCATTTCACTAGCTAATTGTTAAGCACTTTGAGTTAATAGACTATGTGGCCAAAAGTACCGTATGTGGACACCTGACCATCACGCCCAAATCTGGTTCTTCTCCAAACTGTTGACATATTGTTGGAAGCACATACTTGTCTAGAATGTCTTTGGACGCTGTGGCATTATAATTTCCCTTCAATGGAACTAAGCAGCCCAAACCTTTCCAGCATGACAATGTCCCTGAGGACGATGTGAGCTCCATGAAGACAAGAAAAAAATTGGAGTGGAAGAACTGGATTCTGTGTCCTGCACAGAGCTCTGACCTCATCACCTCTGGGATGAACTGGAACGCTGAATGCACCCCACTAATGCTCTTGTATGGACACAAATCCTCACAGCCACTCTCCAAAATCTACTGGAAAGCATTCCCAGAAGAGTGGAGGTTATTATAACAGCAAGGGAGCGACCGATTTTCAGAATGGGATGTGATGGACAGGTGTCCACAAACTTTTAACCATGTAGTATATGTGTACAAAATAGCTCTGTTAAATAGTTGATTAAACCAAGTACAACAACAACAACAACAGGGCTTCCTCCTTCACAGCTCCAGGATCTCCATTTCAATTCTTTGCAATCATCTCCCTGTGTCCATGGGTTCATTCCACCTCCCAGAAACATACTGGTAAGTGGACTGGCCTCTCTAAACTGCCCAAATGGCACATGATGCCCTGTGATGGGTGTATTCCTGTCTTGTGCCCAGTGTTCTGCAACGCTGACAATGATAAAGAGGTTACGGAAGATGAATTATTCCCCTACACAGGGTTGTAGGGAGGCTGGAACCTAACCCTGGGGACTTGGCACCCAAGGCGGGGGACACCCTGGGCAGGGTGCAATCCCATCACTGGGGAAAATCAAACACAACGGACAATTTATAGATGTCAATCAGCCTACAACACCTGTCTTGGACTGGGGAGGAAACCACAGTACCCAGAGGGAACCCCCGAAGCATGGCGAGAACATGCAAACTCTGTGCACACAGGGTGGAGGCGAAAACTGAACCCCAGATGCACGCTGGTCCGAGGCAACCGTGCTAACCACTTAGCCACCATGTTGTTGTTGTTGTAGTAGTAATTATTATTATTATTATTATTATTTTATTATTATCACTCTAGATACATTCTCCATGCTTTCAGGCACAAACATGGTGCACTTTAGAGTGAATCTTCAAACCCACTAAGAGTTGACTAATGGTGAAACAGCCTGAGGTCTCCGCAGCAGTGGGAAGCCACATGGTTCTGGTTACACCTTCTCTAGAAGCTGCTCTGGAATCAGTGTCTCCAAGCACTTTTCTATTCAAGCCAGCTTGAATGTAACGTGTGCAAACTGACCTTAAACCAGTGCCTTACCCAGCTCTGGACTTCTGTCCATTCCAAGGGCAACAGGTGTCCTCCGGTGGGCGTGTCCGCTTCGCCCGGGCGTGTCCGGGCGTCTCATCCCCCGTCGTTAAATTAGCCGCGCGCTGATTGGTGGATTAATTTGCGCTCCGCCCACGTGCCCATTTTGGGGGTGCTGAAGTCGCAGGGCGCTGTTACTTATTGGGGAGCGGTCACGTGTCGTGCTCTTGACCAGGACAGGAGCACTGGACAGACGGTGTCCCGCATCTCCACACACGCAACTCCGGACACAGTGGAGTCTGGCCCTCGCCTCCTCGGTCACGACACACACACGCGCGCGCGCTCAGTCTGAACGTACAGAAAAGTTGAGAAGAACAAGTGGGTTTATAGAGGGATATCGGACGCCCTTTGAAAATGACAGCCGTCGAGACGCAAGTGCAATACAACACCACGTACACGGTGATGACGACGAACGAGTACATGATCCAGGAGGACGACTGGGACAGGGACCTGCTGCTCGACCCTGCCTGGGAGAAACAGCAGAGGAAGGTAGGTCTCAACAACAACAACAACAACAACAACAGCAACAGCGCACACAGCCTGAAAGCACAAATAAAATAAAGCCACATTTCTCCTCGTGCAGGAGTGTGAATAAACTCAGGGCGCCGTATTTGGCCCGATGGTCTCACAGCTGTTCACTTCGTTCCTCCTCGACGTTTGATTCCCAGAATGACTCGCTCACTGATTCGATTCTGAATGGAAGGCTGCGGGACTCGATTCTTTTGATTCACCAATTCGAAATGAACGAATACAGCTCATGCACATTAACAAAAAAAAAAAAATAGGACATCATTTTCCTGTGTATTTAACCATGCATTAGATTAAACCTGCACTGATTCCCTTTCACTGGTATTGTAACTCTCGTGCATTCACGTAAGAGTATAGAAGAATATATTTATTACCCAAATACTGAAAAAAGAGCAATAAAACTGTAAATCTGTTCGGACGGGCTTCTGCAAAACGCTGTAAATGTATACATGTAAATATCGACCTCCCTTTTACATTTTAGTCCGTAGTGTCGATTTCCTAAACGACACTTCTTATGCGTAGAATTATTATTTTTTTCTCGTGTACTTCATTATAGTTTGCGACTCAACTTTTATTTCAGGAATAGTCTCCAAATCATTAAACACACAGTTAAAATAACATGTCTAAAAAAAACAAATAAACACATCTAGGTCTGTCATGAATTCTTCAGAATCCATTCAATGATGAGTCGTTCGATAGGAACCGATGCTTCTGCGAATCTATTGGGAGTATTTGCAGCATTCTCGGTGTTGTCTTGCCGTGTGCACCCCACCCTTGCTCTACACCTCATGAACTGAGCGACTAAATATATCCAGCCCTCCAGAAACTATATTAACACGCACGTTAAAAGCCTTAGCACAGACCGGTCATGCACACGGCTGTACGTTCATCCTGTTCCGCAGGGTTCAGTGTGATGAAACGAAATGTGTGGAAACACTAAGCAACACGTCGTCTGATCTAGGCACTTCTGATGTTCACAGACTAATGAGTTATCGTTGAAAAGTCTCACACGGTAACATCGTAGCCGATGAGGGTTTATTTAACCGAAAGTTGAACCAAATGGGTTGTAACCTGGCGACACGGCGTTGGTAATCAGGAGCGGTTTAACTGAGTGTCACAGATGCCACCGAGTGACATCAGTATGTTCAAACCAGGAACTGAGCAAACCACAGGCTATAAGGCAGACGTTTGTTTCTGCCAGAAATAGAAATGGGTGGCATTTATTACCTGGTCATTATACATAGGCTACATGTTTATACGTATGTATAGCCTGTTTCTAGCTACGAAAAGGTCTAACAAAGTTGTGCCTGGTCAGAAAGGAGGCAGAAAAAGCTCCGATGTTATTAGCAGACTGCGTTAGAAAAGATTTTATCGCGTTAGAATTTACAGAAATACTGTCCATCCATTACAAGTTGTATAAAATGTAGCGAAATGCGGTTAGCACAGAATAGTCCAACACAGCCGTATAAAAGAAGAATAGTTTTAAACTATACCATATAAAGACACGTTTAGACTGGAAGAAACGTTCGATCTGTAACTCCTGAATGCTTACAAAGCGGGGGGAAAAAACCAGGAATCGACGAGAGACCGCTTTGTGTTTTCATGGACCAACATGTTTGGAATTTGCTGCTGTTAATCAGACTATCGGGGAGTATTTGTGTTTGTGGGTAGCTTATCCATCCTTCATCCAGATGCATTTATCTACCAGTTTATTCGTGTATGTGTTTAACGGTTTAATGTCGCGTATCAGCGAACGAGTCCATACGAACGTCTTTTTGTTTCGTCTGTTGCAGTCAAGTCTCTTTTTCAAATTCACCGCCGTTTTAAAGAATATATATCGATGTTTATGAATACTGTCTGTTAAACCATCTGCCCCAGGGCACACACACACACACACACCTAACTCTAAATAGGGTTGACAGAGGTGAAAGATCTCGACAGATGGCTGTTCTCAGAGAGAGAGATGCTTGGAGAAGTCCAGGGCTTCATTACACTCTACGAATAAACATGTCCTAAAAATAATCCCAAACCTTACGTCTGTTCCTCCTCCGATATCCCTCCTTCGTTCTCTCCATCCTCAATTCCCCAGCAGGGCAGAGTGAGAAATAACCACACGAGAGGTGTCGATATTACAGTTAGGCCGGTGTATGAAGGATGAGGTGTGTTTTTGGGTTGTTGTTTTTTTTTAAGAACATGAACATACGGAGACGTCCACATCGAGGCTAATACGTAGCGTAACACTCGCTTAAGTTTCTCTGCTTAGGAATTAGCTGCATTAGCTGATATGTCCTGGCGGTGTGTAGAGGCGCTCCCTCCCTTTTAGTGTCTCGGTGTCGGCGGGTCTTGGACCAGAGATTCCCCACACACTCTTAGCTATGTGGAGAGCAGCTTCAGGAGCTGATATCATGATATGAATATAGAAAGGGCATCATTTTATGGTGAAATGAATATGAAAGGGGGGCTTTTGCACCTGTCCTTGCCCCTACTGACACATTTCAACACACACACACACACACACAGTAAAGTCACAGTACTAAGGAGGTTGCTAAGACACTGTTGTTTTTTTCTTCCTTTCGAAGAGCTATGCTTTTAATTCGATTTGATTAAATCACAGTTCCTCATTTGTTCCTCATGTTGCGATTGTCTGTCCAATCACATTGCACTCAGTCAAATCTGTTGCTCTCGGCTTCCCAAACAGGCTAGGACTACGGTCAGAAATAAACGATCTCTAGATAAGGAAGGCTAAACTTTTAATAGCCGTGATCGTGTCTTATTCTGATGCACACAGATTTATCCAGTGGATTACACAGTACAGTGTGAAAGGGTGTGTGTGGTGGGGGGGGGGCGTATTTTCTGTTCATTTGATTAAAAACACTAAACAGGTCGAATAATTGTGAAATCCGTGATGATTATTTCGGCCGTTGTTCTACAATCTGACGCTTCTTGACGTCTCCATCAGCGACGACGGCACAGGGAGCAGAAAATAGCCGTGACTTTTCTCAGCGCAGGCCCGCTGTTGACTTATACATTTTGAGCTCCGATTCTGATGTCCAGGCCTTTATATAGCAGCAGGTCTCCAGTATCTCTCCCAGCATAGACGTGCACTGTGAATGGGATTAATCCGTGAAATAAAGACCCTTGTGGTGGAGCGGTAATGTCTGTTGGACAGGTCAAGTGCTCAGCGCTGCCATTTAAGTGACTAACGTCCATAACGATGATTAGTTTTGGAAATCCGAGACTTTTGCGCTGATAAATCTGAGTTATCTGACTTGCATCAGATTTGACTGTAGCCTTAACGAGGCGCTGATGTGCTGAAGGTTCAAGGATGAATATACAGTACAGAATCGTACAGTACACACGCATTTCATTTTCCTTCCTCGACGTTGTAATTAAAGTCACTTTTGGTAAACTATAAATATCCGCCGAATAGCCCAGATTGAGCTCCTTATTAGTGTGTAGAAATGTGTGCACACAAGGGAGCAAATTCATTTAGTGAAGTGAAGTAGATCAGTCGTTCAGTGCCAGTCAGTGACGCAGGAGAGGTTCACGTCCAGGTTCCTGGCTGAGTAGAGTTACAACATTTCCAGTGATTAGTGGTATGTGTACAGCGTGCAGTTTAAGGGACGTGGAAAGCCTGATTTCTCATCAAGACTCGACAGGCATGCTCGTTCAAAATAGTGCGTGACACTTTTGAGCTTGGCTATAAGGTTGATTAGGGGTGTGTGTGTGGGTGTGTGTGTGTTGTGTGTGTGTACTCAGAAGATCATTTCATGTTGCATCCTAGTTCAGTTTGTTGTCTGATACACAGCCTCAGGTACAAGGTGCAGTACTGCAGTTCTGCAATATTAAGTTTTAAGGAAACAAAAACAAATGTTTACTTGCTAATTGAGCGATTAAATATTTATAGTTAAATATTTTAGATTTACATGCATGTAGGTACGGAGCAAATATATCAAACACACATAGTGTGACAAAGTATACAATCAATACATATGTCTAACATCTGACATCAGCTGCTTTAAAATACTTTAATATATGTAAACAAACAAACAAAAAAACCTAACAACATAGTCCTAGATACATATCTGTTAAAAACATATTTATTTATTTGTTTGTTTGTTTCTTTGTTTGTTTTTGATACCATATTAGTTGCATTACTATACTTTAATCTGCTTATGTTAATAACATCCCAGATGCACATCTATTTTAAATATATTTATTTATTTATTTGTTTCTTTATGGTTTATTTATTTATTTGTTTTTGTTATCAGGCACATTGTATTACTGTACTTTAATATGCTTATATTTGAATAAAATCCCAGATACATATCTGTTTTAAATATATAAATTTATTTATTTGTACGTTTTTGATATCATATACATTGTGTTGCTATACTTTAATAGAGTAATTTTTTAATAACGTCCCACATGCATATCATTTAAAAAAAAATTATATAAACTTTTTTTCATTCTTTCTGGAAAGAATTTTTTTTATTTATATCGGATATCATCTAAGTTGCTTTAATATACTTTTAATATACTTATATTTTTTTAAATCTCAAAACTTAATGCATTTTTATTATATTAACTTTATTAATTAATGCATTATTTGTTTGTTGTTATTTTAATATACTTTTATTAAAAGTTGTTGCTAAAAAATGTTGTTATTTAATATACTTTAATATAATACTATACAACACATCCCCAATTTACACATTTGTAAAAAAATAAATAATTATAAATAATAATATTATTTATTATAGTAATAGTATACATTTTTATATATATATATATATATATATATATATATATATATACAATTTATTTATTTGCACAAGATATTATTTATTGTTGCAGAGTAGTACCATTGTTAGAGCTCTCAGTTCCACTTCATTTTTTCGTCTCGTAAAGGTTTGACCTTGTGTCACGTTCACCTTCGTGTGATTGAGTCAGGCAGGAACACACTCATATAGAATATACGCTATATATCAGTTTCAGTTCTGTCATAGCAATATACTGTGTATCACTGCTGCTATTTTCTCTCACCTCTCTCACAGCGATATACGATATCGCGCCTCTGCTCTGTTCCTCTCTCTCACCAAGGGAGCTTGATACCTCGGTGGTCTCTGGAGTCTCACCTAACGCCAATATCTTTGATATCTTTGATATTTAAATGGATCTTTAGACTCTGTGTTCCATTCGTCCAAGGTCAAACACACTGGCTATATCTATGATAATTAGCTCTGGCGAAGAGAAAAAAATCCTCCTCTAATTGATTTCCGATTTATTAAGATCGGGACACTTTTATTTTGGTCCATTAATGACAGCAGGTGTTAATGTTTTGAACATTGCAGAAGGTTAAAGGTTAAATTCGCTCAATCACTACTGTGGCTTTCTGTGTACAATAATACGTCTGAATGTGAGGAGCTTCATGCTGGGTGTGGTGTGTGCTAAGCGTGAAACCCAGCCTAGATCTCAAGGGGACGTTGTAGAGAAAAAAAGGTGTGTGTATGTCCATGTCTATGCCCATGTCAGCTGATGCTAATGTGTTTGAAGTGATTCAGTATCGATGTGTTACCAATGTGGTACTGATGTCATCATGCATCCCTAATAAATACTTACTTGATTGAGAGAGAGAGAGAGAGAGAGAGAGAGTAGATTGGAAAAAAACAGAGGTAGAAAGCGAGACGTCAGCTCAAATATCAGTTACTATTCCAGAAGTCGTGGCCTTGTAGGGGAGCTGCTATAAACTACAGCCGAGTGCACTGAGGCCTCAGGAAGGGCTTACGTGTGTGTGTCTCTCTTTTTTTTTTTATATGTTGTGTGTAAGTGTGGTCATGAATTGAATGGAACATACATTTTTAAGTTCGTATAAAACCCGTCACTCCACCTTCGAGACATGTGATGATATTATTCTTACGTTGTGATCATTGATTGTTGTATCAGAGTTTGGTCCGCTTCTGTTCCTGGGAATAAATGTAACTGCATATTACTATCTTGGAAATATAAGGCTTTACCTCAGTAAATATAAGGCTTTACCTCAGTAATTATAAGGCTTTACCTCAGTAAATATAAGGCTTTACCTCAGTAAATATAAGGCTTTATCTCAGTAAATATAAGGCTTTATCTCAGTAAATATAAGGCTTTACCTCAGTAAATATAAGGCTTTATCTCAGTAAATATAAGGCTTTATCTCAGTAAATATAAGGCTTTACCTCAGTAAATATAAGGCTTTACCTCAGTAAATATAAGGCTTTATCTCAGTAAATATAAGGCTTTACCGCAGTAATTATAAGGCTTTACCTCAGTAAATATAAGGCTTTACCTCAGTAAATATAAGGCTTTACCTCAGTAAATATAAGGCTTTATCTCAGTAAATATAAGGCTTTACCTCAGTAAATATAAGGCTTTACCTCAGTAAATATAAGGCTTTATCTCAGTAAATATAAGGCTTTACCGCAGTAATTATAAGGCTTTACCTCAGTAAATATAAGGCTTTACCTCAGTAAATATAAGGCTTTACCTCAGTAAATATAAAGCTTTACCTCAGTAAATATAAGGCTTTACCTCAGTAAATATAAGGCTTTACCTCAGTAAATATAAGGCTTTACCTCAGTAAATATAAGGCTTTACCTCAGTAAATATAAGGCTTTACCTCAGTAAATATAAAGCTTTACCTCAGTTAATATAAGGCTTTACCTCAGTAAATATAAGGCTTTACCTCAGTAAATATAAGGCTTTACCTAAGTAAATATAAAGCTTTATTTCAGTAAATATAAGGCTTTACCTCAGTAAATATAAGGCTTTATCTCAGTAAATATAAGGCTTTACCTCAGTAAATATAAGGCTTTATGTCAGTAAATATAAGGCTTTATCTCAGTACATATTAAGCTTTATCCGAGAAAATTTGAGGCTTTATCTGAGTAAATATGACAATTTTATTATTTTAATGTATTGACCTCTATAAGTTTAATCCGCGGTTAAAAGCAAACTCGTGGAAAGGCATTTTCTTCTTTAATGAAACATTTCGGTGTTAAAAGTCTCACCTATACCCGATGGCATGTAAATAACATTTACAGCGTGAACACATTTCCTGTTTTTTTGTTATTGTTTTTTACATTTTTTTAATCCTTTAATTGTTCACACTGAAATCTGATCTAAACGTACGACTTTTATCAGACTCAAATCTGAACACATGGCTTTACTGAGATCTTTGTTTCCTTGCGTAATGTTCAGCAGCGTCACAGTGCACCGATGTCACAGTAAATAAAAATAGAGTAGCACTCGAATCAATAACACGTCGCGGAGTGTAGCTAGTTATTGCGGAACTGAGACCTCTGTTGTTTTGTGTATTACTGTATATGCTGTTAACATAAATATCAATGG
>CM022756.1:12351131-12628631 GCA_012411365.1 Ameiurus melas
TAAGTATTTCACTGTGCTGTAATTTAGATATGATCAATAAAGACTCGTTATGATTATTATTACGTGAATATAATATTTTCCCCCACTTAAAGCACTGGATTGGAGACAGTGTGTACTAGCTCAGCATGAGCCTCAATTCAACTTTAACTGATCTTTGGAGAAAGACTTCTGACAAATAAATGTTGATGTTTTAAATATAAGATATAATCTCCAGAATCTGTCTCTATCTCTCTCTCTCACACACACACATATGTTATTTATCCGCAGTCTCACAGGAGGGAGTTTTATGCGTATAAGAGAAATAGAGATGATGGACAGAAGGGGAAGGAGGAGGAGGAGGAACGAGAACAGCCGTGTACTTTAGCAGTGTGAAAAAAGTGTGTACACAAATGAGCAGGTTAAAGGTGTCAGTTCTACTTCCTCACTCTCATCCAGCTCATACACAAACAGTACATATATCAAATATGATCAAGATTTCTCGAATATGTTTCAGCAAATCGTGTGAGATGAAATGTTCAGGGTTATGTAGTTCTCTCCATGGAGCCACGCTGCCCCTAGTGGTCTCTAGCGGCATTACCATTAGAGTCATGAAAAGAGCAGGCTGTAACTGCTTTATCTTCAGAGGAGGAGTGAAGCAAAAATGTGGGCAAGTGGGGTTAGGGGTGGGGGGTTAGGGGGTAAGGAGGGGGGGGCATAAATATCTGGACAGGCATTCTCTGCCGGCTGATTGTAGATGACCTCATTTTTAAAGATCGGGTGGGAGAGGCGAAGGCGAACAGCAGGTGGGGGTGGATGACTGCATTTAACAGCTGCACACACACACACACACACACACACACACACACAGAGAGAGAGAGAGAGAGAGGTCATGCATGGGAAGATCAGTTTTATTTAGAAGCATTCAACAATTCAACACATTCTGAGTTTAAGACATGCTGGCTCAATTTATAGAAATGTTTCTCTCTCTCTCTCTCTCTCTCTCTCTCTCACTCTGACATTCTGGGATCTTGCTCTCTCAGCTGTCTCTCTGGTGTCCTGTATCTCCCCGATTTAGACTCCTTCACCCCTCCATCATTTCCATTCCTACCGTTTCCCCTTTTCACAGCTCCACCTCTCCACAGGACGTTTTCTCAAAAGCTTCCTTTTCTATTTTCCATTCTCTGTACGTAAAGTACCCTACTGCCCCATCCTTCTTAAACGCCAGAGTGATCGCTGGAACCCACATTTAGTCTAAATCTCGCCTCACCTCTCCCTGCTTTCATCTTTCACCTCTCTCTTTATCGTTGTCAAGCCTTTCCTGTCATTTCCCTTTCTTTCTTTCTTCTTCTCTTTATCTCTCTCTCTCTCTCTCTCCCGCTCTCTCTCTCTCTGATACATCATCTACTCCTACACTTGACGTCTTCAAACTTCCTTTAATGCTCTTTTATAACGATCGCTCAGCGCACACACAGACAAACACAAACTCAGTTTTAGCACAGCAGTGCCGCTGTGGCCCGGACGCCCACACGGTTGGATTGAGGTACAGAGGAACCTCAGTCGCTGGAAGCAGACACGCCGTTGCAGACGTGGGTTCTGCTCTATAATAACAGCCTGCGTTCCTGCGTGACGCATTGTCAGCACCGCGAGCTGAAATCGTTTCAGTTAGGTTTGGTTAAGTGAACGCGTCTGATTCATTATTCCGAAGCGAATCTCAAAATAGCAGTAATTTGTAGACTAAGGTCTGAAGGCGGGGGGTCATTTTTACTTTATACCTGTCACTCAAATTTTTTTAATCTTTTGTGACTTTCTTTTCTCCTTTCTTTCTTTCTTTCTGTGTGTGTGTGTGTCAGACATTCACAGCCTGGTGTAACTCTCACCTGCGGAAGGCTGGCACTCAGATCGAGAATATTGAAGAGGACTTCAGAAATGGCCTCAAGCTCATGCTGCTGCTCGAGGTCATCTCAGGTATCTGTGCTGACACGACCGCAAGTCCGAAATAGCAACGAGATCCTCACACACACAAAAAAGAAACCGTTACTAATAAACCACATAAAGGCACTGTAGACACTCAGAATAACCACGAATAAATAATTTCAAAAACAAGTGACCACGTGCCAGGAAAAGGCCAAGATATTTTTATTCGGCTACATTCAGTATGTCCAAATTAAAAAACATAAGCTTGCTTCAACCGAACTGTGCAAATATCTGTTTCAAAAGGGAACTTGGATTATTCATTCAAATTAACCAACTAATATACACCTACTAGGACATACAGCTTTGTATTATGCTAATGAGGCACTTTATGAAGACCAACATTCATCATTACTGTGCCAAGAGCAATTATAACAATATATTTATTTTACATATTTATTAAACCTCTAGAGCATGGATTCTCAAAATGGTCTCCAGAGGCCTCCACGGGTCTGTGAAGTCCAGCCAGGGAGGTCCAAAATGATTGTTTTTTTTTTATTTAGTTACATAGTTATAATTATAGCCTGTTTGACTTCCACAGGTTTAATACAGACCTGAACAATGCAAAAACAAGTCAACTTGGACTAATGTGTTCTGTCCAAAATCTACCGCCATCTAGCTCAAACCTACCACCATATAGCTCAAACCTACTGTCATATAGTCCAAACCTACCACCATATAGTCCAAACCTACCACCATATAGTCCAAACCTACCACCATATAGCTCAAACCTACCACCAAATATCTCAAACCTACCACCATATACCTCAAACCTACCACCATCTAGCTCAAACCTACTGTCATATAGTCCAAACCTACCACCATATAGTCCAAACCTACCACAATATACCTCAAACCTACCACCATATACCTCAAACCTACCGCCATATAGCTCAAACCTTCTGCCATATACCTCAAACCTACCACCATATACCTCAAACCTACCGCCATCTAGCTCAAACCTACCGTCATATAGTCCATACCTACCACCATATAGTCCAAACCTACCACAATATAGTTCAAACCTACCACCATATAGTCCAAACCTACCACCATATACCTCAAACCGACTGCCATATACCTCAAACCTACCGCCATATAGCTCAAACCTACCACCATATAGCTCAAACCTACCGCCATATAGCTCAAACCTACCACCATATACCTCAAACCTACTGCCATATACATCAAATCTACCGCCATATACCTCAAACCTACCACGATATACCTCAGACCTACCATGATATACCTCAAACCTACCGCCATATAGCTCAAAGCTATCGCCATCTAACTCCACGTGCCACCTGAAAGAGAAAAAATAAATAAACGTGGCTTAATACACCTCAGCTTTAATTGTTAGCTTGCACAATTAAGTGTTTTCTCTGCTACTGCTGATTTGGTTCTCAAGGACCAGGGTTGTAACCTTTGCATAAATGTCAGTGAATAACAAATCAGTCCTGAGAACTAGATTAATTGTGTGCGCATTTAAAGCTGCAAAACATTTGAGAACCACCGCTATAGAGCATCACGTGTCCGAAAAACAACATAGTCACTCACAAATGCAGTGCAGTGCTGTAGGTTTAGAAGAGGGATGGAACGGTATCACACAACAGGATTGTGCTCCAAAGTTCTGTTATTTTCGTAAAACAGTTTTTTATAAAAGTTTAAACTGATGCAAAAAGAGTAATGTGTCAGAGAAACCCCAGGGGTTCTCACGGGGGATGTGTGTGATTCCTCCACTGGATTTTCCTAGTTGAAAACGTACAGTAAATGACCACAATGGACTTCGGAACAACGGACAGGCGTGGACCAGCAGAACGCTGGGACACTTCCGCTAAAATCTCACATTTAATTAGATGCAGCTGACTGAATATCAACCATATGGCAATATGAGGAATGAGGAAGAGGAATGACTCTGTGTGTGTTTGTTTTTCTTTATTTCCTTTCTTTCTTTTCCTTCTGTCTTGAAGATGAAGGGTGTGGGTATGGGTTGTGGCTTGACCATTAGTTTTATTGAATGTACCATTATGCACTGTCTTGTTAAATACTACTAAAAAACAAGATAAGGATTAAACAACAACAACTTACTGTTACTGTAGTTCTACTATGGAGGGACGTTAACGAATATCATTTCCCATCCTTCATTTCTGTTCATTGGCATCTAACTGAGGTCTGAATCAAGCAGCTGTGCGAGTTTGTGTTTAGCTTGGTGATTGGTGATAAGTGCTAATCTGATGATCGACAGGTGAAAGATTGCCCAAACCCGACAAGGGCAAGATGCGATTCCACAAAATCGCCAACGTGAACAAGGCTCTGGATTACATCTGCAGCAAGGGAGTCAAACTGGTGTCCATTGGAGCTGAAGGTAAGGACCTGTGTGCATGTGTGAATGAGCGCTTATGTTTTCATTCAGCTGCTTGTGTGGCATCATTTGCTACTGCAGCATTATTCTTACTCCAGCTGTTTGTGGATGTCTATCCCCCCCCCCCCCCTCTCCCCCACCCTCTCTCTCCCCCTCGCTCTCCCCCCTCTCTCCCCCACCCTCTCTCCTCCCCCTTCCTCTCCCCCCTGCCCCCTCTCTCCCTCCCCGGCTCTCCCCCTCTCTCCCTCATCTCCCCTCCTCTCTCCCCCTCTCCCCCACCCTCTCTCTCCCCCTTGCTCTCCCCCGCTCTCCCCCTCTCCTCCCTCATCTCTCCCCCTCGCTCTCCCCCCTCTCCCCCACCCTCTGCTCACTCTTTTCTCTCCCCCTGCTTCCCCCTCTCTCTCCCTCCCCCCGCCCTCCCCTCTCCTCCCCTCATCTCTCGCCCCTCTCCCCCCCCTCTCTCCCACCTTGTCCCCCCCCCCTCCCCCTCGCTCCCCCCCTCTTTCTCTGCAGAGATTGTTGACGGTAACGTGAAAATGACTCTCGGAATGATCTGGACCATCATTCTCCGTTTCGCTATCCAGGACATCTCAGTGGAAGGTACACATTCAGGCTGTCAGCTGTAACTCATACATTGTAGAATTGTCATCATTGGAATGCGTTTGTATGCGCTATTGTTTAAAAGTCATTGAACGAAAGACAGAGTTCCCGTAGCGTGCATGTAATTACCCAGTGAATATTCCGCTTTTGTCTCTTCAGCGCACAGCAGTATACCAGCATTCATTTGTATGATCATAATAGAGCTGTATTACAGAAAGTTTTGGACACTGAATAGACTTGAATCCAGTGAGAAATTAATTTGAGAGGAAAGTGTCATTCTGCCCACATCGTACCAAAGGAAACGTGTAGGAACTCTGAGACTGATCATTATGCTGGAAGGGAATTGTGTCTACATTCACATGATATTGTTCATATCAGATACATTTTGGAGTATCAGTCCCGAGGCTCATACTGGCCAGTTCAGATATCAAATATGATTCATTGATGCATTTAATAGTGTAGTTGTGTACAATGAGGACTAACGTCCAAACACCAGACACAAATTGTCTTAAATAATATGTGGACACAGCAATAGCCACTTGGGGACTGTGAGGATGTTAGTATGAGATCAGTATCAGGTGTAATTCAGTACACATGACTATAGAGGGGTGTATCAGGACTGGGATATATCAGTGGTTGTTCAATTTGAAACTCGCAGGATAAAGAAAATCCTGTGGCTTTAGTGGTTATCACATTTGCCTTGCACCTCCACGGTTGGGGGTTTGGATCCCACCATGTTCTCCCTGTGCTTCGGGGGTTTAATCAAGGTGCTCCAGTTTCCTCCTCCAGTTCAAAGACATGCACTGTAATTGGCATTTCCAAATTGTCCGTAGTGTGTGAATGTGTGTATGATTGTGCCCTGGGATGGGTTAGCACCTTGTCCAGGGTGTCCCCCATCTTCTGCCCCGAGTCCCCTGGGATAGGCTCCAGGCTCCGCGCAACCCTGTGTAGGATAAGCGGTGCAGAGAATGGCTGGCTGGATGGAATATATTATAGAAAATAGAATTTTAAAAATTTTTACATTTTTTTTTCATCATGTTAAAGATTCTGTCACAACCAAGCTAAGAAAATCATGTGTGTGTGTTTGTGTGTGTGTGTGTGTGTGCGCGCGTGTCTCTCACCCATGTAGAGACCTCTGCTAAAGAGGGTCTGTTGCTGTGGTGCCAGAGGAAGACTGCCCCCTACAGGAACGTTAATGTACAGAACTTCCACATCAGGTGAGAGTCAGATAATGAGTCAGACTCTCAGAATGATGTCACACCGGTGGTTAATTTCGAACTGCCTCTATTTCCTATATTCCGTCCCTGCTGCAGTTTCCTGATGCACTGTTCCAGCTTTCGTACTGTGTGACTTATTCTCCTAATCTTTCTCTCTCTCTTTCCTCTGCTGTTTCTCTCTGCATCCCTCTTCCTCTCCTTGTCATGGCTGTTTAGCTGGAAGGATGGCCTCGCTCTGTGCGCCCTCATCCACAGGCACAGACCTGACCTCATTGACTACTCCAAACTGAGAAAGGTTCTTTCTCTCTTCCTTCCTTTCTCTTTTTCATTTCTTATATTTCTTCTTTTGTGCACGTCTTCCTGATGCAGCTTTGTGCAATGACTGTGTTTCAACTGTTCTTTTTTTGTTTCTTTCTTTTTTGGCGTTATGCTTGTAAAGGACGACCCCATTGGAAACCTGAACACAGCATTCGAGGTAGCTGAGAAATATCTGGACATCCCCAAAATGTTGGACGCTGAAGGTGAGGATGCAGGACTGAGACCCAGTCAGCACTTGCATGCATGACAGGAGAACATTGGACTGATTATATAAAACACTGTGAAATTGTTTTACATGTGTTTGCTGATTGATTGGCAGGTGATAATTATTTTTCTAATATCAACAAGTGAATAATACTTATAATTATATCATTAAATCATATATAATTACATAAATTATATCATAAACAACAAGTGAAATGAATGACATGGCCATATAAAGAAATTATTCTAACATCGTACTAATGCCATAAATTCATTCTAACATTGTACTATTATCATACTAACATCATAACATCATTCTAACATCGTACTAATATCATACTAACATTGGACTAACGCCATAACTTCATTCTAACATCGTACTAACATCGTACTAACATTGGACAAACGCCATAACGTCATTCTAACATCGTACTAACATTGGACAAACGCCATAACTTCATTCTAACATTGTACTAATATCATACTAACATTGGACTAACGCCATAACTTCATTCTAACATCGGACTAACATCGTACTAACATCATACTAACATCGTACTAACATTGGACTAACGCCATAACTTCATTCTAACATCGTACTAACGTCATACTAACATCGTACTAACATCGTACTAACATCGTACTAACATCGTACTAACATTGGACTAACGCCATAACTTCATACTAACATCATACTAACATCGGACTAACATCGTACTAACATTGTACTAACGCCATAACTTCATTCTAACATTGTATTAACATTGGACTAACGCCATAACTTCATTCTAACATCGTACTAACGGCATACTAACGTCATACTAACATCGTACTAACAACGTACTAACATTGGACTAACATCGTACTGACATTGGACTAACATCGTACTAACATTGGACTAACGCCATAACTTTATACTAACATCATACTAACATCATACTAACATCATACTAACATCGTACTAACATCGTACTAACATTGGACTAACGCCATAACTTCATTCTAACATCGGACTAACATCGTACTAACATCGTACTAACGTTGGACTAACGCCATAACTTCATTCTATCATCGTACTAACATTGGACTAATGCCATAACTTCATTCTATCATCGTACTAACATTGGACTAATGCCATAACTTCATTCTAACATCGTACTAACATTGGACTAATGCCATAACTTCATTCTATCATCGTACTAACATTGGACTAATGCCATAACTTCATTCTATCATCGTACTAACATTGGACTAATGCCATAACTTCATTCTATCATCGTACTAACATTGGACTAATGCCATAACTTCATTCTATCATCGTACTAACATTGGACTAATGCCATAACTTCATTCTATCATCGTACTAACATTGGACTAACATTGGACTAACGCCATAACTTCATTCTATCATCGTACTAATGTCATAACGTCATTCTAACATACTAACATCATACTAACGTCGTATTAACGTCATAACGTCATTCTAACATTGTACTTACATACGCCATAATGTAATTCTAACATCGTACTAACACCTTAAAGGAGACATATTACATCTTGTAGAAAGGCTTAAAATAGAAATTTCAGGTGTCCCCAGAGTGTGTCTGTGAAGTTTCAGCTCAAACAGTGCATCCCAAATTCCATGACTACAAATTCATTCAATTCAGTTTTATTTGTTTTGCGCTTTCATCAGCAGATCTAGTCAAAATGCAGCTTTACAGAAATCCAGATGTAAATCTAGTTTCCTAATGAGACAACAGCCCAAGGCAAAACTCCCTGAGAAGACACGAGGACGGTATCTTGATAGGAACGAGACTGAACTGGAAACTCGTCTTCTTCTGGGTGACGCCGGATCGTGGGATTATGAGTCATACCGCTCGTAATGAAATTTTTTGAAAGGAAGTTTATTATGATCAGGTTGTGACTATGAGTCCTGGGAGGAGCACACGAGCAATGTTTATGATTACAGCAGCAGTTCTGTACAAGTCTACCATATGAGCAGGAATGAAATTTGGACATAATGTACATTTCTGGTACTAAGATGCACTGTTAAACAATTTCAAACAGGCTTTCAGAAAGAGTGCCTCGCAGACTTCCTGTTTCCACGATATAAAATCAGTTGACAAACAGCAAGCATGAACTTTATACTACATCATAATGAAAACTTTGCCTATTCATACATATTATTATGTCCTAAAGCTCTTAGTGAAAGAGGAGTGATATCTCAGCATGTAAGATATTGAACTGCTCAGTTATATGCACGCATTGCTTTCTACCTGTAAGAATATAAAATCATGTCATTTACATAATGAGAGCACTCAAACTGTAGAATCGGTGCTGGCTGACATTCTCTATTAGGTTTGTGTGCATACTTAGGGTTTCCGTCGACGCTATTGGAAGCACCGTGGACTACAGTTGGTTTAATTCGTGTTGTCACTTCAGATTCTCCAAAACGGCTGTGACTCATATTTAAGCTGACACTCTTCACAGCGTGCTGTATTTTCAGTCTCTCATATTTTGGTCTCTCTCAGATATTGTGAACACTCCTAAGCCTGATGAGAAGGCCATCATGACCTACGTGTCCTGCTTCTATCACGCCTTCGCTGGAGCTGAGCAGGTACGAAGTGAACAGCTTGTTCCCTAGACACAGAGGAGAGTCTAATCTCAGCCACTCAGTTCAAACCCCTTACTACATTACTCACCGTTTCTATCTCATTTCTTTTTTCCTGTCTCTCTCTCTCTCTCTCTCTCTCTTTCTCTCTGTAGGCTGAAACTGCTGCTAACAGGATTTGTAAAGTCCTGGCAGTGAACCAGGAGAATGAGAGGCTGATGAGAGATATAACTCAGTGGAGAGGACGTTTCAGCTTTCAGCTGCATCACTGAAATGGTTTATTGAAGATGTGAGACTCTATATGAAATCTCCATATGGAACTGGAGGAATATTATTTATACGATGTACTTTGATTTGAACTCTTCCACCTTTTCCTTATTGGTGCCACCTGTCCCTCCTTCTGTTTGGTCACTTCGGTTTTTTTTTCCGTCTCATTGGTCGCTTTTGTTTTTTTTTGGTCTTTTTTGTTTCCTCTCGATTACCAATCGTTCTCTGCTGTAGTTGTTGGAGTGGATCCGTCGGACGATCCCATGGCTGGAGAACCGTGTTGCGGAGCAGACCATGCGTGCCATGCAGCAGAAGCTGGAGGACTTCAGAGATTACCGCCGCGTGCACAAGCCACCACGCGTGCAGGAAAAATGCCAGCTGGAAATCAACTTCAACACCCTGCAGACCAAACTGAGGCTGAGCAACAGACCCGCCTTCATGCCCTCTGAAGGAAAGATGGTTTCGGTATGTTTGAAAGATTACACATTGGAAATTTCCAAGCAGAAACAAAAATATTTATCATTTCAATCATCTGTTCTTGATACCATTGCTGTGCACCGAATGTAGTGTTTAGGAGTGTGTGTGTGTGTGTTTGCAGGACATTGCCAATGCATGGAAAGGCTTGGAACAGGTTGAGAAAGGCTACGAAGAGTGGCTGCTGACCGAGATCCGCCGCCTGGAGAGACTGGACCACCTGGCCGAGAAGTTCAAGCAGAAGTGCAATCTCCACGAGTCCTGGACCGCAGGTAAACACACGCCCGGTCCCGACTTCCACGTTTAAAATCATAACCGTCACAAAATGTCCGCATCTCTCACAAAATTTCACCTCTCTTATAGGAAAGGAAGACCTGCTGTCTCAGAAGGACTATGAGTCTGCATCTCTGATGGAGATCAGGGCTCTTATGAGGAAACACGAGGCATTTGAGAGTGACCTTGCCGCCCACCAGGACAGAGTGGAGCAGATCGCCGCTATCGCCCAGGAGCTCAAGTGAGAGAGAGGGGAAGAGAAAAAAAGAGAGATGAGGGGGTGGGAAGAGAAGCGAAAGAGCATGACTCAGTGTTTGCTTTTTCTATTGTGTTCAAACGACCGAGTCGTAAAAGACGTTGGCATTTAAGGGACAGTAGATTACAAACACGTCTCCCATGTTTGTCACATGCTTTTATTCAGTGCAAGTCAACTCGGGTTTTATTATACACGCACAGTATACGTAGTCGGATCAATGGCACATCGACATTTACAACGAGCCGCGCCAAGCGGAAGGGTGAAAGTTTTCATTCTTGGCTCATTCGCAAAATGTGTTTTGTGGGTGTGTTCAGTGAACTAGATTACCATGATGCTGCTACTGTGAACACTCGCTGCCAGGCCATCTGTGACCAGTGGGACAACCTGGGCACTCTGACCCAGAAGAGGAGAGATGCTCTGGAGGTACACACACACACACACACACACACACAGACTCTATTATTAACCACCATTCAGCACCATGGATAATTGTTTTCAGATTCACTCCTTCAAATTCATTATATCAACTACAAATCATCATGTATGTTCATTTTGAAAGAATATTGTTAGCTGGGATATCGTACCTAAGCCCCATGAGAATTATTTGGCACTTTCAGTGAAGCCTATGCTCCATTCTGTCACTATTTTACACTATTTTATATCTAAAGAATGGCTATACTATGTATCGGATTAAGAGTATTGGAGTATTCCTGTTTTAGTCGCATTATAGTATATATATATAAATATAATAGAGAAGTGCATTACAGACGTGTACACACCTTAATCACACTGTTAACGTCGTGTTGGAGTTTTCGCCGCATTTTGTGAAAGGACACGTACACACATGGCAGTGCTCAACCGTTTTATGGCAAACAAGAGAGCACGGCTGCATCCCAAACCGCGTACTTACCTACTACAGGCCTATAGCAGGCGAAATACATGTATCTTGGCTAATATATAGACGGTAAGTACGTGGTTTGGGACACAGCCCATGGCTTCAAGCAGTCGTCTATTAGCACGTTTAGCATGACAAATAATTAACCACACTGGAAGCGTTCGTAAAAATGAAATATAAAAACACCCCAAACTATATATATGGTATCATAACGAAGACGAACTGTATGTTAACACACGAGGGACGTTAGACGGCGTGGCGCGGGGACGTAATGACGTGTGCCGTTTAATCTAATTATGATCTAAAACATGTAAAACGGGAACATGAAAGGAGTATTCTGAGTCTAGCGACTCATGTAAACACCTTCATCACAATATTGTCTAACTTAGAGTAAGGTCAATAATTAGATTACTGCTTACTTAGATTAATTCATTACTTAATTAGATTACTGCTTAGATTACTGTCCATGTAAACGTAGTCAGTAATTCCAATCACAGGTTTACACGAATGGATTCATTGTAATACAGTATGTTATTGTTTCTATAGTAACACCTCATTCGCAAGGGCCTTGTGTGGTGAATGCGCTACATGAACTAAGCCGAATAATAATAAACAGCTAAAAATGTGCTGTTATTTAACAGAGATATATACAGTGACGTTTCTCTGAAAGGAGACGTATTTATAGCTGCTATAATGTACAGTAAGTGGTAACAGGGACGAACTTGTCTCTGAGACGTTCCCCAACATTACATCTAAATATTCAAGCATTAAAAGTACAATGTATCGTTCTTTAATATATAGAATATTGTAGTAGTAGACAAATTGCTCTGGGATAAGAGGAATAAAACAGGTCAGGACATGCTGTTATGGGAAAATAATTAACTTTTTGAATGTAATGCCTAGCAACGGCTGTTTGTTCCTGCCCCTGCAGCGTGTGGAGAAACTATGGGAAACTATTGACCAGCTTTACCTGGAGTTTGCTAAGAGGGCGGCACCATTTAACAACTGGATGGACGGAGCCATGGAGGATCTGCAGGACATGTTTATCGTACACAGCATTGAGGAGATCCAGGTAGCCATGCTTTGTAATTACTTCATAATCAGAGCTCTATGTGTTTACAAGAAAAGAATTGCTATTACAGTTTTCCCCCAATCCAACCCTGTACCTGTAGTCAAAACACCATAATCCTTTAAACCAAAGGGCCAAAGAGCCAACTCTCTTCATACTGGGCACAGGGATCATTTCTGGGCTGGAAAATTTAAACACAAGTCTGAATAAAAATATATTGATATATATATATATATATATATATATATATATATATATATATATATATATATATATATATATATATATATATATATATATATATATATATATATATATATATATATATATATTTATATAGATATATAGATAGATAGAGAGATATGCATAGTGATAGCACAGTTATTCTATGGTGTCTTTTAAATTAATATTATTATTATAGGTTTAGAAACTTTTAAATATTTCAGACTGCAGCTTTAACATAAACAAACCTCTGCATTGTGTCAGAAAATGTGTGTATTTAGCAAATATACTACCATATATTATGTACATAGCCAGTATGTGATCCTTAATATGCTTGACTGGCTGAAGTGTATATCAATTACTACAGAATAGACTATACAGTACAAGTTACACACTTGGAAAAGCAAGGATTAATCTAGAAGAGTTTAAGAGTTTTTTTTTGTTTTGTTTTACTTTCAGAAAGCATTTCAAGTAAATCTGTTTTAGGGCACTAAGGATCCTTAACTCTCTAAAGAACCCTCGTATATCTAAGAGCGTAAAAAACATCAAATGCACCAAGAGCTTTTTTATGTTGTGTATATTATGCTCACTACGTGTTCCCTCTGTTTTTTTTCTTCTTCCTCTTCATCAGACTCTGATCACAGCTCACGACCAGTTTAAGGCCACTCTCCCAGAGGCAGACAAAGAGCGTATGGCCATCATGGGTATCATAAACGAGATCATGAAGATCGCTCAGACCTACGGCATCAAACTGTCTGGAATCAACCCATACACCAACCTCAGCCCTCAGGACATCACCAACAAGTGGGAGACTGTGAGTTAACTCTTTTTACCCAAAAAGAGGCCAAAAAATGCCCGCGTTCAGCATTGAATTTATTTGTGATGTCACACTACAGTAGTGGTTAATGGCGCATATGAAAGTAGAGAGTCAGGGTTTGAAGAATTTGCACTTTTTCATAAGTGTCCCGTAATGTAATGAGGACAGGTGCAAGTGCAGACAAGAGCTTTATTAGAGGAGAAAGGCAGATAAATCCAAATCTCTCATATGTAAACATCATAAAGGAAAAGGCAGTTTTTAAAAAAACGTGTTGGTCCAGCAGTGTGACATTTAGTCCTGTGTGTGTGTGTGTGTGTGTGTGTATGTGTGTGTATGTGTGTGTGTGTGTGTGCTTGTGTGCGTCGCTCCTGTAGGTGAAGCAGCTGGTGCCCCTCAGAGACCAGATGCTTCAGGAGGAGGTTGCCAGACAGCAGGCCAACGAGAGGCTGCGGCGGCAGTTTGCTGCCCAGGCCAATATCATCGGACCCTGGATCCAAACCAAGATGGAGGTACATACCTGACGACTTCATTCTGTAGACATCTCGCAGTAGTCACTGTTTTTTTTTTTTTAAATAAATAAAATAAACTGTTCACATGAGAGATGACAATTACCTGTCCCTGACCAGCATCACGATGAGCACATGCCCTCTAAAGTTTCCAGAGTAATAAAAAGATGTGTTTTTGCTGAGAGAAAATGGAGAAGTGTGCTAATCTGGATATAGCTGAGTTTTTATAACATGAGCTGTATAATATTTTTTTGAAGGAGATATAGACACATCGACCAAAGAGACACTGCATGGGACACAATTCATTTTATTCAGATGTTTAGATTTGTTTTGGCCAACTAGCTATTTTAATGCTAAGCCCTAACTCCTTTTTTTCAGCTAGCTAGCTAGATTGCTAGCACAGGCTTCTTGATTATCGTTTTCATAATGTTATCAAGTCTAGCATTGGAGTGAGAGATCTTTTTGTTTTCATGTATGTCTGAGCTATCAGTACGATAAATGATGAATGTAGTAAACAGCATTAGAGAAGCACTAGCTGCGGTTAGCATTGGCTTTTACTAAGGAAATGCTAATAAATTTCTTCACCTACTTGCAGAAGTACAGACAGACAGACAAAACAGAGGTAGATGTGTAGAAGTGGCTATCAATCCTGTTAGTACCTTGTGCAACCATTTTCTCCCTTTTTTTCTTTCTTTTTCCCACCCAAAACAAATTCATGAGATGGGCATGTTTGCTTTGGGAAAGGCCAAATTTGCTTAGTCAGATGTGTTAGCCTAGGAAAAAAATGGAATAAAGGAAATGGGTTCAATATCATTTGCATGGGGATGTGTGTGTTTAGGAGATCGGCCACGTGTCTGTGGACATTGCCGGCTCTCTTGAGGAACAGATGAACAACCTGAAGAATTATGAGCAGAACATCATCAACTACAAATCCAACATCGACAAACTGGAGGGAGACCACCAGCTCATCCAGGAGGCTATCATTTTTGACAACAAGCACACAAACTACACCATGGAGGTACACACACACACACAGATGCAGAAACGTGATATTCAACATGTTATTTAGTGGGAATCTTGCAAGGGTTTTATATATAATACATAATCACTATACATTTCTTTTCTGGCCTAATCTTATTCTGTCCCTAATTTTCTCCGTCTGCATCTGCAGCATATTCGTGTGGGCTGGGAGCAGCTGCTCACCACCATCGCCCGCACCATCAACGAGGTGGAGAACCAGATCCTGACCCGCGACGCTAAGGGTATCAGCCAGGAGCAGCTCAACGAGTTCAGGGCCTCTTTCAACCATTTCGACAGGGTGAGTGAGAGAGAAAGAGAGAGAGAGAGAGATGACAAGAAGAGTTTAGGCATGTGATTGTAAATGATAACAAATGCACTGGGTACCTTACCTTTACTGTGTGTGTGTATATATATATACACACACACACACACACACAGTACATTGGGGCCATCAAATTCCATTCAGATTTGACTGATCACTACACCGTGTCACTGTATCATCACTAGATGATGTATTTCTATCACATAAACCACAGCAAGTAAAAAAAAAAGGTTGTCTTTGCTAATGCAGAAGAAATCATAACTATAAATTCATCCCTACTTTTATAACTGGTAATAGTTTCCCTCTCACCGATGTTTAGCTATGCGTTACGTCTATTCACACATTTGGGACAGATCCCAACTGCTACATGTATTTATGCCTTACTGTGTACGCTCACTACACAGAACGCCAGCTGAGATTTACTTACAGAAAAAGTGCGACCCCGGTGAAGTTCCTGGAAATGGGAAATAAATAAATAAATACAATTTTGGTAGATTTTTTTCATATTTGTATTAAATGATGAATAATTGAAGAAAAAAAAAAGGAAAGAAAGAAATGAAGCCGTAAATGATATTTCTTTATTCAGAGCACTTACATTAAGCGCCATTTAGTCAATTATAATATAAACTGTACTAGTAGACATGGAATTTTATGTATTTAAAATGTGTGTGTGTGTGTGTGTGTGTGTGTCTATTATATGCAGTGTCTATAATTATTATTACATTTCTGTCCTTCATCAGAAGAGAAACGGCATGATGGATCCCGACGATTTCCGCGCCTGTCTCATCTCCATGGGCTACGATCTGGTGAGGCTACACACACACACGATACACTGTTCCTCTGTTAATATGTGGTGTGTCTACAGTTACATGCTCACACACACACGCACATGCACAATTTCATAACCGAGCCTGTTCCTGTGAGACAGGGTGAGGTGGAGTTTGCCCGCATCATGACTCTGGTGGACCCCAACAACACGGGCGTGGTCACCTTCCAGGCCTTCATCGACTTCATGACCCGCGAGACAGCTGAGACGGACACAGCCGAGCAAGTGATGGCCTCCTTTAAGATCCTGGCTTCCGACAAGGTGAGTGAGCCCAACTACGTACCAACACACACCGACCGACTTTAGAGAAGACAGGCGGATGGTTAGAGATCGTTTATACCTTTTGATAGGAAGCAGTGACTTTTGTGAGTGCAGGTATCAGGACAATAAGATCAGTTAAAGAACACTGCACCCATTTTACTCTAAATTCTCCCCCCTCCTGCTTGTCTCTCTCTCCCTCTCCCTCAGTCCTACATCACGGTGGAGGAGTTGCGCAGGGAGCTTCCCCCAGAGCAGGCCGAGTACTGCATCAGCCGCATGACCAAGTTCACCGGGCCGGACATCCCTACAGGCGCTCTCGACTATATCTCCTTCTCCAGTGCTCTCTACGGCGAGAGCGACTTATAAATGTCCCTCTTCTCTACTCTTCTCTGTCATGTATCTCCTATTTCTCTCGCTTTACCCCTTTCTTTACCCTCTTGTCACTCCTTTTCTCCCTCGCCCCCGGAATACACGATCTGTGAAGTGATGTCAAATGGCCCCTGCTTCTTAATCCCTCCCTTCCATTTTCATGCGTCCTGTGTGCATATAGATTTATCCCCCTCCTTTATTCCCCACTCCTTTAATCTCTTGCTGTAGTTTATCCATAAGGAGAAAAAGCGCACAGCCGAATCACCAGCTCGAATGAATGTAACGCCTTCAGTCTTAATATTTTTCTTTCTCTGCAATACACTGTACGTGTGCATTCACAACTGGAGATTTAAATCTGTGTAACCTCCTTTTGTCATCGTCCTCCCTGGACCTGTTCTTCCTTTCTGTTATCTCTCTCTCTCTCTCTCTCGCTCTTTTCCTCCTAAACTCATTTTTGTGTGTGAGTTGTGATTTTCCTCCCACGCCACCCCCCGAAGCCGCAGAGCCCCGAGCCGGGGGAAGAACGAAGGTAGACGCTTTGCTTCTCTGGAATCGCACACTTAATGTCTGATCAGTTTCAGATTTTGAATTGAAAAAAAAATAAAAAATAAAAATTCAGTCTCACCATCAATACAATCCAAATGACGCAATAAAGTCATGTGACTTCCACGAAATCTCTAATTCTGGTCCTGTGCCTCCGAGTATCTAAAGTTCCCCGGTGCAGTCACTGTGCCTCGCGCTGCTGAACTCGCATCAATACTGTAATCTTCCCTAAAGTCACACTCGGCAGATTTCCAGAGCGAACACCCTCCCAAGGTTACAGTCTCTAAGCCTCGCCTTAATTAAGCGGTATCGAAGCGGTAAAGAAGGTTTGCTGGGTCTCACAGTCCTACATGCTTTTGCCGTGTCTGTAGAAATCATCATCAGTTATATTTCTATTTAGACTCTTCTTTTTTTTAATATGTGTTGATTTGGCCAGTTCTGCTATACGCAGTTATGAGAGTGAGGAATGTATGTCTGGGAAATTATAGTAACTGACTGCAGAGATCAAATATTTCTGAATTCACAACAGAGGGGTTCTCTAGGCCAGGTTAGGGAGCTGAAGAGAATGCCATGGTTAGAGACAGAGAGAGAAATCGAAGACGTGATTAAAGGAATGTCATGGCTGTATCAGCTCGTAGCTAACGCTCGATATGCCTGGTCTGACCGGTTCTTCAGACAGAACATCCTGTGTTGAATTGACACCTAAAACGTTCAGGAATGCTGATGAGCAAGAGTGATGTTGGCATTTATGCTAATTAACCTCAACCGTTCTCAACCCGTGAATTCGTATGGAATGAAAATGACGAGAGCTCAGCGGTCGAACCCTGTGTACATCGTCTGTGTTAATTCGCCTTTTTTTCTGAGGAACTGAAGGGACAGGATTGAGGGGGCAGCAAGACAGAGAGAGAAGAAACGTGTTTGTTCAAGTGAGAGATTTTGAATGGTCCTCAATTTAAAAAAAAAAAAAAGAAAGAAAAGAAAGAAAAGAAAGAAGGGTCTGATATTTCTGGCCCCAGGTGCATGTGGAACTGTACCAGGCCTAATGATGCTAATAATCATTCAGGATATGAGATGGTGATGGGATAAAATCTAGTATAGGAACTAATCAGCCGTGTGCAATCGTAGACTAAATTTCAGGAGCTGCTATGTGTGTGTGTGTGTGTGTGTGTGTGTGTGTGTGTGTGTGGCTAAAAACTCAGTGCTCTGATCTTAGTTTGCCTCTCTGTGTCCCTCATCATCCCCTCATTCACCACCATGATCACTCGCTTTCACCCTCCACTCCTCAATGAAAACCAAACTCTCCCAAATAAAACTTTTCATTAAGTCTGGATGAAGTCTGTTCCTGTGTGTGTGTGTGTGTGTGTGTGTGTGTGTGTGTGTGTGTGCGTGTGTGCGCGCCCGTATACAGTATCTTTTCTCCTTTTGCCCAGTAGAGGGCGTGTGTGGAACAACGATGAGCTTCTGTCTGAGTCCAAACACCACCTCAGACAGCTGAACAGTGATTCATTGTGCTGCAGTATTCGCACAGAGTTTGAGCAACGCTTTATATTACAGATTAATTATTTATAGTATAGTGCTTTTAAAAAGTCAGCGATTACCTATTTCGAGTGCATGGTGGCTTCGTGGTTAGCGCCTTACCCTCACACCTCCAGGGTTTGGGGTTCGATTCCTGCCTATGCCCAGTGTTCTGCCTGTGGTTTGGGGGGTACTCCAGTTTCCTCCCCTATTCTAAAGACATGCGTTGTAGGCTGATAAGCATTTTCAAAGTGTCTGTAGTGTGTGAATATGTGTCTTAGGTTCCAGGGAAATATTTGCGTAGGAGAAGCAGTACAGGAAATTGATTTTTTACCTGTTAATAATTTATTTCATTGGCCGTTATTATAATGCCAATAAACCGATGTGGAAATCTACTCATAAATAGAAGTAACATCAAAAACAAGTAGGTAATTGAGTTATTAAGCTAGCTAAGAGTCTCATTTATTAAGCTATAGGTTTCCAAGAGTTAATATTAAATATCCAGGAAATCCCAGAGTCCATTCTGCCTCCATATCGCTATGTTTATTGATTTTGATCTCAAGACTCTGAAATGCAATGTTACGTGTGCGCGCGTGTGTGTGTGTGTGTTTGTGTGTGTGTTGAGTGTAATCCTAAAACTCTGGAAGGAGATCAACAACATACCCTGAAAATTCAAAGGGACGGATTACCACTCGCTGAGATTTCACATGAGACCATCTGGACACAAACTCAACACTGTATGTGCAAATCCAGCACTGTTCGTGTTAATTCATCACTACTGGCGCCTGAAACAAAATCAGCACTCAGAGTGTGTATTTTAACACTGCAGGCTCTGATTCATTACTGCAGGTGTTCGTTAGTAAAGGGCACTGGTGGCTTAATGCAGGGGTTCCCAAACTTTTCCAGTTCAAGGCCCCCACAAATGGCATTATCATCTGACTGAGGCCCCCCTTTTGCAAGATGTCTTTAAAACACATTAAAAATACAGACTTCAGAATATATCCACATTTTTTTTGTTAATAATTACATCTTACATCTTTATATATATATATACATACATATAAACAAATCACAACAAATTGTTGAGGTCCCCCGGGCGCCCCCTGTCGGCCCCCACTTTGAAAACCATCTCGCTTGATGGTTAAAGACCCTTAACCCTCTCTGCTCCAGGACCGCGGTATGATGGCTGACTCAGTGCTCTGACTCGTGCTTCCTAACAAGCTGGGATGTGTGAAGAAAACAAGTTCACTGTCATGTGATGTAATGTAATGTATATGTGAGGAATAAAGGCTGCTTCTAATTTAACACTGAAGGCAGAGAGTTCTCTGTCAGAAGGAACCAAGCCGTTGATCTTTATTGCACAGCTACTTCTCTGTGCCCCTGCATGCGTGCTGCTCAAATAGGATTGATTGGGGATTAATAAAGGTGCCGTCACGTGACCCGTCCATCCAGCCATCCATTTTCTGTACTTATCCCACACAGAGGAGCCTGGAGCCCATCCCAGGGACCGAGACCAGGGACCCCCCTGGACGGGGTACCAACCCATCGCATGGCACAATCGCACACACATTCACACACTACAGACCATTTTGAAACGCCAGTCAGCCTACGGCGCATGTCTTTGGACCAGGAGAGGAAACCGGAGTACCCTGTGGAAACCCCTGAAGGGAATCGAACCCCCAACCCTGGAGGTGTGAGGCGAACCACTTAAAGCCACCGTGCCCCCCATAAGAGGATGAAATGTGGAACAAACAAACATCATAAATACAAACATATTAAGATAGTGAGATATAGCAAGTAGATACGAAGAAAGTTCATGCGTGGGTACATGCGCGTGTGTGAATGTGCGTGTGTGTGTGTGCACGCGCATGGGTCATGGGGGGGTGTCGGTCGTGCGCGCGGACTCGTCAGTAAAACAAGCAGCCATCAGCGTGCAAGCGAGTCCTACCGTTCTAGTACGTCACGGCGCCGGGAATAAGACGTCGGACGGATAAAAGGACGCGGTGTTGTGTGTGTGTGTGTGTGTGTGTGTGTGTGTGTGGTGTGTGTGTGTGGAGAACCGGAGAGATCAGAAAAGGCTACATGAAGTCTCTCCATCAGGCGCAGTGTGATGACAGAGGTGAGTATCCGAGGATGAGCAAGATATGTGGACATTTACACAATACAGCCTAAGCAGTGCGTGTGTGTGTGTGTGTGGTGTGTGTGTGTGTGTGTGTGTGAGACATAGATCCATGTCTATCCAGGGCAGATGTGTCCGGGTCAGTGACGTACTAGATCATCATTTACATATTGTACTGTAGTGTGTGTGTGTGTGTGTGTGTGTGTGGGGGGGGGGTCAAATGTCAGACTCAAAACTGTGTATTTATAGGCTATGGTCTACGTGTGTGTGTGCGTACGTGTGCGTGCGTGCCTGTGCGTGCGCGTGTGCGCGCGCGTGTGTATGATATTCCTTGCTGTAGGTTACAAGGAACGCGTTTCAGTAAACAAACCGAACCAAAACAAACGAACGGCCACCGTAAACAATTCAACCGAAATGTTGACCAAATAATAATAATAAAACAAACAAACAAAAAAACAACCCTTTGATCTTTTTGAACAGAGACCCAAACCTGTTTTGAATGAGTTTTTCATCCTGCACTGATGCGTCGCATCTTCGCTTCTGTTCCCTGACGGTGTTGCCGTCTTAATAGTGTTTATTTATTTACTTGTTTATTTCATCATCTAAACACAGTTATAGGTTAACGCTCCGTGTGTAGTTTAACTGTAACCGGAAGCCGATTAGAGCGTTTATATCGAGCATCTGGAGGCTTTGTGCAATCCCCAGCGTGATTAAACGACAGCGCGGGGTAAACGAGCCAATCAGGCACGATCTGGCAACCCAGCCTACTGCTGCGCGCATATCAGCGGTGTGGACTGCGGTCAGTCCGACACTCAGAGGAGGCTGTGACGCGCCGGCCGGATCACTCCAGGTGTGTTTCCCTTCATCATCCAGATGTCTGCTGCCTTCCTCTGACTCTGATCTCCGATCTCCGAGGTACTTAACGTACCAGAAAGGAGAAGTATAGGCAGGTGGGTACATTCTCATAACTGTAATGCAGTCATATATATATATATATATATATATATATATATATATATATATATATATATATATATATATATATATATATATATATATATATATATGTGTGTGTGTGTGTGTGTATATATATATATATATATATATATATATAAAAAAAAGAGAAAAAAGAGAGAGAGAGAGAGTATGCATTTCATTATGATACAATTCTTTACGTTGCGATAATTTCTGATACAATACATTACTATGTGGCACATTACGATACGATACTTTATAATATGATACATTACAATCCGAAATCATTATGAAAACATAATACGGAGGATGTGGTACGTGACATCGTGACATGTACGTGTGTACGTGTATGTAAACTATCATCCACTACCCTTTAAATATATATATATATATATATATATATATGCAACATTTTTTATACTATTACTGTAATAAACTTCATTAGTATAATTTTACATAATTAGCAATTATTATATATACATGTGAATCTCCTTGGTCTTGTAACTGGTCTTGCGACATGCAGGACTGAACACGTGAGATCTTTATGTGTCTTGTTGAAATATTTTAGTGGAACCAGTCCAACATTTGCTTGTAGTTCAAAGGATGAAAATTAAATAGGGAAATAAAATACATCCGGATTTTTCGAAAAGGAAAAAATGATGTCCCATGGTTTTTAACTTTATTCGCTACCGTGACGGAAAACACCGCACACAGCTACCAAAGTTGTTGCGTTTATAACTGATGAACAGGTTTCCTGTTAAGAACTGAGGGTTACTTTTGATGTTGATCTGTAAATAATATGAGGTTTGACATATTGTGTTCCTCGAGTGGGACGTTCAGGACTAGAACACTTTGTGACTCTTATAATTAGAGAAAATATGCACTCACTGTCCACTTTATTAGAAAACATGTACACCTGGACCTTATCCGATCAGCCACTGCGTCGCAGAAGCTTAATGCATGCAATCATGCAGATACAAGTCAAGAGCTTCAGTTAATACTCACATGAAACATCAAAATGTGGGGGAAATTTTAATCTGTGTGACTTTAACCGTGGCATGGTTTTTGGTGCCAGATGGGCTGGATTGATTATTTCAGATACTGCTGATCTCCTGTGATTTTCACACACAGCAGTCTGTAGAGTTTACACAGAATGGCGGATTATATAACTACATGAATGTGTAGGTGTACAGGTGGACTTTAGTATGAGATTCAGAATTTAGAAAAAAATTCGAATTGAGCTTTAGAATGTACATTGTATTACATTACGTTATATCCTGTCTGGCACAGAATTTAGGATTTACAACTGAGACAGGATGATGCTGATGAGTTGCTTTAGATATATAGATAAATATATAACAAAGTCAGTGTGATGAACACTAAAAAGAAACAGAGAGTCATGGGAATTCTAAGCAGAATTTCTGTTACATAAATGAATACTTACTTATTCTACTGCTGTTGATGATCTCTCCCTTGCTTCAGTGCTTCAGTGTAATCTTACCTCTATACGCTGATTTGTACCTAAGAACTGTTGCTATTATCATAAAGAGTGTGATGCTTGCACTGAAAATCCTTTCAACACAATTAATACTGTTTAACTTTGGAGTATGCAGCTGGAGAATAGTAATGATTTATAATAGCACTATCTGGTGTGACCCAGAAAAGGATGTGTTCGCTTTTATGTTTGATTCATCTTTTCTTCCTCGTGTTGTCTCAGGGAGCTAATCCTATCCCCTAATCCTAACCCCTAACCCTAACCCTAACCCCTAACCCCTAACCCTAACCCTAACCCTAACCCTAACCCTAACCCTAACCCTAACCCCTAACCCTAACCCTAACCCCTACCCCTAACCCCTAACCCTAACCCTAACCCCTAACCCATAACCCATAACCCATAACCCATAACCCTAACCCCTAACTCTAATGCATAACCCTAACCACTAACCCTAACCCATAACCCTAACCCCAACCCCTAACCCCTAACCCACAACCTTAACCCTAACCCCTAACCCTAACCTTAACGCTAACCCACAACCCTAACCCTAACCCATAACCCTAACCCCTAACCCCTAACTCTAACCCCTAACCCTAACCCATAACCCTGCCCCTGACCCTAATCCTAACCCCTAACTCTAACCCCTAACCCTAACCCATAACCCTAACCCTAACCCCTAACCCACAACCCTAACTCTAACCCCTAACCCTAACCTTAACGCTAACCCATAACCCATAACCCATAACCCATAACTCTAACCCCTAACCCTAACCCTAACCCTAACCCTAACTCTAACCCTAACCCTAACCCTAACCCTAACCCTAACCCCTAACCCTACCAAAATTCCATTTCAGCTCTATATTCGTGTTGCAGAATAGTGTCTTAAACTGAATCAGGCAATCAGACTGTGGTGTTTACATGACTCAATACTAATTAGAGTATTGCTAAATTAATTAATTAATTAGATTAATATCGAAGTATTGATATGCATGTAAACTTAGTCACTGTCGTATCTGGATTCCTTGTCAGGGTTCTAAATCTCCCTCTATATTTCAATAAAGTTACTTTGCGACATTATTAAAAGTGCTAGACAAAGAAAATCTAACTGAATTTGTCTCATTCTTGCTACTGGAGAAGTCAAAAGGTTCTGTTTGCATTTTGTCCATATCGATACAAATCAGCAATGTTTGAAGATTGTTGCTGTGGCCTGCAAAGCCAACATGTGACCATGTGCCTGCATACACACACAGTTTCTCATTAACCCGCACTAGCCTGGCAAAACCCATGTGACACGGCTTGAACACGAATGCTGACGGAGATGGAGTGAGTGTGCAGTGATATGGACTTGTGAAGGCTGGCAGAGGATTAGAGCTGATCTGATTTCTGAGCCAATCTTTCCTGCAATAACGGACAGGAAAGGTCAGTTCGCTTTTATCTCTGAACTGCCAGTATGGATTGTCAGCGTGATTTCATGTGCATGCATGCATGCATGTGTGTGTGTGTGTTGTGTGTGTGTTACAGTAGATTATATTACAGAAGTGTGCACACAACAGATTTCTGATGAATTTTCAGGAAGCAGTGCTAGTTCATAAATGTTCTCCTGAATTTAGGAGTGAGATGACAAATGGGTGTGTGCATTCATGTGTGTGTTGGCATTTAAAATGGGAATCTGATTAGGCTGGCCTATGATTAAATATTTACTAGTGGTTTCTCTACAGCCACAGAGAAGTGTGTGTGTGTGTGTGTGTGTGTTGCCGTGGGTATCAGATGGTGAATGAAAAGGAGTGAAAGTCTCTTGTTGGTATAAATTAGACGATGCAAGAGTAGGATAGAAAAAATGAGCTGCTGTGTTTGTCTAAGTGTGTGTGGGTGTGGGTGTGTGTGTGTGTGTGTGTGTTAGAGGCCATTGTTTATCCACTGCTTCACTCACACACCGGTGAACAATTCCCATTATGCTAAACACTGATGGAGGAGCAGTCCGCTGCAGTGTAAAAGTCGGATAGTTTCATATATGAAATGTGAAACTTTAAACATTGCAGTATGCAGTTTATTGTTCGTTTGTTTTTGTTTGTTTGTTTGTTTGTTTGTTTTTTAAAAAGAGGACTGCCTCTTGAACAGCATGTGAATGTAATTCTAAAGGTATGATTTTAAACTGTAATATTTGACCAGTCACTGTGATTCTGTGCATCTTGTTCCTTTGTCCCCTTTCAAAGGGAACGGGCCATTGCGTGGGCTCCTCGCTGTGGGAACCGCCATCGCACGTGACCGGTATTGGAATCTCGTGTAAAGTAATGTTCATTTATAGGCCTGCCATGATCAGGTTATTAAACGCGTCGCGTGATATAAAAACAGCACCTGTGAACCATGATGTAAGAATTCTTATCTTCAGCGATACTGCATGTCAGTTGTTTGTGTAAAAGCTTTCGCACTCTTCATTTCCTCTCTATCTTTTTTTAAAAAAAGAAGGAAAAATATCTTTACTTTTCTGTCCCTTTAAAACAAACAAGAGAGAATTCAGGAAGTGTCACACTTTGCTGCCGTTTCATCACATGTGAAGTGTCTAGGGAGTGGCTAAACTACACTTTTGGGTGTGCGGGGTTTACTGCTACTTTCGGGGGTCCACACTCACACACACACACACACAATCAGTATGTTTAAATGGACAACAATAAGCCGATATTAACCAGATTGAGATGATACTCTGATTAAGATGTAAACAGCGATTATTGATGACCTCATACTCGAATTAACACAAATGGAATTAAGACATGTGGAGTATTCCTGTTTTAGTCACATTATCGACATGTATTACAGACATGTACACACCTTAATCATATTATTAACGTCATATGGGAGTTTTCACCGCTTTTTGCTTCAGGATACGTACACACACACACACACACACACACACACACACTCTGCTCACATAGTGGAAACAATTGGGCCACCCTGTTTGTGTCCTGTGTAAGTGTCGAGCATCCAAAATATTTTCAGAAAAGAAATCTTAAGCACCAGGGAGATAAGATACAGCAGCATGTGTCTGTTACATGAACTGCTGAGTTCATGTACAAAAAAACCCCAAAAAAACCCCACAGATATATCATGCATGAAGCAGACAGGGCCGGTTGCACCTGATCTGCTTGTTTGTGCTTCTTTAAAAAAAGAACTCTGATACCGCTCCCTTTCTTTTCATGTTTAATTGATCCTGTGCGAAAATATGACAGTCTATGGTTACATCTAATCATCCAATCTTAATTCCAAATCCTCATTCTCATAACTGTACATTAAAATCACCAACCAGTCTAAGTTAGCTAGTTTGATCATTGCTAGCCCTGGTAATACAGAGAGTACCGTATATACTGTTAGTGATATACGTAGCTAATAGGGACAGTGCGGTGGTGAATCGGCGGAGATACAGAGATGAAGCTGTGGGAGGACAGACGTTTTTAAAGGCTGTTGGATGTTGTTTAATAAAAGGAAGTAATCATGCCACACTTGTATCACGTTATTTACATGTGCTGTCCAAATATTACAGGTAGCCTATTGAAGCCTTATTAACTCACACAGCGTCTCATAGAAGTTACTCAGCAAACAAACCTGATGCTTAAGCTTAAAACATACCTCAAATATGATGTTTTCTTGTTCTATGGTATGTTGCCATCATATTCTCATCCTCAGCTCATCCTTGATTACGTTACGGTGAACGTAAAAAAAAAAAAAAAAACCCTCTTGTTTCGACAAGAGGTGAAATGATGTGTCAGTCAGCAACCGCCAGTAGTGAATAAAATGTGGCTCCACCACTTTGTCTAGGGTGAAGCGTGCCAGGACATAACTGAATTTTGTCTTTATACATAAAGAGCCATTTTCACTGATGGCTGAACATAATCACCTGATTTTGTAAATATGAGAACGGTAATTGCTAACATTTAGAAAATGAGCGTACAATAAATAATAAGTCTATTTAATGAATGTAAAGGTCCATGTTTAATAAAAATGTTAATGGAATAAATAAAAATAGAAAATAAATTGAGGTTGTTCAATTTAGTTTTATACATTTTCTCATATTTATATAATTTGTTGTAATGTGACAAGTGATATTCTCAGGGTTTACTGGGTTTGCTATGGTTGTCTCAACTTCTGCTTATTCTCTTAACTACTTCCTGTTGGTTTATAGGACAATTACTCCGAGTCGCCCCCTTTCATTTAAAAGAATTTTACAGCGGTGAGCACGTCAAGTATAAACGCCTCATTCATTTGGGGAGGTGTGCACGCCGTCAGTGGAAGCTCGCATTGCGGAGTCAGGCGAGAGTATAAACGAAGCATGTTCACATGCGGAGCTGAGCAGAAATGTACAAAAATGCTGTGCACACCACCAGGCGAATTGAGGTCTAGTGCACTCAACGCGCTCGACCGCGCACTCTGTGATGACGTCATTTTTGCTGCGCGCATCCTTGCACTATTGTGGACGCGTTGAGAATAAACAATGCTTTCGGTAGCTCTGCTCGCGGCTTTCTCTCTTCTCGGCCGAAGGGAGTTGTGTTTCAGAGCCTCGCAGATCCTGGGGATCTTGTATGTATGGATCTTGAAGAGGAGCCGGAGACGAGCACTGGATTATCTCTTCCTCTGTCTTCTGGGTCTCGCTCTCTGCTATGGAAAGCGAAAATAATAATAATAATAATAATACCCTCTCTGACTCCGAGGAGGTGCCATTGCACCAATGATTATTAAGGCAGTTGAAAAACTAAATCTAGACGGGCCCGTGGAAGAAGAAGTGGCTCGTAGCAGGCTGGATGAGCGCTTTCTCCCCAGTGGAAATAAATTTTTTTCACACAGCAGAAAATTCCTATTTTTTCCATAAGTGCATGATGAAATATCACGCTTCTGGGGAAAACCATACACTAGCAATATTTATAACCCCATGCTGTCGGATTATTCAGCCATTGCCCAAGGTTTAGGAGGCGCTTGCAAGCTACCACTCTCCATTGATAACAGGTAATTTAGGGGGCTGGCTTTGCCATCCAAGCCAATGTAAGGCCACCTCAGCGTTGGTGGGCAAGGCCTATGCGGCAGCGGGTCTCGCTTGTGGGAAGCTACATACAATGGTAGTGTTGCAGGCCTACCAAGCAGACCTGCTGAGTGAGCTTGACATACGGTGACATTCAGCCAGTTCCTTCCCAGTCATGTCGAGTTTGCCCGGCCATCCACAAGTGGATCCTGGGCCTGCACTAGTGTGAGGGAGGCACAGAAGTTGAGTGTCAACCCCCCTGGTTCAGAGGTGTGCTCACCACAGTAGTCTGCACAGAGCAGAGCCCGACGTTAGCACAGGAAGTAAGATCCCTCTTGGACAAAGTGACCATAGTACTCCATTCTTTGAGGGAGGGAGGTTTTTACAGCTGTTATTTCCTGGTCCACAAAAAAGATGGGAGTATGCATCATCTGAACTGTACTCTTCAGACATACAGGTTCAAGATGCTGACTTTCAAACTTATCATTACACAGATTCAGTTCGAAAATTAGTTTTGTTGTGATAGATCTAAAAGACACATATATCCACACAGAAATATCGTCTTTTCACAGGAAGTTCCTGAGGTTCGCGTTTGGAGGCAACGCATACCAATATTGGGTTCTTCCCTTTAGGCTAGCTTTATCTCCCTTGGCTCCCTTGTGACCCCAAGGCATCCGTGTACTAAACTACCTGGATGACTGGTTAATTCTAGCATGATCCAGGGAACAGGTGATTCAACATCGAGATGTTGTTCTCGCCCACAGGAAGGGCTTGGGACTCAGGTTGAACCTCCAGAAAAGTATGCTTTCTCCAGTGCAGAGGACAACTTTTCTAGGGGTTATATGGGATTCTACTACAATAAGAGCATTTCTATCCCCAACATGCATAGGGTCAATCCTATGAACGTTGAGAAAGATGAAGCTGTATCTGGGCATCCCCTCCAGTCTCTTTTAGAAACTGTTGCTTATGTCTGCTGCAGTCAGCATCATACCATTGGGCCTATTGCACATGAGGCCGTTTCAGTGGTGGCTGAAAAGGTTTCATCCGAGGACGGTCACTCATGCTCTCTGGAGCAGCCCTCATCTGGAGTGGCATATAAATCATAAATGGGCATAGTTCTAGCAGTGAAATTCTTTCTTGTTCAGTTGAGAGGTCACCGTGTGTTAGTTGTGACAGACAACACAGCAGTGGTCTCATATATCAACCACCAGGAAGGGTTATGTTCATACCCCCTGTTCAGGCAGGCGCAACTAATTGAAGGGAGGGGAAGTTATTGTCAGTGAGTGCAATGTACATTCCCGGGGGCAGGCATCCTGTTGAGGCAGGGGCTGAGGCCCGGGGATTGGAGGCTCCATCCACAAGTGGTGGAGTCCATATGGCGGATGTTCGGGGAAGCGGATGTGGATGTTCCCCTCTGATGAGACAACATGCTGCCCACTGTGGTTCGCCCTCACTCTTCCTGAACCATTGGGGCTGGACGTCATGGTGCACATCTGGCCGAGGTCATGTCTGTATGGTTTTCCTCCAATCTCTTCGCTCCCACAAGTTCTAGCAAGAGTTCGCTAAGACCATCTACGTCTGCTGCTAGTAGCAGCTTATTTGTCAGTTCGAATATGGTTCTCAGAGATAATATCCCTGCTAGACGGCACTCCTTGGGAGATTCCCATCCTCAAGGATCTACTGTCTTACTGTCCAATTTATCACCCTCAACCGGAAATATGGAAACTGTGGGTCTGGCCCCTGAGGGGCACCAGCTCTTAGATCCCTTAACTTGCAACTAAGATTGTAGGGTGCATGTTGAATGCTAGAGCACCATCCATGAGGAAATTGTATATGCTCAAGTGGCGACTTTTTGTCTTGTGCTGTGAGGAACATCAGCTAGACCAAGTGCCTGTCAAGTGCCCCATTTGAGCCCATAGAATCAGCCTCAGAGAAGCTTCTGACTCTAAAGTTAGCTCTTCTGCTGGCCCTGACATCTCACAAGCAAGTAGGAGATCTACATGTTCTCTCTGTTGCCCCTTCCTACCTTGATTTTGCCCCTGTATTAGCCAAGGCCTTCCTATATCCTAGAATGCCTACGTCTGCTGCCCAGCCGGTAGTGTTGTAGGCTTTCTGCCCTTCTCTGTTCCTCACACCAGAACAAGAGAAATTGCACCTACTGTGTCCAGTAAGGGCTCTCTATACTTATGTCTACTGCTCCGGCCAATGGCATAAGTCCGAACAGCTGCTCATCTGCTTTGGCAGCAACAGTAGAAGTGATGCTGTGTTGAAGCAGCGCATCTCTAATTGGATAGCGGAAGCGATCTCTATTGCCTATTAGACGCGCGGTCTCGCTACACCTCTGGGCATAAGGGCATATTCCAATAGGGGGGTCCAAAAGGTTACCCTTACAGGATGTCTGTGCTGCAGAGGGGTGGTCTATGCTGCACACATTAATTCGATATTACAGCATGGATATACATTCTTGCATCAAGTGTCTTGCAGTGACCCTTGGGCTCAGATCTTTTCAACAGGCCATGCCCTCAGTATGAAGGAGTGGGTATTCTCAGTCCCACAACATGAAGCTCACGCAATGTTGAGTTCCTTTTGAAAGTGAACGTCTGGGTTACGCTTGTAACCCTGTTCCCGAGAATTTGTGTAGCTTTGTCATACTGGGGCATGCTGTGAATTACATCTTCGCTTCAGATAATAGAGGCTGATGGTGCGGTTCACAGGTTCCATTTTTATATCATGCAACGCACTTAATGCATCGATGGGTGAACAATCACCTGATTTTGTAAATGTGAAAAATGACATTTGTAGAAAGCACATATTCACACATGGCTACCTTCTCATCAAAAGCGCCCGTCCAGCCTATTTCATTTCCTTGTCAGTTTTCAACATGCACCCTTTCAACCTGTTGGTTCTCACTGTGGCAAGAGAATAGATCCCTCTCTTTGCCATTTGAACTTCAAGACCTATGCTTGTGAACCACTTGTCATGGTACAGCTTGAAATTCTGATGTGGGCACTTTGGGCAGCATATTTTATTCCATAGCCATTCAAAAGAATGTAGAATAAATCAAAATAATAAATGTATATACATTTATGTGATGCTAATAGTGGTAATTAGTACAGTGATCTTTTATTTATTCATTTCTTTATTTATTTTGTTAAAAACAAATCCAAACATTGAACATGTTTTAAGATAAAAATAAGCTCTAAAATAAGCTCTAAATAAAAATTTTCTCTTGACTTTATTTACACGTTTGACCTTGAAATAATCCAAAAGTAATCAGATTACATTACATTCATATTGTGATATTTGGATTATGTTACTGATGAAATTTTTTTTATGAAGTTATTTCTAACTTTAACGGGATACATTTTTAAAGTAAGTCTCCCAACCCTGCTCATTACATGAACACAGAAGTGTTTCTTACCACACACTGAACACACTTTGTGTTACTGTATGTACAGTGTAGTAACATGTTAGGTTGAACATATTCTGGCTTTCCAAAAAGAGAACACCTTTGGGTTTTTGTTTTTTTGTTTGTTTGTTTGGGGTTTTTTGGGGGGCGGGGTGGGGGAGGGTATGGGGTTCATTTATAGCATTCAAAACAATGTTACTATGAATGCAAACTATATTACACATTTTCCCCTACAATCTTTTGAATGTCCATGGAATAAAATAAAATAATTAGATGCCACGAGTGTACCTTTTACTATCATTTACACATTTGAATGCCCGTGTAATAAGAAGCAGTGTGATAACAAAAATATGAAAAACATAGCCATGGCTGTTGTTTCGACTCAGGACCATTGTCCTTTGCTGCTATTGTTAAGCAAGTATTTGACGCCGTACACAACAGCGCTTAACCTTTGCATGTTTGCTGAGAGTAGGCTAATCGTTGAGAGGCAGGAATTTGGCCAATATTTACTGCAAGCCTTTTATTAAAAACCAATTGTGTGAGAAGGCGGGAATTACAGAGAGGCGTTAAAGCAATGCATACATGCCCACACATGCTGCAGTATTAGACCATCAGCACATCATTTTAATGTCTGAAAAAGAGGATATGTCCGGGAAAAACAGGACGTATGGTCACCCTAAGACATAAAACATTAGGAGGTATGCAATTATATGAAAATTATCAGTTAAGGGTTAAGGGCTTTGCTCACGAGCCCGACAGTGGCAGGTTGTGAGTGCTGGGGTTTGACCTCACGATCTTCCGATCAGTAGCCTAACATCTTCACCACTGAGCAGCCACGGGAGACTCTGACACTGGAGACTCTGACACTGGAGACATAAATGTTGACTTCACCATATCTATGAATATAAGTGGAATAACAACATTGTAATCTGATTCTTATTAATGCTTAGAGGATGTGGAGAGTCCGCAAACCCTGTGACTCTCTCTAAGCTGTTCCTATAGAAACGATAACGGTTTTGGATTGAGTGCATTAATATAAACCTGTGCTCGGACGTACAGACAGCTGACCAAAATCAAGAGCTGTGTAACATAAAGTACATTAACGGTTAACAAACACACCGCTTGTTTCATTTCTTTTAGAAAATAAAGTCTGACTAAAAGACAGAAGAAGTCGGAGCACTGCTCCAGTTTAGTGGGTGAAGCTATTACGTAGCCGTCTCTGTGAAACGTCTATCACTCTCGTCTTTTCCACATTCATATCCTGTTACTGTATCAGGGTCACGTTTCCGTCTGTCCCCAACTCAAAGTTTTTTTGTTACTTAACCGAGAAAACTGTATAGTCATTAATATGGTAGTGATTTATTAAACATTCACAGATTATTAAATATAACTGTAGTTTAAATTCATAATAAGCATGTGTCGTTCTTTAATAAATAAAGGAAATAGAAAGCGTTGGCATATTACTGTGGTTTAAGAGGAATTGAACATTTTGGGACATGCTGTTATAGGAACATAATCAGCTTTGCACCACCCCGTCATTGATTGTTTTCCTACAACAGAATGTCCCAAGTGTTTTACTTCCTACTTAATCCACACCCCGGGGTTAGTTTTAAATCGTGTAAAATTCAGTAAATCAGCTTTATACAAGCAAAGTAATAATCATTTCCGGATTGTCGCTTTACCTTTGATTATGTTGAGACCTGGTTATAGTACTAGTTATCTAAAGTGATAGATTGAACATTTTTTTTCTTCTTCTAAAAGGGTAGAGGCAGAGACGTTAACTTGGTAGCAGAAGAAGTGATTTATACTAACATCTGAAGCGAAAAAGCGCATTAAATGATTTGAGTGGTAAAGAAAAATGACATGGGGATAAAAGAAAAATTAAGTTTCAGGGCTTTGCTAAAAAATTCATTAAAGCCACCACTGGAGCCAGAGAGCAGATATGAAGTCAATGCATTATAATGTCATTATACTGTACGGCTGGAACAAATCAGATATTCTGCAAGTGCAACCATGCCCTTTACATAATTAAACGGTATGCCCATTAGTGTGCTTTAACTTTCGTTTGCTATCAGTGTTTATAAAAACACACCAGTATATACTGTGTATGTATGTACTGTGTGTGTATATACTGTGATTGTGTGTTTTGTATAGTGTACAGTATGTTCATTATTTTAATGACCACAGAATCTCCTACATCCTTGCACATTTCTCATGACATTCATCCTTGCTGACCTCAACTGCACTTTCCTCCTTTCTCATCCCCTTTTATCTCGTATCTTTTTTTTCTTTTTCCATCCTGTCCATCTTTTCTTCTGCACGCCTTCATTGATATGCTGTGTGTTATGCTGTCTCATGCACTGTAAGCTCATCTGCCAGTTTTCAGGTCAGCACTTTATACACATTGGAAAATAGATGCTTGTGTATGTGTGTGTGTGTGTGTGTGTGTGTGTGTGTGTGTGTGCAGTCATGCTGAGCCACAGCTTCTTATGCTGGGTTTTCAGCTTATAACTGTGCAAATGTCCTGGTTTTTTTAGGGGTCGGTATTAGTTCGTATTAGGCTTTGTGTAGTCTGTGGTATTACGCAAGAGAAATGATAGACACTCAAACGTCAACATCCACACCCCATAGTTATGCAAGAATCTTTTGATTATCCGATTCCTAATGAAGAAAACCGCATGACCAAAAAGGTCTGGTGGCTTTTTATTAGGATCCGAGCCAGGCACCTGTTCATTGATAAAAGAGTAGGCTTTTTGATGCAGGACCATTGTGTGACAATCCGGCTGTAATAAAGGAGAAGAGTGCTGTTTGCCCAGTGCTGGTTGCCCAGTATTCCATATTAAACTCATGATTTGCAAATGATAGGAGCAGACAGACTGACTGAGGAAAAAGTGAGATTGAATTTATTATTTGATTGGTTGTGGTTGAAAACCATACATTTTTGTTTGATATCCATCACTTTTCCAGTGCCTGGGCAAGATGCAGAAACTAGTCATATCTATATCTATAGAACACACCTGGAATGTGTATAAATTGGCATGACTCAATGCATATAAAATGTTATGAAAATTAAGGTTAGGGTCAGGGGTTGGGTTAGTACACTGAATCACAGTTGAATCACACACTTCTTCTGTTTTCTGCTGCTGGCCCTGAGGATATTGTCTTTGCTTGAAAGTTTAATAGTTATTCTCTCTTGTGTTTCATTTAATAGGAGAAACAAAAAATAAGTAAATTAGACATGAAAAAGTCAGTTCCTGTTTATGTTATAGCAATGATCAAATAGAAAAAGTCACCTGTTAGCAAGAGCGCAGTAATATAAATCTTGTTTGTGTTGCAGACGCTACTGCTGTCTGATAATCTACTTTCTGCTACAGAAAATTCAGTCTGTCCAGGATTTAGTGATTTTTCAATCGCAGAACTGAATGCAAAATCAAGGAAACACCTCAAAAATTCGGAGAAGCTTGCAATTTTTCTAAATTACCACAGATTTGGGCCAGGACGCGTCATGTGACGTCTTCACGACGCGCACTCGGCCCAAGCCCTCTTTGATTCACGTCGAACATGTGTACAAGGCCACGTTTACCAGCAAACACCACCGTAAAAGATCGTGCAGAACTGTTTTGTGCAATCACAATTTGCAGATTCAAGTAATTTTCTGCAACAAATTAAAAAAGCACAAAATACTAAAAAAAATCAAGTATTTTTGGCTGCAACAATCACAAGATAACTCTGTGAAATCGTGCACAGACTGCCTCATGCACTGTATATAGACTGAATATAAATCAACACCTTCTGACCAATCGACAGAGCTGTAATAAAAGTGATCGAGTTATGTTAGTACACTGAGTTATTATATTATATCATTATTATATATAGTTATATATAGTAAGTGTTGTCCAGTAAAATCATGTTAAAAGCTTGTATGAATAAAGCGAATTGAAATCTTTTTTCAAAATTTCCTTCCAAATGCTTGACAATATTACTAGATAAAAATTTGTTAACATGAAATATAATTGCAAAAAAGCATTAGGGTTAGGGTTGGGGCCGGGTAAAATGTCAATAAAAACAGAACGCAGTGATTTGCACATCTCATAAACCCATGTGTGACTCACAGTAGAACATAGAAAACATATCACGTGATATGTGGTTTAAAAAAGTAAATGTACCATTTAAAAAAAAAAAAATTAAGTCATTTTGAATTCGATGGTCGCAACACGTCTCAAAAAAGTTGGGACGGGGCAATACAATGCTGGAAAAGTAAGTGTTACTAAAAATAAACAGCTGGAGGAACATTTTGTAACTAATTAGGTTAATTGGCAACAGGCCAGTAACATGACTGTGTATAAAATGTGTATCTAAGCGAGGCAGAGTCTATAAGAAGTATAAGGAAGAAAGAAGCACGGAAATACTTTTCATACCTGCATACCACATCTACAAATAAATCATTACAGTACACGAGATACCTGGGGTTTTTTGTCTCAGCTTATTGTCTGCAAGATCTTAGGTGCTAAGATAATCATGATTGTTGGTCAGGACCTATGGGTGTGTGGTGTTTTATTCTTTTGGTAAATATTCATCATCTTTGGGGAATGTAGAAATGACACGTTGCGCATTACAAACTACGTAATTTGTTACGTATTACAAACTACGTAAATCGTTACGCATTACAAACTACGTAAGTTGACAGATAAGGGTAACGCTATGATTGTCATCTGTCCAGGTATGATTGACTTCATCCCTTACAGGTGGCGTTCCCATGAACCTTTGCACTGCTGTGGTTTCCGTGACGAAAAACAAGCCTCTCTGAGGGGCAATGAACACAAAACCGTTCAACGCACAGAAAAAAAAAACCTCTTCTAACAAAGACGCTCCCTGTCAGACCGAGTCGTGTTACGTTTCCCTCTGTCGAGTTCTGATCCTCTGCCGTCCCCGACATTTTAACTCCGACCTCGGCATTAGAACGAACTCAAATTAGCCTCTGTTGTGGCATCAATAAGATTTAATTTCAAGGCATCAAAGCCATTTTTAGCTTCTCAGTACAGTCCCTGAAAAATACAGGCACACACTTCATCACTTTTTCTTTGTATCTCTGCATCTCTCTCTCTTTCTTGCTTTTCCAGTCCGTTTTTGTCATCAAGTTTAACGCTCAAAATGGCTTAAATGACACGCCATGTCGTGTCTCTCAGACTGGTTTATCAGCCTTTCCCAGACCCCATTTCAGCCTTAGTCACATGTCTGTTATAGACAGAGCAAACCTTTTTTTCCATACTGTGGAAGGCTGGGGCTTTATTTTAAATAATTCTTTCACCCAGGTCTTAGTATGTAAGTGATCTGTTTTACATGTGCTAACACCACAATGTTGCTGATTTGGTTGGGCATGAGCCCAGAAACCATGAATATGGGCAGAAATGACTCCACCTGCACTGATGTGGGTTAAACAGTGCAATAGAGAGTGTTACATTTTATTACATTATTGAATTACAGAATTACATTTTATTACATTATTGTTTCATCACACCAAAAGGGCAACAACATCAACATCTAGTTGACCTCAAGTGAAATCCTATTCTATTTCATGCATCCTGCATTCAGTTGGTTTTTAAAGGAAATATTATTTTAAAAGGCATTCATATGAGTATTGAGGAAGTAGGATGTCTTCCCTTTCTCACTTCTTGTACTTTGCTAGAATTCTTTGCCCGTTCCTTCTGACAGAACAGGTTTGTAGGCCTTCTTGCTCAAACATGCTTTTTTTTTTTTTTTTTTTTAGTTCAGACCACAACTTTTCTATAGGTTTCAGGTGAGAGCTTTGTGATGGCCATTTTTACTTTTACTTTGTTGTCTTTAAGCCATTTGATGCTGGTATGCCTAGGACTGCTGTCCTTGCTTCAGTATTTCTAGATAATCCTCCTTCTTCATGATGCCATCTATACTGTATGGCCAAAACACTATATTTGGACACCTGAGTACTGACCATTAATGCCATTATGAGTTGTTACCCCTTTGCTCCTATAACAGCCTCCACTCTTCTGGAAAGGCTTTCCGTTATAATCTGGAATGTGACTGTGAGGCAGTCCCACCAGTTCCTTTTCACAGCAAACCACACCGACAAAATTGAACCAAGTTCAAATTCAAGAGGCTTTTACTGTCATTTCAACCGTATAGAGCTGGTACAGTACACAGTGAAACGAAACAACGTTCCTCCAGGACCACGGTGCTACATAAAACACCACACTAACCACATGAGACGACACAGAACTCAATAAGGTCTACACATTCTACACAAAGTGCACGTGCAAACATGTGCATACAATACAAGACATGATGTCACCACCCCATGTTTTACAGTTGGGATAGTGTTCTTCTGGTTAAAAGCCTCACCGTTTTCCTCTTTTCATCTGTTCTATTCATGTCCTCTATTCCTCTGTTCATTGATAGTTCTGGCATGGCAGTTCAATTTTTGTTTCTGACCAGAGAACACTCCGCTAAAAACCTGGAGATCCCCTGCTGGTCTTGGAATAGGAGCTTCATCCTTACGCAACAGCCATTCAGGCCATGGTGATGTAGGATTCTCTTAATAGTGAATCTTACATACTTTGGTACCTGATGCCTCAAACCCCATGTTCACCTGTTTCTTTCTTGTTTACTTGGGCCTTCTCTTGCACCTTTTCCTTAATGATGCTTAAGGAAGTGTTGTTTTTTTATAGTTGCATACAATTATCCCTTTACAGGCAAAGACTGTCCACACAAAACCCTTGTTTTGTCTTCTACTCTCTCTCCCTTTTTGTCTCTCAAACGCACGCCTTCCTGTCCTCTCAGAATACATGTACAGACAAATGAAGTCCCGAACAGATATGAGTTACGACAGGGAACATTTTCATTAGCTGTGAATATTTTCTTAAAGTCTCCAATGCCTTCCTTGCTTTGTTTCTTCAAACCCCATTTTTCTGTTCGCCAACTCTTTCTGTTAACATTGCATTTTGCCCCCCGTTGTCATCTCTATTGTTATTTGGAATCCCCTGACCAACATGAAGCAGGCCCAGTGTCTTTCCCATCTGTCTCAACTCCCTGGACATAGTGCAATTGCAGAAGAGCAGAACAGCATACTGCTGTTGATAATCACACTTGATAATTCAATCGAGCTGCAGGCGATTTGGAGTGTACCGTCAGGGCATGTACTGTCATCCAGGGGATTAACTAAGGGAAAGACAGAGGGATTTAAAAGGAAAAAAAGGAAAGATAAATACTGGGTTATGTTTTTCTACTTGTATACACCAAGCATGATTTCTCAAAATGTTGAGTATATGGTAAAACTGATCAGAGTAAACAGAAGCAAACTGAGTGTACGCCATATGTTTGCTTTCAAGATGCTCTCTGAAGCACCCTGAGATCAATTTAACCCACCAAGATGCTCTTTAAATTTTTAAAAAGGTCTGGCAAAGCTACCCAGCTTAATATCTGCCTAATGTCTGCAAATGTTTTCTTATTAATGCACATCAGCAGAAACACACACACACACACACACACACACACACACACACACACACACACACACACACACACACATATTAATATCTCTGGAATATTCCATTTCTTAAATATATTCGGTTAATAATACTTCAATAAAAATGTATTACCTATACCTACGGTTACTATTAACCTCAGTATCCGCAAACAGTTATTTTGCTCCTTAAATGATTCTGTTTACCACATGCCAGTATTGCTCATGAGACTGCAGGTATTATCTCCTCAGTATCAGCTGATTGGCATCAAGCACGAGCCATTTGTCTAATTGTAGTTTTGCTGCTGCGTGTTTGTTCCGCTTCAAAAAAGTCTTTTATGTATTGCTGATTAGATGGTTGGAATTATTTGTGTATGCATTCATACATTTATGATGTTCAAAATGCAAAAGCATCACAGGCTATAATGATCTGCATACTGAGACACAGATCATATGTGTGGCTTGTTTTGTTTTGATTCCGTGGCCTGTTCTATGATATCGAATGGGAAAATGAACAGGGAGAAATCCGACACAGCTGAAAGCAAGCTCATTTTAAAACTGTGGCTTCTTGTTGAACAGGTTTGTAAACCACTGCTGGGTCGGTTTAGATTCAGTGCAAGGCGCTGCGTATCTTAAGCACTATTGACTGTTGTGTAAATCAGTGAAGCCCTTTAGCGTGCTCTTTTCCTGACTTCCTGTTTCAAAAGGAAACACATCAATATACAGAATCAAATCAAGTTCTCGAGTCATATCGTGGGCACTTTAAGCCAGTGTAAATTCAATTCTCAATGGTCTGAACTTTATCTGTTTGATCAACAACACAGCTATTAATAGTCTGAGACTGCTTGACATAAGATCAGAGATTGAAGGATGACTTTGATCTTTTTCCTAGAAAAAGCTAATTTTCCCTTTGATTCTGAATGAATGAGTCAAGTAAAGTGAGTGAGTACAGATGTATTTGGGATTTTTTTTTTACCATTTGGTTTGCCCAATATGTCTAACATTTGAAAGAGAAAATTATTTGTATTTTTATTCAAGCTCTGTCAGATTGGTTGGAGTCTTGCTATAGATTGAGGTCATTCAGTTTATGGGTTTTGAACCACCCCAGTGTAGCTTTGGCAGTATGCTTAGAGTTGTTGTCCTGTTGGAAAGCAAACCTCTACCCCAGTCTCAAGTTTCTTGTAGACTGGAACAGTTTTTCTTCTAGGATTGCCCTGTATTTGGCTCTATCCATGTTGCTGCTAATGAAAAGCATCCCCACAACATCATGCTACCACTACCATGCTTCACTTCACATGTGACAAGGCTCAAAAGATTGGTCAGTTTTGGTCTCGAAAGATCAGAGAATCTTTGGTGATTCTCCAAACAGGTACTCATATGTTTGTTTTTTCAAAAGCTCTTCTAAATATTAGCATTGTGGAGTGTTTGGGCTTTGTGGATGTCTCCAGGTCCTTCAGAGTTACTCTTGACCTCTTGTTTTCTTCTCTGATTAATGCCACCTTACCAGAGGCAATCCTAGATTATTGTTCAGATGTTGCTGTGGATTATGTTAAGATGAACATTTTGATTATTTGAATGAGCAGCCCAGGCAATTCCCTGCCTTGCCTGCCTGTCATGTCTTTGCAAACTAGCGACTCCATTTCCCAGAATACACCGCAACTACAAACATGGCCGACGATGATTACAACTCCCAGACAAACACACAGACAAGTTCACCTTCCCCAGAATACTAATCACACACACCTGTTCCCAATTCCACTCACAATCACACCACACTTTTAAAGAGACTGTTCATTCACTATACATTGGTGAAGTAAATGCTCAGTTGATCTACCAGTTGTCCTTACCAAGCCAGTCTATTGGGTTCTGGGTCGGCATTGACTCTGATTATCTGCCTTACTTGCAGTAGTTTGTTTTCCTGATTGTTTGGCACCTGCCTTCTCTTGTTTTTGATTTTGCCTTGCCCTTTGGATTACAACCTCTTCAATAAAAGCTCTTTACACTTGTATCTATCTCAACCGCCATTACATGACACTGACCTATAGATATGCTCCTTACTCAATATCAGACTTTTGAGGAACAACCTTCTGTAGGCAGATTAGTAGTTGTCATATTTTTTCCACATCTTTTAAATGGATTTAATGGCTCTTCATACACAACTTTGTCTGGTTTTGATAGCTCTTTGGTTTTTCTGAACTATTTGTTTAAGTATGTTCTCTGCCTGACTCTAAGAATTTCCAGGAACAGTGTTTATATTGAAATCATGTGATGTTTTAATTACACACAAGTAAACCCCCGCCACACATGCACACACTTCACTATAAAAAAATATTTTACAAAATTATATTTTGTGTAGAGTTGTGACATATAATCTCAATTAGGTCTATTTCACGTCCAGAATGTAACACTACAAAACAGAAAAGTTGGGGGATACTTTTCTTATCTCTGGCCAGTTAATGATGTGTTCTATTTTGGTGTGCAATGTCTGCTTAAGCAAATGAAGCACACTAAGTGTTTGGCTGCACTGTGTACAGTATGTGTTTCCACCTGACCTTGATGTAATCAGGAGAAACGCACATAGTACAGAAATAAGTGTAGATTAGTACAGTATAAACAAGCAAATCTAAATCTAAAGCTTAATGAAGATAAATGCACTTATCTTCATTTAAAACTGGATAATGAGAGAACGCTTTAATAAATTTGGGAAAAAATACATTAAAAAAAATGTGCAGTAGAAGTTTAAGTACTTTTGTTGAGAAATTTTGTATGTTCTCAAACTGACTTTTCCTTGCCTCAGGATCAAGGCAGTAAAACACATCATGAACTTTGGGGCGGATCAAACCATTTGCTGGGGGTGGGGTCACAAATGCAATGGTCCTTTTTAGTTCTCTATGTAATAAAGGCCTCTATATATATATATAATATATATATGTTATTTATACATACAATGCAAGACCTTTATATTTAGGACTAAAATAACTACAGTAAGGTCAGTGTGTGTTATAATACAAAAACAAGTTAGATTCCTCTTTTGTAAGTCGCTTTGGATAAAAGCATCAGCTAAATGAATAAATGTAAAATTTAAATGTAGATTACATGGTTTATTATATTTCAGATTTACTCACTCTCTACCCCCAGGCAGGTTTTTCATCTTATTATGTGCAGATATATTGAATAATATGTTCTAAACAGTAGATCAGACCAAATATGAATTACAAAACTTCCACTGTGTATATACTGCTAACCTTTTTCCTGTTCCTGTCAGCTCACCCTATTTTTCTGCTGACTCAATTTTTTAAATATTAAATTTTAATATTAATATTTAATATTATTTGATTGTCTTTTCATTATTGTCATAATGTCTCTGTAAAACGTCATGACTGTTTCAGCTAGCCAGAAAAAAATACTTACACAAAATCAGCCTAACACAAAAGGAGAATTTTGAAGAATGTTTACACAGCTATATAGAAAAGCAGCCCATACGACACAAATCTCTCATATGGCCACTTGGAGTATAGTTTTTATGGCGCCTTTATAGTGCACCTTTAAAGCTCATGATCACTATCTTCTGTCGTTTTATAGAACAGAGCTGTAATAGAGTGGAAAGGAGGAGGGGGGGGGGTCTTCTTTTATGTGATGAAAAGCAACAGTATTTGGGTTTGGAATGAAATAAGGGTAAGTAAATGAAAACAGAATAAAAATTTTTAGGTGAATTGTCCCTATAACTTTTTGAGCACAGACCTGATAAGGATACAGACTAGCATCAAAATACAAAGGTTGCAGACACTTGGGGGTTTACGGTCCAGAAAAGAAAATTACACAAATAAAGCAATAGTTAAAGCACTATATTTGCTAATAATATATTTTTATTTTAATAAATGACTTTGTCCTAACCACAACCTAAAAACACACTTGAGTAAAATCCGCACGTTTTACCATGTTCCAGTTTGAGGAAGTCTGAGGATGATAACTCTCCCGCTTTTAGTTTCATGAATCATTTCTTTAGATACGTGAATTTACTGAATAGCTATCAGTAAAGCCAGTTCATTACATTCTTCACAATATGCACACATTCATTGTCCATCTCCTATATACTATATAGGCTACTGCAAACGGTTCCGTTAATGTTTCTCGTCTTGTCACGTTGACAATAACACATTACATTACATGAATCACGTAAATGTTTAAATCCCTGGATATTACTGTCGGTCGTTTAACATCTGTCAAATATTAAACTTTAATTACTTGGCTTACATTTGACTCTTTTAACGTTTTATAGCAAAAACGATGAAAATGTGCACTTTCTCCATGGTCCCTTACACAGTCCCTCACGCCTTCCCGGTGTAACTCACATTGCGACGGCTTTTGTGGACCAGTGCCCATTATATCCAGCAAAAATAACGAAAAGGAAGCTTGTGAAACATTATTAGCTTTGAACTTTTAGCGGTAATACTGTTTAGATTTTTTTTTGGTTAAATTAGATTAAAATATTATAGTAACTAGTTATCTGTAGTGGATTACTTTTTTTGAGTAATTTACCCAACACTGGTCCTTACCTCCAGTTATTGTCTTTATGGGCATTTCCTGCAGGTGCCATGATTTCCCTCCCACCTCCATAAAACACCACAGTAGATACATTTGCATCTAGTTGTGAATGCACGTCCCATCCAGATTATTCCTGGCTTTCTCCTGGCTTTGGATAAAGTAGTTTCTGAATGAAGAAAGTCATACAAAGGTTTCAACACATCAAATACTCATATATCTAGGACAGTCTTGTGGCAGTTTTCATTTGATTGTTTGCACGAAGCTAGTGCGGACTCCCGCTGCTGAATGACTTCTACAGCCGCCAGATCTCAGGGTGCTATTATCCGAAGACAGTCCGTAGAGTAGTTAAAAGTAAATTAAAGTGATAGACAAAGAAAAAACAAGAAGAAAATCTAGGATATGCAGGGAAGAAAGACAGGTGAGTGAGTGGAAAATAACTCAAGAAATAGAGACGGATCAGGACGTGAGAAGGATCACTTACACATCCTTGTATACCAGAGATATCTTATCTCTGATTTTTGTTTTGAAACAAAGCCCAAACAGATATGATGAATGTGTCATTGTGTGAACGTGAACATTGCGTAAAATGATACTACAGTGCTTTTTTTATTTTATTTTATCATAGAATCTTTATTGGAAAATCGCATTTTACATAATATAACACCCCTTCCAACAAGCCCAACAAAATAATCACAGCCAAAACCAAAAGAAAGGGGGAAATGAAAAACAACAACAAATAAACAACCAGAAAAAAACAAACAAACAAATAAATAAAGAGAGAGGAAAAAAAAGTAAGATGCTTAGTATTTACCATCTACCTCTCCTCAATCCACCTCCAGGCTGTGTACGTCACTGAAGTAGGAAATAAATTGTTGCCATTTTTCTAAAAATGAGTCACCCCTGCCTCTGATGTTATACTTGATTTTTTCAAGTTTTATAAAGAACATTACATCTCTAAGCCAGACTGATATAGAGGGGGGTTGTGGAGAGGACCAAGAGAGCAATATTCTATGCCGAGCAAGTAACGATGCAAAAGCCACAACTCTAGCTTGTCTATGGTTCAGAGGCTGACGCTGAGATGGAACATCAAAGACATCCAATTTGATTTTAACAACGTTGAACATAGTTTAGAAGAAAGAATTCCAAAAGTTCTGCAGTTTGGGACAGAGTGCAAACATATGACTGAGGTTACCGGGTGAAAGTTTTCATTTTTCACTCATTTTAGTTTAGTCCTAGAGAGGTGAGCTCTATGGACCATTTTAAATTGTATGAAACTAAGTCTAGCACAAGACTTGGTGGTACATATATTATCTAATGCTCTGCCCCAGTAATCATCCTCAAGCTCCAGACCCAATTCCTCTTCCCAAGCACTAATGGTTTTGATATTGTATTTGAATAGGGAGGAGACACAGTAGCTAATTTGAAAGAAATGGAATAGATGAGACGGAGGCTGAATGACAAATATAATTCAGAAAAGTTTGCAAACACATTATTAATGAAAAGATCCTCAAAGCGTTTCAGACCCATCTTTTCCCACAAAGAGAATGTGGAATCTATAAAGGAGGGCGGAAAGAGGTGGTTATTACATATTGGTACCATGGCTGAGGCCGAGATAGATTTAAAATGACGGTGAAACTGGTAGAAGATTTTTAGAGAGGTACATGCTATTGGATTATCCGTGTGTTGTGAAAGGGCTATAGAAAGGGAGGAGAACACCATAGCAGGGAGGGAGGATGAAATACAAGACTTCGCTTCTAAGTGGCACCATGGAAGGGAGGAGGCCTGCACCCAGAGCGCCAGATTCTGAATATTAGCCGCCCAATAATAATACATGAAATTGGGCAATGAGAGGCCACCACTTAGTCGACTCTTTTGAAGTGAAAATTTGGAAACCCTGGTAAACAGTGCTTTTGAGTGATACTTTTTTTTTTTTAATGCACAACATCATGTGCTGCTTTGTTGTAGCTGACAGCTTATAAACATGAGTTTGTGAATTGTATTTAATTTTTAACAGCACATTAAGAAGAGCTTTTATCCAAATTCACCATCAGTCCTTGCTTTTTATGAAATGAAATATTATAATTTAAAAAATCTAGTTCTAAAGTGAACTAAACACAACTTAATAGGGATATAGAAAATTCCAGCTAAAAAACTTGATATTATAATGCAAAAGCAATGGCATAAAAGTCAAAGACGGATCTTTTTTAGCTAGCCCTGTCTAAGGCTGCATAGCTGAATTCTCTGCTGCACAATTTCTCAATAAATTGCAATACCACAAATACAGCATGACAGAGTAAATACAATAAAAAGGATTTTGACATGACTTCTTGCTCTTGCTTTTATCACCGGAGATACACCATAGCTCTGTTTATGACTGTTCATTTATAGAACACCCATCTGGACACTATAGTTCCGTATTTGGGTGAAATATATTCACACGTACCAACTGCACATTTACAGCATTTGGCAAATGCACTTACAAAGAAGGACTTACATTTATACAACTGAGCAGATAAGGGTTAATGGCGTTGTTCAAGGGATCAGTAGTGGCTGCTTGGCAGAGCTGAGATTTGGTAAATAATAAATGGCGCACTTATATGGCACTTTTATCCAAAGCGCTTTACACTGTGTCTCGTACACCCATTCACACACACACACACTCACACATCAGTGGTAGCAGAGCTGCCATGCAAGGTGCTAACTTGCCATCGGGAGCAACTTAGGGTTCAGTGTATTGCCCAAAGACACTTCATTATGTGGAGTCATGTGGGCCTGGAATCAAACCGCCAACCCTACGATTAGTGGACAACTGACTGTACCACCTGAGCCACAACCGCTCCGCCCACTTTTATTTGAGCTATTAACTTTCCAATCAGTAGTCCAATGTCCTAACCACTGACCTCCTACTGCCCTGTACACCTGTACCAACATGATAGATCAGGGTTCTTCAAATCTGGTCCTTAAGCTCCACTCTCCTGCAGTTTAGCTCCAACCCTAATCAAACACACCTGAACAAGCTAACCAAGGTTTTCTGGATTGCTAGAAATTTACAGGAAGGTAAGTTTGAAAGTTGGAGCTAAACTCTGCAGCTTTGAAGAACCATGTGATAGGTCATGCTTCGCTGTTGACAATATCAAATGTAATAAAATTTTAGACAAGAATAAGCTTTTGTATGTCAATCATAAACATAATTACTGTAAAACACTGTTCATTATTATTATTATTAGTAGTATGTAGTAGTAGTAGTAGTAGTAGTGGTAGTAGTATTATTATTTTGTTATGCTTATATTACATCTTTTCATTTCTCAGAATGCACGAATAAAGTATTCCCCAGTAAATTTCCCCCAGTTTTCTACTAGCCCTAGCTCTTTACTCAGTGGAATCTCAAACTCAAGGTTTCTACTGCAGATTGCTACTATGGAGGACTTGATTCTGTGAAAATTTCAGTTTTGTATCTATTTCCCCACCACAGATATTCAACCGGAAATTGAGGGATTTTTTTTTAAAGATTGCACTTTCTCACCCACATAAAAAAGAGAAATCTCAAACCTGAAATGTTCTGCGTGCACACTTACCCAGGTACCCCCCACACAAAAAATAAGACTTGAACCTTTTGCCTATAAACTGACCCTAAATGTGGAACTGTGAGCATTACAATCGACTTACGTTGTAAGTCAAAGGAGCAAGAATGTGCTAATTGTTTATATATGTTAATGTATCCTGTAATGTGCTCTAAAGTTCAGTTGTTTTTTTTGTTCCAAGGAGCTAGGCCCATCCTAAGCCAAGATATTCCAGGGTTCCGTAAACAGCTGTTTAACCAAAATGCGTTGTGTGCCATGACACAAAGCTGGCCGTTGTAGTTAAACCAAGTAAAAGAAAAAGATAATTAAGTGGTGGTTTTGCAATGCCAATGCATAGAAGTAATCACTCAAATTTCCATACATTTAGAAAAATTAAAAACAGTCAAGCAAACAACTTGACAATTTTTGGACCACTCGAGATGGACTGACCTGCCCACAACATTTTGTCTTGCAGTCTTGCTCCTTGCATTCATCCTTTTGTCTGTAAAACCCAGACCACTTTGTGGTTCTCCCTCAGGAATACATCATGTGCCTCTGTGTGATTCTCAAATTTCCCTCCTGTCTGCTGTCATATCTCTGTGGATCGTTAGAAACCCAATCAGCCTGTTTAATTAAAAGGGGGATGTGGGGGGTGTTTCTTCTGTTTTCCAGTCATTGAGGCAGTCTCCAATGGACTGCCTCTTTAATCCCTTTCTTATGAGCTTTAGCTCGATACTTGATCCAGCCTCGTCCCAGTGGACTGGAGGGCCCAGCGCTAGGCGCACAAGGGAAAGCTCGCGTTACGACAAGAAAGAAATGGATGTATCTGCTCTCTGTCCTGAACCTTCAGCCCCACTACTCTGGTTTGGCTTTTTAATATTGACCCCCACTTTGTTCAGGGACTCATTATTCCATTTCTGTTCCTCAAATGTCTGTGAAATTTGTTCAGTTTATGTCTCAGTTGGTGAATCCCCCAGAATTCATCAACTGGAAAACTTTAGTGGTTTGGCACCAGTCCCTCAAGGTTAGTTGAGACATAATCCAGGACTTCCCAGTGGACCTGTTCTCTTGCATCTTGCTTTGATCACATTTGGAAATCTCTCTGCCAAAATCAAAATCTGGTCTGGATTCACCTCATCTTGGTTCTCCATATTGACCACTGACAGATTCTTCAAGATTTGGTCTATCATTGGGAACTTCTCCAAGATTTCTTTTTTTTTTTTTTTAAGCACCTGACATTGAATGCTCTACCATCTTTAAAGAACTGCTTTGTCTTGTAAGGGGGCCTCTCTTGTCCTTCCACACTTAGTAACTGCCTCCTTGCCAGGTAGCTAATAAAAAGCTCTTCATCTGGGAGGTGAATTTCAGTGTTGCTTACATCTATCTCCTGAATGTTGTGTTCTCTCATTCTGCATGCCATGTTACACAGGAGCTCTTGTACGTTCTGATCCAACTTGAAGAGGACAGGTGCCATGTTTTGAAAATAATGGAGAAAGCATGCATATAGTTTCCTATGGGGGGTCTTTCATCTGTCTGAATATGAGATGACTTCTTATTCTCACTCTTTGACTCAAAATCTGAAAGAAAAGCTGGCCATTGGTGGAGCAGATGGTCCAAACCTTTTACTAAAGAAAGCCAGCGTGTAGGACAATGCTTTTGTACTCTATGATGGCAACATTACAGAACTCTTGAAACTGTTTTAGGTCTTTTCTCTTCGTTTGGAACTTTTCTCAGAGTAGTAGATGTACAGTAATGCAGGTTTTTTTTTTTTTTTTTTTTGCTATATCTGAATCTGGAAACATTTTCCTGAATAGCTTCCTGTGTGCTTACTGTACACAGCTGGCATGGTAGATTATGCTCAACAATGAAAGATGTAAAAATACACCTCAGCTCTAGTGACCTTCGCTGTCAGACTTTGGCTTTCTGCTGAAAAGCCTTCCCTGTGCTTCCCTGTCCCTAAAAGAAATAAAAGCATAAGGGGTATCCTTTATTATATGGTCTCATGTAATAGGTTACATAATTTGATTTTGTGATTTCCACTAATCAAAGTCTAGTATGTGCAGTAGGTGTGACATTAAAATATGTACTTACACTGTTTTGTATTATATTACTGTATTATTCAACTCCTGAAGTTGTTTTTTTTTTTATTCAATAACTACTTTACACATGTCTACAGTGAGTTTGTCCTCATCACCTAGACATCAATACAGAAGCTCCTTATAGCAGCTAGTTAATGATAATGTTAGCTCTGCAAATGAACGAATGACTCCTATTTAACTCATCTCAGCATGTCTTTTACAGTCATTTAACCCCACATGGGCAATTGAAAAATCACTGCTGCAAAAAGTGCAGTAAGTGATACTGCCGTTGTTGTTTTTTTACCCCTATTATGCATGGGTAGACTTTAGAGTAGAGCTGCAGAGTCTAAACTGATGAACTGGAGAGAGAGAGAGAGAGAGAGAGAAAGAGAGAAAGAGAAAGGTCGACAATAAAGCCTGCCTACTGATAGGTTAATTAGAACACAGAGAGACCAATCAGGACGCGCTGTCTCACTCTCTCACCATGTCTGTCACTCACTCTTTCAGTTTGTTCAGAGCTTGTCTACTGTTATAAATGACTATTGAACTCTCTCTCGCTCAATCTAAAGAAAAAAAAAGAAAAAACATTTCTGGGATATTGTATAGAATTTGCGGGCTTCAGGGAGCTGATATTAAAATGCGGGAGAGTCCCGGAACTTCCAGGAGAGTTGGAATGTATATTTTTCACAGTTGGGCTACCCTCATGCTGTCTTTTCGCAGCAGACCATGACCATACACGACCTGACCACTCACTGACAGACATGTTTACAGAGATGTCAGAAATGTCAGAGCAACTGTGACTGCTTAAAGTGAGCTGGTAGTCACCTACAGTACCAGCTCTTCAGAATTTTGCTCTTTTGAGTGCTGCATGTTTTTTCTTCATCATAAGCTCCTGATGTTGTAGTTTACTCATTATTTTTCGGTTTCAATCCCAAAACTTAAGTGCAGAGGTGCTCAGAGCTCATAGCAGCCTACAGCGCTACGGTGCACTTCTCTGTGCTGTTTTGTTTTGATTCATACTTTGTCTTCTGAGATGTCCTGTCATTAGCCGTCTCCTTCGTATTTTCTGATCGCCCTCTCCTGTCTTTAGTTTGTCCCTTGATTTGTTTCTATATTCAAACCGCCACGTTTCGTTGCTCAGTGTGAAGTGTACGCTAAGTTTGTCTCTGCAGCTGACGTTTCCAGCAAGGCTGACTTTCCTGTGTTCGTTGATCTGGTTCGACCTTGTTAAGTTTCCTGTTTCTTGTGATAAGTCTTTGGCTTGTCTCTAGCCTGTTTCCTGACCTTGGCCTATCGATTCGGATTTGTTTGCACTTCTGTCATTAAATAAACTGCAGTTGCGTCCATCTCAGCCTTTTCATCACGACAGAAGATAAATTCACAGTGTATTCACAGTATATAAGCTCAATGGATTTTACTTCGCTCACGTACTGTGTGTGAGTACAAAGAAAAAGAAATACAGCATGATGCAGGGGCACACATTTTATATAAACGGAATAAACTGAAATGCATAATAAAACATCAATACCATGTTTTTAATTGTCACATGCTCAAATACAGGGCCAGACTGGAACAAAAATTCATGCCAGGAGTCAGGCACTCAACAATGGCATTAAAATGTATTTTTTTGCACACTGGTTAAGCTGCGAGTTCTGTGATCTAACTTCATTTCAAATTGAAGTGAAAAGCAAAGCCAGGGTAGCTACCTTCCTTAGCAGTACTGACTTACCTGTGCTTTTTATACTGCATTGAGTATCAAGATAACTACTCTCAATGATGGTAATTAAACTAATTTACCCTGATGTCTGGGTTTGATCGCTTGGAAACAGGATGTTGTGTTAAAGCGTTATTTAAGATGGCTGAAATGAATGGGGAAAGGAAATAAGATAGTGTAATATGGTGCCTGGTGCAGCCATGTGATGCTAGTGAGAGTACGGAGGGCACAGACCTGCCTGGATACTCTCCCAGAATTCATTTGTGCTGAAGTGGCCCTGTAGATGAACTAGCATCCAACTCCAGAAGCTAGTTTGCATTTGATTATGGGCTCTCACATTCACCAGAAACATCTCACTTTACTCAACTCAGGTGATTAATATCTCTCTCTCTCTCTCTCTCTCTCTCTCTCTCTCTCACTTCTCTCTCTCTCTCTCTCTCTCTCTCTCAGTAACAGATGATGTCTCAGAAGAAGATTTTCCTGGTCCTGGTGGCAGTTAGCACTGTCAGTTTGCTGTTGCATCATGGGGGTCACCTCAACTGGTAAGAACCTACTAACCAAAGGTTATCCAGATTTCAGAGGTCTTTCTCTCATTCTACATAAAAACCACAGGTAATATTCATTTTCTGTCTCGACAGGACCATGGAAGTATTCCGACTGAGCTGCCCATCCATGCGTTCTTCTCAAACTGGCACCAGAGTCAAACACACAAATGTGGTCTTCCTCAAGACGCACAAGACCGCCAGCACTACTGTGCAGAACATATTCTTCCGCTTTGCAGAGCGTAACAACCTCACGGTCGCGCTGCCAGTCACCTCGTGTGAGCACCAGTTCTGCTACCCGCGCACGTTCAGCACCCATTTTGTCCACCCCTACACCATGCCCCCGAACATTGTGACCAATCACATGCGCTTCAGCCACTCTGAGCTGCAGCGCATCATGCCCAATAATACCATCTACATCACCATCTTGCGTGAGCCCGGTGCCATGTTTGAGTCCCAGTTCACCTACTTTAATCAGTACTGCGAAGCTTTTAAGCGAGTCCCCAATGGGTCTCTGGATGCTTTTCTGGAGAAGCCCAAGGCTTACTATCGTCCAGCGGAGAAAGAGTCAATGTATGCGAGGAATACGCTGACCTTTGACCTGGGCGGCGATAAGGACCGAGCATCCACAGATGTGAGTTATGCGAAGCGATTTGCTGCAGAAGTGGAACGTGTCTTCTCACTGGTCATGATTGCAGAATATTTTGATGAATCACTAGTCCTGCTGCGGCATCTGTTGTCATGGGACCTCGAGGATGTGCTCTACCTCAAGCAAAACATGCGCATGGCTTCCTCTAAAGGCAACCTTTCTGAAGCTCAAATGCGCAAAATCCGGGAATGGAATTCCATCGATGCTGCACTGTATGACCACTTTAACACCTCACTTTGGAGACGGCTGAATGAACTGGGGCTAGCTTGTGTTGCTAGGGAAGTAAAGCTGCTGCGTCGTGCCCAAGAACAGATGGTACGTGGCTGTTTTGGCAGCAGTTTACCTCGGTTACGCTCAGCTTCGGAGATCACCAACAAAGAGCTGCGGCCCTGGCAGCCCAGCACCAAAGTGGCTATTGTTGGGTACGACTTACCTGTCAATGCATCAAAGGAGTCTGCTGTGTCGAAGGACGTGTGCCTGAAAATGATCATGCCTGAAGTGCAATATACAAAACAACTGCTGCACTTTCAGATGCTGCGCTACAGAAGCAGGTACTTTTTAAATAAAATGCCGCGTAATGGGCTGAAACCCTTAAGCCAGTACCCATGGCAACAACCTTCTCTTTCCACTTCACGGCATTCAGTGACACTGAGGAGGAGCCCCAGAGTAACTGCACAAGTCTTCCACCAGGCACGTCAACTTCAGTCCCACAATTAGCCACACTGTTTTCTTCTTTCATCTTGTGACCCAGACTGCAGGGAAAGACCTATGAAGAATCGTGAAAGTCCAAGATTATACCAGCCATCTAAAACTCGTACATTATTTCATCACTTTATCAAAGCAGGTCGAATTGAAGGAGAAAAGTGTTCTGACCTGCAATCACTGACTGTACCTTTTACAAAGGTATTATCAGGGCTGTGCTTCAGTCAAACAACAGAAAATGTCTGTAAACTCATTAGTTTGAACAGAGACTAGTTCTTGAACGACGACAATGCAACCCTCTAATAGGGTGAAAAACACTGAGATATTTAAGCTAATTAGATGTTTCTGTGGATGCTGCTTGGGTTGCACTACCCTGCATTTGCCCTGCCGTTGTTGCAGGAGCTTGCTGAATGGCTCACAGCATTGAATGGCAGAAAGAATTAATAAGGGACAGGGAAAAAAAAAAAGAGCTAAGGCAGATGAGAAAATGGACTGTCATGCTACCGTCAAAGACTCGCTAGTTTTGGGAAGCTATTTGCAGTAACACGGTGACCTTGAAACTTTCCTCATGGCAGGTAGTACAGTGTAATAGGCGCTGTGCTTGCACACTGTTGTACAATTACATAAAAGGCTTAACTTCTTATCTGCTGACCGTCTGACCATGAAAGCTGTCCTCACAGCAAATGTACGGGATGTAATTTATCGTTTATATTTAATACTGAAGCTGTTTGAATCGCTTGAACATTTTTGTCATAATGCTGGTACATGATTAGAGCGTATTCAGGTTTGTTTCTTATTTAACAAAAGGTTTTTTAATCTGAGTGTCTCATCTGTGCACCACTAGGTGGTGTTGTTTGTTTTTTTTTTTTTTTTTTTTTTGTTTTTTTGTGTGTGTGTGTGTGTGTGTGTGTGTGTGTGTGTGTGTGTGCAACAATAATATTGAAGTCATCAATTTTCTTTCACTGTACTTGTGACGAAAGGTCACTCATTATTATTATTATTATTATTATTATTATTATTATTATTATTATTATTATTATTATTATTATTATTACATACTGAGCAGTATCTGAGTCACATCAATTGTTTGTACGTTCAGTTGATTGAACCCTACCTCTAATAGCTAATAACCACCATACATAACAACATACCATGCATATGATGTGCCTCACACGATAAATGAACTGTATAACTAGTATGACAAGTCAATTTAAACTTTTCCTTGTGTAGTCACAAGTGTGCGTGTGTGTGTGTGTGTGTGTGTGTGTGTGTGTGTGTATGCCTTTGATCGATTAAATTAAGAGCCAGTCTGCAATGTGAGCTGTGGACAAGGTTATAAGCCAAACCATGTGAGCTTTTAAAAATGGCCTGCTTTTTTCACATTGGATTCCAGTGTAGAAGAAATGTTTATTAGTGTGATCCATGAGTCACTGAGAAGTATTGATGATACAGGTATCAGTCATTCTAATACACATGAACAATACACACACACACACAAAGACACCTTTCATCTTCCCTTTCAATTAGGTTAATAGCGAATTAATGATGATTAGCTGAGAATACTTTCTCACTGGGTGATTCATACTAATCGAAACCGCTCAAACGCATCAGCCGGTTCACACCTCATCTTCACACTCAGAACTGTGTATCTGGTCCGTCTCACTGATGTGAGCAGGGGAGAATGACAGAGATCAACCAGGGCTCAGATACAACTTGAATCATAACAGAGGGATCTTCAAGCTCTGAGATTCCTTACCATGTTAATAAGTGCTCTTGTATTCTGAATTCTATTTATGTCAGTTTTTTTTTAAGTAACAGAGCGTTTTAAACAGATACGTGTCATCGGCTGTAGGATGTGACCTGCTTCCATTATTCCTAAAGTACAATGACACCATGACTCAGAAAAACCCACCGAAGACAATGAAATTGTACTGTATGTATATAAGGTGTTGGCATTTTGTCGTTCTGCTTGAGATTTTTTTTTTTTTATGGTTCTCAGATCTTTAAAGGGTACTCTATACTGTGCTACTGTGCACCCCCTCAGATGGGCATGAAAGCAAAACGCGACTGTGTCGCGAGTAAGATTTTGTCAAAGGACACTGGATTTGTTTTGTTTTTTTTTCATTTAAATGGCATGTTTCTTTGGAACTGGAGCTTTAAATACGATCTTCTGACAATCAGATTTAGAGATTATGTAGTAAGTTATGTAAAGAGAATAAGACCAATAAAAATTTTTAAAAATGTGGCTCTTGTAATCATTTCCATTCACATTAAGTTCCATCCATCCATTTCCATACTGCTTATCCTACACGGGGTTGCTGGGAGCCTGGTGCTTATCCCAGGGAACTCGGGGCACAGGGCAGGGGACACCCTGGACGGGGTGAAATCCTATTTCAGGGCACAATCGCACACACTGCAGTCTACAGAGGAAACCAGAGTACCTGGAGGAAACCCCCAAATCACACGGAGAACATGCAAACTCCACGCACACAGGCCAGAGGCAGGAATCGAACCCCCAACCCTGGAGGTGCAAGACAAACGTACTACCACTAAACCACAGTGCCCGCTGTACACTCAGTTGATTAGTCATAATGAACTAATATCTGGGTTAGTTACAGTTTTATTAAGAAATAGCAGTAGATTCAATTCAATAAAATGTTTATTTGTATAGTGTTTTTCTTTTTACAATGGACATTGTCTCAAGGTAGCTTTACAGAGACATATAAGATAAGATAACATTTATTGATCCCACTCTGGAAATTCCCTCATTACAGCAACTCAGTTACACACAAAAAAAACAGATAGGAAAGAATACAATTAAATAGGAATAGAATTGAAATAAAGTATCTAATGGTAATATGTACACTATGGACACATCAATGTATGTACTGATGAATACTAATTTGAATATATACAGATGTGTAACACCTTGTTTATATGCATGAGTGGCTAAATGGATTGTTGCACAGTTAACAATAGAGAGGTGAGAAACAAATAGTAATAATGTGTGGGTTGATGATGCAACAACAAAAAAAAGTTTTAAGCAGGATCCTGCTGTGTTTGTGGACCAGTAAAGTTTAGTGTTAAGGTGAACACCCAGGAATTTATAAGTCTCCACCCTCTCTATGTCAATAACCTGGATGCTCACCGGCGTAGACCGGGTTGGCCTCCTGCAGAGGTCGATTACCATCTCCTTTGTCTTCCTGGTGTTGAGGCAGAGGTTGTTTAATTCACACCAGTTGACAAAGTCAGCGATGACCTCCCGGGATCGTTGATCGTTCTCCTCTGATACTCGTCCAACAATGACCGTATCATCAGAGAACTTCTGCATGTGGCAGCTGTTAGTTTTCTGCCTGAAGTCTGCTGTGTACAGGGTGAATAGAAATGGAGCACGCACTGTACCCTGTGGTGCTCCCGTGCTGCTGACCACCACATCAGACATACAGTCCTGGAGCCTCACATACTGTAGTCTGTCAGTGAGATAGTTGGTGATAGGATAAACACGGGATAAACACAGGATACAGATTCTAAGTGTGTGAATTTATCCCTATTGAGTGAGCCGGTGCTGATGGTGGTGAGGAAAAACTCTCTAAGATGATATGAGGAAGAAACCTTGAGAGAAACCAGACTCAGATGGGAACCTGTCCTCATCTATGTAACAATGGACAGTGTGAAAGTGAAGGGAAGTTTGTTATGCTTTTAAATTGAAGTCTTTGTTGAACTAGTCCACTGTTCACTAAAGGAGACCCAAGTGCAAAACTGCATGGTCTAATTGCAGTCCCAGGGCCATAGTAGCAACCGTAACCCTAGCAACCACAGCGAGAATGTCCACGTCGAATTGAGGTCTGTTAGATTTCCACCTCACAGGAATCTACAGATTACGCCTTTCAGATCTTCCGTCATGCCTTTCAGCCTGTTGTACCATTAACTTCTATTAACTTTTGTTGACTTTTAGTTCTATGTTGCTAGGATCTAGAAAGTGTGTGTGGTTTGCTGCAGAGTCAGGCACCTGGAGAGTCCGAAATGAACACACACACACTGACAGGTGTGAGCGTTCACAGAGACTTCCTAATTTATCAATTCAAAAAAGCAGTATTTATAGACATTGTACACATTGATAACAGCACTGCGTGGACGGTTTCTACTGATCCAGGTATCAGACAGATTTAGTCAAAACACACAGCACATAGTCATGATACAGAATAAGTCCCATGTTGACACGGAAGTACATAATAATATAATCAAGGATAGCAGTTGATCAGCTTATTCAAAGAGGTAACTAAATGATTACATTCATCATATATTTGAGCGCAGTTCATAACATAAGAGGGTACATAATAAGAGAATTTCCTTTCAAGGTCCAAAACTATTGTATGGTACTTCAAGCGGTGGTCCCAATGGTCCCACATAGCGTAAAGACAACACTTCCCAAGTATAGGGTTCTCATATAAGTTTTGACATTTCAGCGAACAAAACTGGAGTTTATATTTACAGCTTGGCAAGTTCTACACTATAAACTCTAATCAAAATTTACATCAAGGAAATTGTAAAACATTTCGAGAGTGGATTTTTGAACAGTAGCAAAAACGCAGATAGAACATTATTATTCATTATTATATTGAGCTTCCGCTCTTATTAATCTCTAAATCTCATTAAATAACTAACAAAACGGTAATAAGCTCAGCGGGGACATGTTGAGCCTTTTAAGACCACATGAAGATATATACTATATATCCATTATATAGTGCTGTGAAAAAATATTTCCTGATTTCTTCTGCGTTTGTGTAGATCTCATATGAAATAGTTTTAGATCTTCAAATGAAATAGAACATAAACCAAAGCCCACTTGAGTAAACAGATAATATTATAGTTTTTATTTATTTATTTATTTATTTATTTATTTATATTAAAGCAAAAAAAAAAAAAAAAGAAAAGTTGTCCAACACCTATCACCCATGTGAAAAACTAATTGCTCCCTTAAGCCTAAAATCTGGTCGTGCCACCTTTAGCAGAATCACTGCACTTCAAAAACTAAAGATCCGTCTTTCTCTTACTTCTAGGACTAGGACTGACTCCTATGCTTTGGATCATTGTCTTGGTGCTTAATTCACTTGCTCTAGAGTTTCAACATACGGACTGAAACCCGGACATTCTCCTTTAAGATTTCCTGGTGGAGAGCAGAATTCATGTCTCACAGCAAATGTACGGGATGTAATTTATCATTTATATTTAATACTGAAGCTGTTTGAATCGCTTGAACATTTTTGTCATAATGCTGGTACATGATTAGAGCATATTTGTTTTTTGAAAACAGAGTGCCTCATCTGTGTACTACTAGTGTGTGTGTGTGTGTGTGTGTGTGTGTGTGTGTGTGTGTTAGTGTAACCAAGAAGAGTAATTTTGGAAGTATATCTTCGTTCAGCGTGCTTGTGATAGAAAGGTCACCCATTATTATTATTATTATTATTATTATTATTATTATTATTAAGAGCTACCGCTAATAGCTAATACACCATACATACAGTTGCAATCAAAATGATTCAACCCCCATTACAAATCAGGTTATTGTAAAAAAAATAATAATAAAGTGACTGTTGCCACCAAGTCTTGCTGCGTGTCTTTAGCAGTCACTCAAGGGTTTTTTCACAACCTGCCTTCTCAGAAATCTGCTCGCAGCCATTGATAGCTTCCTTTTTCTGCCTCACCCAGATATTTCATAAATGTTCTGCCCCTAGCCAGTTCACCTGTTCTGCATATTTGTGCTGTTTTGAGGGATTCTATTCAGGGGGTTGAATCATTTTGAGAAATCATTATAAGTTGCATTTTCAGTTGAATTTGGGGAAACCACTTGCAGCATTTATTGTGTTGAATTATTTCCCTTGCTTTTGTCTGATTTGTTCACCTGTAAACCTGATTTCCTGTAAACCTGATTTGTTCACCAATAAACCTGATTTGCACTGGAGGGTTAAATATTTTTGATTGCAGCTGTACACCTTGGAATGGAATGTGCGTTACATACTAATTGCATATGATGTGCATCACACGATAAATGAGCTGTAAAACTAGTATGACAAGCCACTTTATTTTCTCTCCGAACCCAGTATTTCTTATAGTCGTGTGTGTGTGTGTGTGTGTGTGTGTGTGTGTGTTGTACCCAAGAAGTGTAATTGGCTTTTGAAGTCATCTATTTTCTTTCACTGTACTTGAGACGAAAGGTCACCCATATTATTATTATTATTATTATTATTATTATTATTATTATTATTATTATTAGTTGTTGTTGTTTTAGTAAGTTTTCTTGTAATTCTGCTTCTTCTTTTGCACTGGAAGTCTATGGCAGCTAATAGAACCGCTTGTGGGAAATCTAGGTGCATTCACATCAAAAAGATATTAACAAAATTTTGAATTTGAAAGTTTTCAGATGGCACTTCAACGAATTTGAAGAATGTGCAAAATTGAACTTGAGGCTGTACCTCCAAAACGCCTTGAGGGATTGTGACAAAACTTGGTAAGTGTCATCACCATTAGACCCTGAGGTTACCTGCAGAGTTGGTGTTACCTGTAGAGTTGGTGCACACTGCCCCTACTGGTCAGGAGATTCACTGAGGGTTTTTTTTTTTTTGGAGTCGCAGAGCCTGTGAAATAGCTTCATAACCCTTCACAGACTGTTGTATTTCAGCCACGTTCTTCCTCATCATTTCTGGAATTTCTTTGTGTGTTACTGGGTAAGACCTTTTAACCAACTTCATGCTGTTGAAGAAATTCTATTTAAGTGTTGATGTGATTGAACAGGGTTTGCAGTAATCCGGCCTGGTTGTGTCTAGTCCAGCTGTACTCCATTATGAATGCAGTTTCAGTGATTTGGGGAATTAGTAACTATGGGGACAAATATATTTTCACACAAAACCAGTTGGTACTGGATAACTTTCTTGCTTCAATAAATAACATTATCATTTAAAAACTGCATTTTGTGTTTACTCAGGTTTTCTTTGTTTTATCTTAGATTTTGTTTTAATTTCTGAAACAATTTAGTATAGCATATACACAAAAACATAAGAAATCATAACGATAGATAGACAGATGTCTTTCATTATTAAATAAAAGAAAATGCTGGCCAAATTGCTGTGGTATGACAGGAATAAACACTTTGCGATGTGTTTGTTATAGAAAAATATTCGCTTCAGACGACATCACACCACCCCGTTGTGGATTATTTTCCTTTAATCTATAGCACAGGAGGCAGGATCCCCCAACCCTGGAAGTGTGAGGCAAACGTCCAAACCACTAAGCCACCATGGCTTAGTGAATCCATAAATACATGACTCCATAAATAAGAAATAGTAACACATATTTTTCCAGCCATTTGTTGCCCCGTCCCAAATTTTTTTGAGATGTGTTGCTGCCAAAATCAAATTCAAAATGACATTTTTTTCCCCATAAAATGGTACATTTCATGAGTTTAAACATTTGATATGTTCTATTGGGAATAACATATGGGTTTATGAAATGAAATTCAGGGTTTTTTTTGTCTGCATTCTGTTGTTATTGACTTTTTTGGAATTGAAGTTGCATGTGTTGTATTCCTTATATCAATATGCATACCAAATATTCATGTTTTCCACATGAACAACACAAGGCCAGTAGAGTTTATCCCAAAAATCATAAGCTAATTTTAATTAGCTATAAAAAGCATGACTGAAGCATGACTTTGGCACAAAATCTGACTTTCTACCTTGCATACAAGATTGTATTTTCCTTAGGTTTTGTTAACCTTTTTTAATCCCACAAAGATCCTTTCCAGCTTAACCAGCATTCACAGCATTAAGTTACTCCCTAATGTCAGATGGGAAGCTTTGGAAAAATTCCTGGTGTTAAGTGAACACCTGTGGTGTTAAATTCAGTCTTACAGCATGTGTTAGTGTCAAACTGAATCCTGTAAGTGTTCGTTCAATAAAGGATGTTTCCTTCAAACTTTTTTTTTCTTTGTTTGTTTTAGAGGGTTTGTAGTGTGGGAAAGGCTTACTGCTGGTTCAAGCATCTGTGACCATTATCACTTTGTTTGTCGAAAAACACCCATAAACCTGTACACACGAGGACTTGTATTGCAGACGCCCCACACAAACAGAGAAACAACTCGTGTGACTGCTGATATAGTAAGGAGATGTTTATTTATCATAAAGGAGTCTCCAGTATCAGTGCATTGTAAAAGTGAGAGGTAAAGCTGTAAATTAAAGTTTTCCAAAATGGGAAATTCTTTAGGACAGTGGCTTGTCTGTGCTTTGTGGTAACAGTTGGGTTTTTTTGGGTTTTTTTTTTTTTTTTTTGTTTTATTAAATTCAGGAAAAAAGAAAATATAGTGAGAGAACAGCGGTTTATAGCTGCTATAATGTAAGTGATCACAGGAAAGAACCTGTTTTGTGGATGTTCCACAACAGGAAATGTAACTATAAACAGATAAAAACATATGATTTGTGATTCTTTAATAAATAAATAAAAATCGCTGTTGTTTAAGAGGAGTAAAATGTTTCAGGATGTTTTCCTATAACAGCACGCCTAGTTCATGTTTTATTCCTTACAAGTCCAGTAATGAGGCCTCTGTGTGTGTGTGTGTGTGTGTGTGTGTGTGTGTGTGTGTGTGTGTGTGTGTGTGTGTGTGTGTGTGTGTGTGTGGTCTGTTACAGAAAGGGAGTACAGCTAAAAGAAGAGGAGGAGAAAATGTGCCTTATTTCTTTTAATGCAACAAACATCAAACAGATGACAGACAGTCAGTGGCGCTGATTAGCACCTAATTGAAAGGAGCAGGACGAAAAGCAAGAGAAACTTCCCCGTCTCCCGAGACACATCCTCCTGCATTTAGACAGAACACGTAGCCTTGACAGAGTCGACACAGCAAGACGCTAACAAGCACACGGAGAATGAAACCACCCATTTCTGGAATATAACCTCATTTCTAATTTAGTCTTAGAGTTCACCGACCTGCAAACTTTTTCTGTCTCAAATGTCATGATGAGACTTGATGAAAGCAGAGAGAATGAGGTGGGAAGTTGCATGTACTCTATGGTTTTAGGGTCAGGATTAAAAGTAGGATTATTACAAATTCAGACCCTAGGTTTAGGATGTGGGGTTAGGCTTGGTTGGATTTTAATGCGTTGTTAAATTTGAGGTCATAAACTCAAAGCTTTGCTTTTTATAATTCTACCAGAGACATTGAAACACCTGTGATGGATTGGCACCCTGTCCAGGGTGTACCCCGCCTTGTGCCCGATGCTCCCTGGGATAGGCTCCAGGTTTCCCCCTTACCATGAAAAGGAGTAAGCGGTATAGAAGATGGATGGATGGATGGACATTGAAACACTGGGGAAACCTGCTTGGACATTTAATGCACCACTGTGCCCCTACTATGTCTTTCCCTTATGTTATAGTTTAATAGATGTTCTGATTGCTTTGCTCAATAGAGATTCTTTGTTTAGTGTGGTTTCACAAGTACACAGTTACACACATTTATCATTATAATTCCAATATACAGCATTCATAGATTCGTCTCCAACCTTTCCCTTTATCTCATGGGATTTCAGTGAGTGTTTTTTTGCGTGATAGGTTCACAAGTAGACGCTTTCAGTTTTTGAAATACAGCTTTGAAATCAGTATGAAAACCTGACGTTGATATCATCAGCCCTATCCTTATTCATCAATACCAATCTAAAATGTCAGAATAAATATTTTGCTTTGTCAAAAGTTCATAAGAAAATAACACACATAGCTTGCTTTTGGCTTTCAGATCTTTCCAATCTTGACATGATGAAGGGATAATATTACAGTCATGCCGCTATATTTATATACAGTGCAGCCGGAGAGTATTCCCAGCGCTTCACTTTTCCTATATTTTGTTATGTTAAAGCCTTATTCCAAAATGGATTAAATTCATTATTTTCCTCATAATTCTACAAACAATACCCCATAATGACAACGTGAAAGAAGTTTGTTTTAATTTTTTAAATTTATTATTGCAAATTTATTAAAAATAAAAAGACATTTACATAAGTATTCACAGCCTCAGGTGCATCCTGTTTCCACTGATCATCCTTGAGATGTTTCTACAACTTGAGTGGAGTCCACCTGTGGTAAATTCAGTTGATTGGACATGATTTGGAAAGGCACACACCTGTCTATATAAGGTCCCGCAGTTAACAATGCATGTCAGAGCACTAACCAAGCCATGAAGTCCAAGTAATTGTCTGCAGACCTTCGAGACAGGATTGTATCGAGACACAGATCTGGGGAAGGGTACAGAAACATTTCTGCAGCATTGAAGGTCCCAATGAGCACAGTGGCCTCCATCATCTGTAAATGGAAAAAGTCTGGAACCAGCAGGACTCTTCCTAGAGCTGGCTGCCCGGCCAAACTGAGCTATCGGGGGAGAAGGGATTTAGTCGGGGAGGTGACCAAAAACCCAATGGTCACTCTGACAGAGCTCCAGCGTGTCTCTGTGGAGAGAGGAGAACCTTCCAGAAGAACAACCATCTCCGTAGAACTCCATCAATCAGGCCTGAATGGTCGAGTGGCCGGATGGAAGCTACTCCTCAGTAAAAGGCACATGACAGCCCTCCGTAAGTTTGTCAAAAGCCACTTGAAGGACTCTCACACCAAAGATTGAACAAAGATTGAACGCTTTGGCTTGAATGGCAAACGTCATGTCTGGAGGAAACCAGGCACCACTCATCACCTGGCCAATACCATCTTTACAGTGAAGCATGGTGGTGGCAGCATCATGCTGGGGGGATTTTTTTTCAGCGTAAGGGAACTAGGAGACTAGTCAGGATCGAGGAAAAGATGAATGCAGCAATGTACCGAGACATCCTTGATGAAAACCTGCTTCAGAGCTCTCTGGACCTCAGACTGGATGGAAGGTTCATCTTCCAACAGGACAATGACCCTAAGAACACAGCCAAGATAACGAAGGAGTGGCTACAGGACAACTCTGTGAATGTCCTTGAGTGGCCCAGCCAGAGCCCAGAGTTGAACCTGATTGAACATCTCTGGAGAGATCTAAAAATGGCTGTGCACCGACGCAAGTATTGAGCAATGGCTGTGAATACTTATGTACATGTGCTTTTTTTTGTTTTTTATTTTTAATAAATTTGCAAAGATTTCCAACAAACTTCTTTCACGTTGTCATTATTGGGTATTGTTTGTAGAATTCTGAGGAAAATATTGAATTTAATCCATTTTGGAATAAGACTAACATAACAAAATGTGTAGCACTGTACAGTATGCGCTGTGCTAAAATGTGTTACCGCATGGTCACTAAGTCGCTAAACTGAGACTTATTATCATTCACTGCTTTCTGTCAGTCAGCCACGAGTTAGATTTATCAACTTGTTGTTTTGCAATGATTATTAAAATGATGGTAAATATTTCCTACATTTAACGAACAGGAAAAATGACAAAGTAAGGCCGCTATGGGTTAAACTTCTGTGAGCTTTATACTAAAATATGCAGTTTCCAACTATGTGTGTACGATATGTAGTGTAGTTTTATTTTGTTGTAATTGTTTCTTTATTGTTGTTGTTGTTTTAATAGAAGATGACAGTCATGGTCAAATCCTTTATAACGCATGTGGGAGACTAAATTCCTAAAAACATTTGATTGTGATTTTTATCAAAGCACTTGGACAAGTTAATAATAGAAATATTATAATATAAATATAGAAAAAATTACATTTGTAGCTGTAAAAGTAAACCCATTGTGCACAATAGGTGCTTCTGCTGTTAGCTTAAATAGGCAAATGAACCAGCAGGTAGAATTGGAGAAATTCTGTTGAATGTGATCCAATTAGTAAGAATTAACATGATGTGCCTGTTAAAAGGTGAACCGTTTAAACTCACAGAACTCCTTGAGGGGTACAGATTTACAGTACTCACACTCATTACTACACAACTAGTTTCATTATAGTTACTGTATAAATCATAGTAGTTTTTGAAGTATATAATTTACTATGAACAACTGAATAACACAAAGTGTGTTTAATGAGTTGATTGGTCTATTGCAAAACTAATTATCATCTCCATTATTATTTTATTATCTCATTATCAAGACTTACTAGTGGCTATACAATATAAATCTGATTCTGTGTAATGGGTAGGGTGGTTTATTTTCTTCACTACATACTTTTTTGGCTCCTCTACCCATCTTTGATATACATAGCTTTGAAAGAGAGCTATGAGAGATATTTACAGAGAGAGAGAGAGAGAGAGAGAGAGAGAGAGAGAGAGAGAGAGAGCATGTTTCCTCCAGTGTCGCTGCACATCAGAGTGAGTGCAGGTCAGTGTGTGGGAGTGTGAGATGAAGAGAGAATGTGTGTGGATTTTGGGGATGCAGAGAGGACTTTTTGTTGTTGTTACTGATCTGTAGGTGAGCACACAGCAAAGGAGCTTGAAAAGATATTTGCATGTGTGTGGTTGTTTAGGTGAAGTGTAAACCTTGCTGTTAAGGAAGAACTTCCTGGCTAAGCTAATGAGCTAGAAGTAGAGATATAGGTTATCCTATGTCATGGATGTGACATGGATGTAACAGCAAAATGCCCTTGAGGCTAGCAGTTTATTAATCCTAACGTTCCTTACCGTTACACTTATACTGAGCTCAATGGCCAAAACAAAAACTAGAACTGATTTAACTGTATTGAGAGATACATACAAAACAAAAAGAGAAAAAAAAAAAGATCTTTTTATGTGAAAATGGTGGAGTGAAGTAAAGAAGTGCAGATAGACATACCTTCAAGGTGGCAATGAGGAGAAGAGAGAGAGAGAGAGAGAGAGAGAGAGATGGATGGTTTGATGGTTTGATGGATGGATGGATGAATTTATTTATTTATTTTGTCATATTGTTATTATAGAATTAGGTGTATAATTTATTTGTGTATTTGATATTTTTTTTCCTGATTTCTTGATTTCTTAGGTTTTTATTAATGCACTCGCTTTTTGGAGTGTTGTATTAAACATACACTATATGGACACCTGACCATCAGCCATGTGTAGTTCCTGTACATCCCATGTCTTAGTAAATCATGTCTTCATGGAGCTTGCTATGTGGATTGAGAGATACATACAAAATAAAAAAAGAGCATAAAAAACCTTGTACAGATTGTACAGACCAGGGAGCGGATGTATGAAAAACCTGCTGATGTAAAACATGTAAAGAACCAAGACGACTAAGCAAATGATGAGAGGGAAATAAGTTCCTCTAAGAAAATGAGCAAGCCTGAATAATGTTGGAGTGGAATAAAGGAGTGCCAAGAGATAAACATGTGGAGGTGGCAATTACAGGAAAAAGAGAGCAACGGACAGCGAGAGAGAGACAGTGACAGAGACAGAGAGAGAGACAGAGAGAGAGAGAGAGAGAGAAAAGTGGATGGATGGATGGAAGGATGGATGGATGGATGGATGGTTTGATGGACGGATTGATAGATGGACGGATTGATGGATGGATGGTTGGATGGATTGATGGATGGATGGATTGATGGATGGATTGATAGATGGATGGATGGATGGATGGTTTGATGGATGGATTGAGGGTTGGATAGATGGATGGATGGATGGTTGGATGGATTGATGGATGGATTTTTTATGGATGGATTGATAGATGGATGGATGGATGGATGGATGGTTTGATGGATGGATTGAGGGTTGGATAGATGGATGGATGGTTGGATGGATTGATGGATGGATAGTTTTATGGATGGATTGATAGGTGGATGAATGGAAGGATGGTTGGATAGATGGATGGATGGTTGGAGGAATTGATAGATGATTGGATGGATTGATGAATGGATGAATGAATGGTTTGATGGATGGATGGATGGATTGATGAATGGATGAATGAATGGTTTGATGGATGGATGGATGGATTGATGAATGGATGAATGAATGGTTTGATGGATGGATGGATGGTTGAATTGATGGATGAATGGTACTTTATAATTCTTTCTGTAGTTTAGAAGGCCTCATTAACTCAACAGCAGTGAGGTTTAGAGAAAATGTATTTTGTCAAATTATTCTTATGGATTTAGGTGGATAATTTCCTGTGAATTTGATTATTCTTTTCCTGATTTCCTGATTCCTTAGGTTTTTATGAATGCACTCGCTTTTTGGAGTGTTGTACGAAACATACACTATATAGCCCAAAGTATGTGGACACCTGACCATCATAGCTATACTGTATGTAGTTATTGTACATCTCATGTCTTGGTAAACACTGGGTGCAAAGTGGGAGAATTCACACATTCAACAACGTTGCTATGTATAGCTCTGTGGCTTTCTGAGACTGGCAGTGAAGTGCTGGTCTGCCAACAGAAGAATTCACTCCAATTGTCTGAAACATTGATGAACAGTTCCTATGTAATTAATCATGGCTTATCAAATGACTTCTACGTGTTTAACATCATTTTCTTTTTCTCTAGTCATTTCTTATGGCACACATGCCCTATACCTAATTTTAATAATGTTCCCCACTCCAAAAACAAATATTGGAAAGCCAGCCTCGGGCTTTAGGACTTGTCATAAAGAGTTCAACTGCTCTACACCGCAGGTTTTCGTTAGCTAATGACAGGTAGATCTGGTAAATATTGGTTATTTGAATCACAATGTACTTCTAATTCATAAACAAACTCTGTGTGTTATTAGTCATGTTATTGTGCATGACTCATGGGAGGGATAGCACATTGTGTTAGTCACCTGCAAACTTACACACTGATTGATGTCTTCAGGCAAAAAGGCAAAGTTGCTTCAAAGTGAAAAGTTTTAGATAAGTAATAAAAGTACCGTTTCATCTTAAAACATGACATTTACTTCATTTCATCAGTTACAAACGTTTACTTTTGACTCCTTCATCATAAATGTGGCAACTTTCTTGGCTTGGATCTTTCAATTTCAATAGAAAAAACTTTTTTGATTGACATTTTCACTTCTTTCGTTTAAGTATATTGCAAAACCCCACACAGGCAGTAACCCGAGCTCTATTTTATAATATGTTTCATTATGAGATTAGTATAAAACAAATATTAAACCTATTTCTATGAAATTGTCTTTTTTAGGAGGCTTGTAGAAAACATCTCTTCCCTGCATCAGGTCTCATTTGACTGACAAAACATTTCATAAATTTGATTTATAACAAGTGAATAGCAAGGCTTTGTTTTAGGCTCACTGTTTTCCCGTGTATTTGCTAGCTCTGGCTACAGTTATTTGTAAACATGGTATTAGTTTTTACTGCTACTCTGCTCACACTCTGACTGTTATCAGTTTGTAAGTATTCATGGTGACTTCTCTATGTATATAAAAATAAAGTTTGGTGTTCAGTAAGGGTTTAGCATTCTGCATTTTTTCTTATTCATATTACCTATTCCCGCTTCTCAGCACACTTATTTAAATGCAAGACCACATGACGCGTTGTATTTACATTTCAGTTTAGCATCTAATCAGGTTCATCAGTGTAGAAAAAAGCTACCAAAAAAAAAAGCTTGTGCCCAATGCTCCCTGGGATAGGCTCCAGGTTCCCGTGACCCTGAGAAGGATGGATGGATGGATGGATGGAGTTGTTAAAATGTCATGTTATACAATTTACAGGACAGTTTGCTAATAAATTCATCAGAAGTGAAATATCGTGTAAATAACCAATATGTATCATAATAAATCTTATAATCTAACAGTAATCTTTGATAGTGTTAGTTGGTTACATTAAAGTAAATTAATTACTGACAGATGTGTCTAGCAGGTTTGACTTGGACCGGTTCCATTAGCTAATATAATTGGCTAGGCAGCATGCCCAATTCTAGCTAATAATAAATATTTACATGATAAATTTACACAATATTTCACTTCTGATGAATTCATTAGCAAACTGTCATGTAAATTATGTAACATTTTAACAACTACATCCATCCATTTTCTATACCACTTATCCTTCTCAGGGTCACGGGAACCTGGAGCCTATGCCAGGGAGCATTGGGCACAATTCGGGGTACACCCTGGACAGGGTGCTATTCCATCACATACACACTCATACACTATGGACACTTTGGAAACGCCAATCCACCTACCATACATGTCTTTGGACTGGTGGGGAAACCGGGGTACCCAGGTAGTCTCCCAGCAGTACGGGGAGAACATGCAAACTCCACACACACAGGGCCACGGTGGGAATCAAACCCCCGACCCTGGAGGTGTGAGGCAAACATGCTAACATTTGCTTTTGACTTTTTAATATTTAAAAGTAGCAACTTTATTATTTTCACCTGAGTACATTTTTGGCTGGATACTTCAACTTTTGCTTGAGTAAGAATTCAACATATTACCTATACTCAACCTTAAGAATAATTTCTCACCCTGATTAGCTGCACACACACACACACACATGCACACAAACACACACATGCACACAAACACACACACACACGCGCACACACACACATGCACACACACACACACACACACACACACACACACACACACACACATACACATACACACCAGTTTCAGTTTCTCACAATACAAAGATTCCGCTTTACTGGTTCACTGTGGATTGGGAACACTGGGTGCAAGATGGGGGAAAGGGACAGTGCACCTTACACACGATATATGATATATCTACTACAGTGCCCTCCACTAATATTGGCACCCTTGGTAAATATGAGCAAAGAAAGCTGTGAAAATTTGTCTTTATTGTTTAATCTTTTGTGCTTTTGTTTCTATGGGGTCCAAGTCAGACTGGGGTGGTCATGGCAGGACCTTGATTTTGTGGTCAGTAAACCATTTCTGTGTTGATTTTGATGTATGTTTTGGATCATTGTTCTGCTGGAAAATCCAACCATGGCCTATTTGAAGCTTTCTGGCAGAGTCAGTCAGGTTTTCATTTAATATCTGTTGATATTTGATAGAGTCCATGATGCCATGTATCCGAACAAAATGTGCAGGTCCTCTGGCAGAAAAACTGCCCCAAAACATTAAAGATCTACCAACATATTTATCCGTGGGCATGAGGTACTTTTCCATATCGCTACCTCTCTATGTACACCAAAACCACCTCTGGTGTTTACTGCCAAAAAGTTCTATTTTGGTTTCATCTGACCATAGAACCCGATCCCATTTGAAGTTCCAACAGTGTCTGGCAAACTGAAGACGCTTGAGTTTGTTTTTGGATGAGTAGATGATTTTTTCTTGAAACCCTTCCCAACAACTTGTGGTGATGTAGGTGACTTCGGATTGTAGTTTTGGAGACTTTCTGACCCCAAGACACAATTAACTTCTGCAATTCCAGAACCATCCTCTTCACAGAGCGTTGAGACGATATAGACACACGTCCAATTCCAGGTTGAATCATAAGATTTCCAGTTGGCTGGAACTTCTTTAATTATTGCTCAGATGGTGGAAATGGGAACTTTCAATGCTTGTGCTATTTTCTTATAAACACGCCCCATTTTGTGAAGCTCAACAACCTTTTGCCGCACATCACAGCTATATTCCTTGGTCTTACCCATTGTTATGAATGACTCATTGAATTTGGCCTAGGTTTTATCTCATATTTATACCACTATGAAACAGGAAGTCATGGTTGAACAATTTCCTATTCCTAGTCACCCAGGTGTACTAAAAAAATTTGTGATCATTGCTAACACATTAGACCATGGACGATTCTGGAGTTTGTCGATGCCCTAGGCAAAAATTCTCAGGGGTCCCCTCCAGCATTCATCACTATTATTTATATTATAAATAATCTCACACCAACCCAACAAATGTACACAATCTAAACTTTTGGATTTATTTCAAATGTTCACATTAGTACAATTTTGAAACAAAATAACAGCATTTGGTTATTTATTGTTATACGTAAATAAATCCTCATTATCTGATCCACTTACCACTGTCTTGCTTTCTTATTTCCTCATTCTTATTTCTTTCTTCCTTTTTTCCCTTTCTGACAGAAAAGTCCTCTTAATTTTCCTCCAAATATTACCGCTGAAGAGTCAAGGGAAATGTCATGGGGCCCCTTTCAGGAGTTTTCTGACTGTCATGTGATTGCAAGTCGTTCATTGACACTGTGGTTGCCACATTTTGAAACATTGCTGTGGAGTAAAGTTTATCAGCTCTCGGGGGCCTCCTAAAGGCTTGGACCCCAAGCAGTTTGCTGGCTTGCCTGTTCATAAGCTGCACCCTTGCATTAGACATCCATTCATGTACACCAGCTTTATAAAAGTTTATTTATTAGTTATGCATCTTGCACTTGCATAGCATAGTTCACCAGAACACTCTATGCCTGTGAGCCCTCTAGATCTACTCCTTTACCTAAGAAAAATATATTCACAAAAGGTTTGACTAAACAACTATGTTTTAGTTGGACCGAGACCATGTATGAGTCCCGAACACTAAGTGGAAGGCTGTTCCATAACTGGGTATGGTTTGGTATTACAAGACTCTTCCCATTGCTGTAGCCTTCACTATTCGAGGTACCTGCACCTTTTCATCAAAGTAGGCTTGGCGGATCATAAAAGACCAAAAGTTTGCTCAGGTACTGTGGTGCAAGACCGTTTAGTGCTTTACAGGTCAAGTAACTTTACTACAAGTAGTAAAAGTTAATTACATTTTTGAACATTGATGTGACTCAATGGCTTATATGTCCTGCTTCCAACAAGCCCTGCATCATGTGAGCCCATGTACTGTCTTTAAGCCTGTGTGTTGATTTACAGTATTAAAGACTAGATTCACTGAGGTGTGGCATGGGATTTTGTCAGGACATCGTCTATGTCAAGGAGAAAGAGGAAGGTAGAGAAAAGAGACAGACGGCAAGGAGAAAGAGGAAGGTAGAGAAAAGCGACAGACGGACAGAGCGAGAGAGAACAATTACAGGGTAGTAAGAAGCTGCTTCTCAAACAGACAAGATTTAGCTCTTTACTGAAGAGTCTTGGCTTAATACACATAGATGTACTGGGAGTGTCTCCTGTTACAGGGAGTGTGAGAGAATAAGCACAGACGGTCATTGGGCATCAATACTGCATTAACTCTATGAACCCTTTGGGAGAAAGTCTGTCTATCCATCCCACAGTACTCAATCTGCTTCTCTCTCTCTCTCTCTCTCTCTCTCTCTCTCTCTCTTCTTTGCCTTGCTTTTCAGAGTATACACCATCCCTCCTTGCTGTGTAACCCAATTCTCAGATAAAAGCACACTCTTACTGGGTAATCACAGTGGTTTTGTAGTGTCTGTTTCAGCCAGGCAGAGGACCGATTGCGTTGCTTACTTTTTGTGGATGTGCAAATGTGTAACACGACTCTCCTGCAGCTCTCGGTGGATTTAAAGAGGCATTCAACCCCTGAGATCAAGCCCAGCCGTTGTGAGGGTTCGCTGGTGATAGACAGCTTTGGTTTACGATTACGCCCTCTGAATAGGGCTTGTTCCCCTCAGATGGCTTCTCCAGTCGGTCCCCCCACCAGCCAACCATGGAGGCCCATCCCCCTACTGCTATTCATGCACAAATATATACATATTACGTATACGTATCTTTGTTTTGATTATAAACGTCCTGTAGATAGACAATGAACAAGAAATGGTAAGTAACACAGAAATAGTAGCTTCTCCATATCGTCTAAAGCAGGGTCTATAAAATTTTTATCCAAATATTAGTCCTTTTAAAAGAAAACCTAATACCCTTGAACTCAAAAATGTGATTTTTCGATTAGGACATGCCATGGATAGCTAACTCTAATTCTAATCATTTGTGTTTGGGACAAATTCATTGACACATTTGTAATATTTGTTTATTTTAAACAGAGACTTTCTCAGTACTATTAAAACGGATTCTGATTGAGTTACATATGAGTTCAGTTGTTTTTCATCTCAGCTCAGTGAATAACTTGTGCCTGATATACAACTTTTTAGAGAGTTGCTGTGGTTACTGAAACATACTGTGGCTAATGTTATTAAATGGTGGTTGTTTTGTAATATAATTTATTTTATTTTTTTTAAATAAACTAAATATGACTATGCAAATCGAGACTTCAGTCAGTCTGTGATAAGTGCAAGCTGATTTACTAACACTCTGCAATGGCAAGAGAGAACATGTATTTCCATATACTTTAGCACATTTACAGCTTGCATTGTTTGTGCATTTTCATAAATTTGTACATCTTTATGATGGTAAACTTTGTAAATGTTCCTGGGAGGTATTAGTAGTTTCTTGGGCTTAAAAATATTTCATTATCAGTGAACGTAGATTACAGATGATTTTCAATGACACTAAATAATTCATTATTAATTACTAATATCTACTTGATTAATTCCTTAAATCCCAAATCACAGACTGCGCTCCTCACAGTGTAATCTGTTAACCGTTCCACAAACCCGCTTAAGATCTATGTGTGACAGGGTTTTTTCTTTCTATGCTCCTTCCCTTTGGAACTCTTCCTCTCGAGCTTAGGGAAGCTCAGACCTTTGAGCTCAACTCAAGACTTACTTTTTTAAACTAGCATTTGCTTGCTGGTGTCTACATTTATTATTATTAATATTATTGTTGTTGTTATATTTATTCTTTTTATTTATCTATCATTGTTTTTTTTTCTTCTTCTTCTGTGTACTGCTTATTTTGTGTACAGTGCTTTGAGAAGCTGCTGCTTTTAAAGGCGCTCTATAAAGTAAAGTTGTTTATTATTATTATTATTATTGTTATTATTGTTATTATATTATTATTATTATTATTATTATTATTATTATTGAAAGAATGCTTACCCTCCTACCACCAGTTTGAGGAGTTTCTTGGATTGAGTTAATCTTGTCCTTGTAAATCTTACCATTCCCATCTGCTCTTGCCATCGTCATGGTTACTAATGACTTGTTGATAGTGGGTTGCTTGTTCTTTTTGAACCTGACTGCTGCTTTTGACAAATTATCCCATACCATACTCAACTTGAAAAATATGTCAACCTTCTTGACACTGTCCTCTCCTGGTTCCACTCTCTTCTCTATGACAAACAGCACTTTGTTGTTTGGAGTTCCCCATGATGTTGTTTATTTTGCACATGCTCCCAGTGGGCAATGTGATCAGATGGCGTGATATGCTGATGATCCCATTTGCACACACACACACACACACACACACACACACACACACACACACACACACACACACACACACACACACACACACACACACACACACACAAATTTGCTTAAAGGTTTTATATACACTTTATTTTCATATCTGCTTTCATTTTATTTTCTATTTACTTTCAGTTTCTCACACTACAAGGATTCATGTACTTTTCACATAGGTAAATTTTATATGGAACTGGCCTGCCAGTAATATCTCGTTCATTAATTCATAAGCGGTAACCACTTTACTGGTTCACTGTGGATTGGGAACACTGGGTGCAAGATGGGGGAATGGGACAGTGCACCTTACACACTCTCATTTACACCTAGGGGCCATTTAGAGTCCTCAATCCACTTAGATATAAAATATCTAGTCTTACACTACTTGACTGCCTGATGAACCTAAAGACTTTGATGAATGCAAACTTTAATTCAATCATCAGCCACACTAAAGAAAGTAAAGCACTAAAAAACTATCCTTGGTTTAGACTCCACACTGTCCTTTGAATATTACAGACCTTTTCCCATGACCTTTTACAAAATGTATAGCTACTCAACCCTGAGTGCTTTAAACAAATTTTAAAAATGTTTAAAGATGCGATTCTGTGAACTGTGAAATGGTCAAAAGGTGCACAGTAAGTTGAGGATTGCAAAATCGAATTGAAGTGACACAACATGTGACTCTGAAAACTGAAAGTAAAAGATAAAGAATAAAGCACCTTTTCATTTGTTCCAAGCCTGCCTCCAGCTTCCTCATTCCCTAACTAAACCAGGTGCTGACACCCGGGAATTGAGGAAAGAGTGCCGTCATGAAGTCCTCATCACTGGCCAAGAACATCAGGTTCCTCACCAGCCTCCAACAGACCCAGCATCATGGCCTCCTCCAACTATGACAAGACCAGGAGCAGTTCTTCCAGGCCCTGCACGAAACCCAGGCGGAGAGCCGGCACCTGCTCTAGAGCCTGGTCCAGTGGGCAGGACGTCCATCAGCAGCCCCAGTGGCGGCCGTGAGTGCGGTCCACATCACCCTCACAAAAAAGGGGCCACAGGATGACCCAGAAACGTTCCTCAAGTTGTTCAAGCGGACCGCAGAAGCATAGGGCTGGCCAGTGGGCAGCCTGCTTACTGATGATCCTGTTCGGGGAAGCCCTGCTCATGGCCCGAATGCTCGGCCTAGAAGCAGAAGATTTTGAAATGGGTCAACTGCACTCCTGAACAGCACCGTCAGCATTTCCACTCGCTGACACTATGTGAGTCCAGCCACCCGTTCACATTTTCCCAGCAGCTCTGGGACCAAAGATGGTCGCTGGCAGAGGGGCACGACGCCTGCAATAGTCGACTATGTGGTGCTGGAACAGTTCATTGCCAGACTACCTCAGGGGATGAAGTACTGGGTCCAGTGCCACCATCCAGTGTTGCTGGCTGACAATCCATCTGGCAGCCTATCCAGAGGAAGGCAAGCACCCATTTTAAAGATCTCTGATCACTATTACTCAATATCTTTTTCTGACCACATTTATTCTGCAAAGTTGACTTCTTCCAGGTTTTAATAATGCGTTCGACAATTCTTAACCCAGTTCCAGGGATTTCAGAAATCGGCAGCATTAATTTTTGTCTTTTCCATGACCATGGGATATGTCTTCTGACATGGTTGTTTAAGAAATGTGAAGCTACACACTACATTAGTTAGGATTGAAAGAATTGTTGCCAGCTGAAACATATTACTCACTGTAATTATGATCCAATCATAGGCTCTTAAAGTATTTGCTTACTTATTCCCAAATATGTAGGTATGGCGAAATATGGTACAACTTATTTTACAAAAATAAGATATGCAAATTTTGTAAGCACACAAGGCAACTTTAACAACATGACTTACAACATAGATGAGGAATAGCATCACTGTGTGCGAGGTATCTTTATGTAACGCCAACTAATTAGCTTTGCTGGCTAACATAACTTAATTCAGTAGTCGAATATCTATGTAAGCTAGCTAGGTTATCAATTTCTTTAGCTGTGTTATAACATTAGTTATATATTTTGCTATGCTATCGCTGCTATCTCTAGGGAGATATTGCTTTCACATCATCAAGGATTACTCCCTAACAAAAACGCGATGTTCAACTACCATCCCGAGGTGACGATACAGAGAAATATCTGTTTGATTAGCTTGAACATTTGCGCACATCCAAACATCAATTGCTCAATCCTGTTGTCAGTTTTCCTCTCCGTTTGAGATGAAGCCACCTCTCCATTTGTTTGTTTGTTTTGTTGGTTTGTTTTTTGTCAGTGCATAGAACTCTCATTGTTGTTTTTACATTCATTATGTTATATCGCCCAAATGCCTTTTTACTTTCATTCGGCTTAAGGCGCTCTACAAAAGCCCTTAGGCACTGTGCTTAAGTTTTTCTATGGTAGGGAAAACCCTGGCATACACTTACCGCATGCACAATTGATCGGATTACACACAGATAAACGCTCTTTATTTGAGATCCACAATCCTGCAGCAGTAGAGTCTATGATAAAAAAGGTATTGTCCATAATTGTATTTACTTTTTACCTTCTGTATGTGTTTAAACTGTTCTGTTCTGTCTCACTCACCCACACCTATACATCCCATATCAAACCTATATTCTCTCTCACTTTGTTCTTCACACCCACACTGAGCCGTCTAGGCTTAAGAGCCTAAGAGAACTTGTCTCTGTGATGATTCAGACCAGGGGCACTGAGCGAGGCGTCATCTCTGCTGGTCAGCCAACATCACTGAGTCACTCAGCACAGGAAGGCTCCTGGAGCGCTGGATGTGTCCGACTAGCTGAATTTTATATATATATATAAAAAAAAAATTCCCACTTCCACACTCAGTCTCTCACTTTTTTTTTCTTACTTTTTTTTCTCCAAGCCATTTCTCTGCTGCTGCTGTTGTCAAACAGGACCTGGGATTTAAAAGCTAAATGTTCCTCTTATTGAAAAAAGATTATTTGTACATTATGCTGGAGAGATTAAGGATCCACCCAGATCATACACATTGCACATGAAGCAGGACAACAGTCCTTTATATAAACAGCCTGTGTTTGATCTAGTGTAAATGAATTGTGTGGTTATTTGTTTTAATTACAATTTAAATTATTAAAACACTGCCACATGCAAATCTAGTATTTAACTGGTGGGGTTTATGACATGTTTTATGAAGGAAGCAGTTTCATTTCCATAGAGGCATATTGTATATAATGACCGGATCATTGAACACAGTATCTTTAACCAAATAAACCGAATTAATCCTAATCCACCCACACTGCCCCAAGGCAACTTCCCTGGCATCCCTCCAATGTGATGATGTGTCAGGGGTAAACCATTAACAGCTAAAAATGTCAACTTGAAAGGGTAGTTCTGACAGTAATGGAATTTTTATGTATGAAAATTTCCTCTTTACTGACTTTCTCCTTTATTTAAGTCCAGTACTATGTCTTTCATAATGCCTCTATTCCTTACCTTTCAATCCATGATTGCTCAAAATCACTTACTCATTCACGATTATTTCTCAATTAATTGCCTATATATGTATTTACTTTAAGCACAAATCTTCATCCTGCTGTGTCCCTACATTTCAGAAGGATGGTTTGTCGCTGCAGGAGAAATCTAGGCTTTCACACACTGTGGTAAAGTCAGAAACTCAGCACAGTCCTTCATCCCAGCCCTGGCATGGCTCATATGGAAAAACAAGGGACATTTTGGACAGCGTACTATGCACTGACTCAGCACAACTATCCCCTATAAGCCAGACTCCAAACTCAGAGCCTGACCCGTGTGTCTCTGTGAGGAAGATTTGTGTCAAAGGCTCTGAATTACCATCCAATGGACAGAAATACGAGCACTGCTTCAGTTCTAACTACAAGTTCTACAAGTATCAAGCATTATAGGAATACTCCAGTTTTCCCTCAAACTAATTCTGAATTGTACGTAGTGTACTATAGTGCCCTGCAATGGGCTGCACCCCCATCCATGGTGTTCCCCTCCTCGTTCCCAGAGTTCCCTGTGAAAGGCTCCAAGCTGTGCAGGTTAAGTGGTACAGAAAATGGATGGATAAATGTGTGATTACCTCTAAACATTTACCAGACTAAACATTTCCCTGTGAGCCAGTCAACTCACCTGTTGACTATTTCTGCTCCCAAACAGTTAACAAACCAGACAAAATATCACTTTACCACTGGTTGTTCTTCTTTGCCTAATCACTGCTGAAATTGTTTCAGGAAATCTTGCTCTACCTTGTAATGAACATCATAGAATTACTTTTAATTGGATTTTATTAAATCTGTTGTAATAATCAGATTTTATTAAATCTATTGTAATATTGTCATTAAATAAAAAGGTGCTGCGATAAGCATAGAAACACCCTTCATTCATGTGTTGTGCCTGCAGTGTCTGTGTCATTAAGAAGATTTTCATTTATACTGTAAGTTTAATCGCCTCTTCACATGGAATCACCTCTTGACTCTCAAATAAAGTGGAAGCAATTTGATCAAATTACACTGCTGCTAAATTCTACTACCTGCATTGCCTGCATCTATAAAATTAAAAAAAATTTAAAGAATAAAACCCCAAATATCACATATATGTGAGCCAGCTCTAAACCGATTCCAATAGCTGAGTCATTCATGAACAACAGGACAGAAACAGAAATGTGTACGCAATCAATAAATGGTGAAATAAAACATAGCCTATTTTTGTAGAGCCCTTTCATGAATTCTTCAGTTGTATACTGTGTTCTTTAAGAGGTGGGACTACTTTTTAGGGAGGAAGAATTTGAGTTTACACTATGCTTAAATATAGGATTTTCTTGGTTTCCGTTTATTGGGCTTGGAAACCACAAAACTTTGGGAAACTGTAAAGTAACTGGTGCTCCATGAGAACAGGACTGGTAGGACTTTCCCTGAATTCTATCTAATCATAACACCTTTACTGTTAGCGAAGACCATGTGTAGTTTTAAATGTTTATTGACTGAGTTCAGCAACCATCATTAATCTTGTTTTGAATGTACTTTTGTCAGTACAGTGAAGCACGTGACGTACTGTCTGTTAGTAATCGCATCCAGGTTCAAGGCCGCATATCGAGAGTTCTCATGAACAGCTACCAAATGCAAATTCAACACTTGGAATCAACTCCAGACCGTTTTACCTCCTTAAATTGCCATGAAATAATGAGGAAACAGGTCACACCTGCTCATGAAACTGCTCAGTCAATTGTCCAATTACTTTTGAGAATGTGAAAATGTGGGGACTCTACAAAAAAAAAAAAAAAAAAAAAAAACCATTGTGCTTGTGTAACAGATTCAAAATTACAAAAGTTGTGCCAGTGTTCAAATAATTGTGGACCCAACTTTATTTGTGTTAGATAGATATTAAGTGAAAACATGCTGAAATATTTAAATTCACCTCACCACAATTCAATAATTACTACAAATAAAGATAGTAAGTCTGTACCATGAACTGCCTGCAATGCCCAACATACCCCTGAGTCATCTAATCACACACACAAATAAATAAAGCATTGTAATTATACAGAATTAACTGCCACGCCACAGGAATTAATAGAATTAACTGCCTTCTTTGGTGCACACCAGCAGCTGCCACAACCTCAACCTCACCTTTCCCTCACATCAGCAGAGCAAAACAGAGCAAGAACTGCATCATCACATTTGGATGTAACGCCTAATTGAATTCATGCAGAACCAGTTGGCAGAAAAGGAGAGGTGGCGCTCTATGGGTGACAAGACAAGCTAAACCAGAGTGTCAGTCAAATAAAGGTGATCATGGTAACAGTTCAAGGTGGCTGAAAATAGCCCTGCAGTTGTGCTATAGATGCTCACAGTTAACAGCACTGAAGAATGTCGAATTCACACACACACAGCTCTTTTCCAAAAAAAAGGTTCTGTGTTTGTGATTGACCTGTTCCTTTTCCACAGAGTTGAGGTTCCCTGTCAGCAAAATCAGTTCAATTCCAACAGCATAAATCCTGCATGTCTAGGTGGTATCATTTCGACTTCAATGAATTTAAGGGTGTTTTCCCATACTGTTCTTGTTAAATGAACCCATACCCAGTCCTGAAAGAGAACTAGCTGCAAATGGTTTCAGTGATTTTGGTGTTTACAATATAAGAGGGGACAAAGGGGGATTTCTGGAACTTTTAACAATAATGAGATCACAGGCCACTTCTTGTTCACGCCATTGCTTCTTTCCTTTAATAGTTTAATAGTGAATACTTGTAATACTGAATAGTGTTATTCAATATGGTTGCGTTACATGATACTATCATTTGGCTGAAATGCTATGATCGGCTGAATAACAGAGCAGGTCAAACAGGTTTGAAGTGAAATACCAGAAGCATTTTTGATGTTGAACCAACTCATACTTTATGCCAGAGCACAACTGACTGCATACATGCATACACTACTTATTAACATTCATGGCATGGGGATGACAGTCTTGTCCAGAGTGATGTACGTTTATCTCATTCATACAGTTGAGCAGTTAAGGGTTAAAGTCCTTGTTCAAGGCCCCAGCAATGGCAGCAATGGGATTTGATCTCATGACCTGCTGATTAGTAGGCCAACATCTTAACCGTGGAGATAGCACTACCACTGCCCCATTACACATAATCCAGTACATCTGCCTGTTACAGGATACAAATGAGCAATGCTGGGATTACAAAACATGACCTTCTGAACTCAAACTTCAAGCCTTAACTACTGAGCCACTACAACATATATTATACACATATTGTATACTATACTACTATTACACAGTGATTATTGTTCCTGTTGCTGAAGCAATACTATTATTTCTGTTGCCTAAAACATAAGCCCTGTCAAACATCATTGCTAGTGGCTCTATTAGCTTATCTGTCATGTTGATACCTAACACTGCAGACCTGGTGGTGGGACTACATAAACCCCACGGAAAGTCATTTGAATTGTTGTTCTGCTAGATAGCAGAAATCGATAGTAAAAAATAAATAAATAAATAAAAAAACAAGCAATGAGGCCAAATGTGGTGTGTTAAATGTCGTTTTGATATTGTGGATCAATATCAGAAACTTCTGAATTCTAACATGTTTCAAACTAACATAAACATGAACACTACTGAGATATGAATTTAGGGCATTTATTCATGCACAGTGGCTTAGTGGTTAGCACTTTTGTCTCGCACCTCTGGGCTTGGAGTTCAAATCCTACCTCTGCCTTGTGTGCACAGAGTTTGCATGTTCTCGCCATGCTTTGGTGGTTTTATATGCCTTGGTTGCTGCTGTGTGATGGGGAGATGAAAGTTTGTTTGTCTGTGAGAGTTAATTTTTTCCTCTTTCTTGAATGAAACAGAATTTGCACTTGGTTGTACAGATGTGTGTGGTAACTTCAGCTGTTTGGAAATTGTTCCTGAAAAGGACTTGTAGAGGTCCATTTTTTTTTTTTTTTTTTTTTTTTGAGGTCTTGGCTGAGTTGCTTAGATATTTCTCATGGGCTCAAGGGCAAAAAGACCCTGTTTCTAAAGGTAGACATTTAATACAGCAAAAAGTGCACACCCAGTTAAATCCTAGTTATGATCACTGTCCAATCAGAAGCTTTTGAAAGTCATCCCATTAATTGCTGAAATCTTCCAGACTGTTTAAACAGACAATCAACTCAGTGTATGTAAGCCTTTCATGGTGGAAATGTGTTTTTGCTCTAAAAACACGCCTTTGGCGCCATCCAGTGAGAAAACTGTGTACTGTGGATCTGTTGCTACAATTGTTTATTTATTTATTTATTTATTTATTTTTGGTCAGGTGGGTAAGGAGGCGTGGTAGTACAGTGGTAGGTAAGGCTGGGTATACTGTAAGGGGGCAGGAATGTCCTAGCAAAGTAGTGTGTCGTTCCCAAATGGGTCGGCTGATAAAATGCAATGCAATGTTGTGTTATTTTAATAAGTTAGAAGATTAGGATTTATGGAATAATTCCAGTCACAGTTAGGTAAAGAAGAACAATCACTGTTCAATATGTCATAAACTATGTCTGCTTAGAGAAATAAAATGGCAATGAGCCATTTAGGACCCGAAAGAGTCGGTTCTTATTGGTGAACAGAGCTAAAAGATCCCACTCACTTATTGCCTGATCATGACCCTGCAGGTGGGCCTTGCCACAAAATTGGCGACACATGATTGTACAGAATTTCTTTGTACGATGTAGCATTAGAATTTCCTTCATTGGAACTAAGAGGCCCAAATCTGTTCCAGCATGGCAATTCCCCTCTGCACAATGTGATACATGGTTTCCCAAAATTGCTTTGGAAGCAATCAAGTCTTCTGCACAGAGCCCTGACCTCAACCCCACTGAACACCTTTGGGGTGAACTGAAATACTGACTGTACCCCAGGCCTCCTCAACAATATCAGTGCCTGATCTCACTAATGCACTCCAAAAGCCGCAGATCTGCCCATGCTGACCGCTATCCTCCACCAAAAGTGCTTACAATGGGCATGTAAGCATCAGAACTGGACCATGGAGCAAAGGACTTAGAAGGCCTGGTCTAATGAATCATGTTTTCTTTTAAATCATGTAGATGGTCAGGTCACTTACTTGGGGAAGAGATAGCACCAGGATGCACTATGGCAAGAAGGCCAGCTGGCGGAGGCAGTGTGATGCTCTGGGCAGTGTTCTGCTGGAACACCTTGGGTCCTGGCTGAATGTTATTTTGACATGTACCACCTCCCTAAACATTGTTGCAGACTAAGTACACCTCTTCATGGCAACGGTATTCGCTAATGACAGTGAACTCTTTCAGCAAGATAATGCTCTCTGCTACATTGCAAAAGTTGTTCAGGAATGGTTTCAGGAACATGACAAATAATTCATGGTGTTGACTTGGCCTCTAAATTCCCCAGATCTCTGGGATGTGCTGGACAACCAGTCTGATCCATGGAGGCCTCATCTCACAACTTACAGGACTTAAAGGATCTTAAAGGTCTTGGTGCCAGATACCACAGCACACCTTCAGATGTATTGTGGAGTCCATGCCCAAAGAGGTCAGAGCTGTTATGGTGGCACAAGGGTGACCTACACAGTATTAGGCAGGTGGTTTTAATGTTATGGTTGACGGGTGTATATATAAAAAGGCTCTGAATAAAATAACAACTGGCTGTTTTCTCGTTTGTTTTTCTCTCAAATTTGCTTGCTTTTTCCATGTACTGCTTTAGTTTGTGAGTCTATTGAGACTCCTATGTCAACTATGACTTTATTATTGATGGATGATTCACAACCAATTCTTTCGATTACGAATGACATTAAAGTGACTCAGGAAAATCGATGAATCAATTCAATAATGTAATTTTTTTTTCCATCGGGGTGAAGTCAACAAATGTGGGGCAGTTTTGCCATATTGAATATAACATTCTAATGACAGTTCTAATGATAAATGTTGTTTTCATCTCTGGTTTAACTTTTTAATGCAATCACCACTTAATCTGATTCAGAGTAGATTCAGGTTGTTGTTTTTAATTAACAAAATCAGTTTAAAGCATTTGGGCATGCGGTGGCTTAATGGTTAGGACATTTGCCTCACACCTTCAGGGTTGGGGGTTCAATTTTTGTCACCACCCTATGTGTGCAGATTTTGCATCCTTTCCCCTATGCTTTGCGATTTTCTGGGGGCACTCTGGTTTCCTCCCCCAGTCCAAAGACATCCATTGTATGCTGAATGGCATTTCCAAATTGAAGTAATTGTGCCCCGTGATTGGTTGGCTCCCATCCAGGATGTGGCCTGAGTCCCCTGGGATAAGATCCCTGTGACCCTGTGTAGGAAAAGTTGTACAGAAGATGGACGGATGGTTCCAAGAGTCAATTCCTGACAAAGTTCTCAAATTAATTTCACACGGCTCAGGGCCAATTGGACCATTTATTCATCATATTTTGAAGCTGTAAATTTAGTGAACAATTCTTAATTCACAGCTGTCAGCTCAAGCAGTCCTACTCTATAATCAGATCCAGAATCTTTGGCACCCTTGGAAATAAGGACAAAAAGAGTTATAGAAATGTCTTTGTAGTTAGTTAGCTTAATCCCATAACAAAGATATACGAGAAGTCTAACCTTTAACCTTAATTATTTTTGTAACAACACGTAGACTGGAGGTGGATGCAGGTGCAGATCAAAGTCTTTATTAAACCAAAATAAACGTGGTCTTCACAGGCACACTTGAATCGGGAAACGTGGCATAACAATATGCTTGCATGGACACCTGTGACAAATCAAAGTACTTAAGCCAACGCTCAACCCGGAAGCAAGCGAACCATAACAATGACATGTGAATCATCCGGAGTCAAGCCTCAGCATTGGTTGGTCCCACCACCAGGTCTGCAGTGTTAGGTATCAACATGACAGATAAGCTAATAGAGCCACTAGCAATGATGTTTGACAGGGCTTATGTTCTAGGCAACAGAAATAATAGTATTGCTTCAGCAACAGGAACAATAATCACTCGGCACTGGAACACTGGGCGCCACCCCTGGCGACACTGGGCAGCGTCCCCAGCAGGACTGGAGGGCTGGGCGGCGTCCCCGGCGGGGCTAGACAGCAAGACAGCTTCCTTGGCTGTGCAGGGTAGTGGGATGGCCTGCTCGGCTGGGCTGGACAACAGGACAGCTTCCTCGGCTGTGCAGGGCAGCAGGAAGACCTCCTCGGCTGGGCTGGATGGCAGGACAGCTTCCTCAGCTGTCGGGAGCTCCACAGCTGAGACCTCCCTGTAGGCCTCAAGCTGTAGCTCTGAGGTCGTCCTGTTGACCTCAGGCGGGGGCTTCACAGCTGAGGTCTCCTCATAGGCATCAGGCTGGAGCTCTGCTGTCTTCGTTGCCCCCCCACCCCAAGAAAATTCTGGGCCAGCTTTCACCTCGGGACTGTGCGGCGTGGTGCAATTCCCCTGCAGTGGGAAGCCCCAGATGCTCAGGTCATTTTGCTGAGTGCGTGGCACTGTTCAGTTCCTCTGAGGTGGGAAGCCCTAGATGCTCAGATCACTCTGCTGGCTGCGTGGTGCTGTAAAGTTCCACTGCAGTGGGAAGCCCCAGATGTTCCGGACGCTTTGCTGGCTGTGTTGCACAGCGTGGTTCTCCGGTGGTGGGGACCGAGTAAAGGGCGCAGGGGGCGGCATGGCGCATAGCTCAGCTTGCAGCTGTCTCTGTTTTGCCATCATGCGTTCGAGCCGAGCAAGTTCCTCACTGAGTTGTTGGTTGCGTTCCAGGACCGATGCGGATGGTGGCGTGGCGCATGGACCGGCTCGCTGCAGCAGCTTTTGTTGCGCGATCTGGTGAGTGACCCGCGCCAGTGCTTTGTCCATTATCCGTTGCCTCCCAGAACACTCGGTTAAACTCCGCTCTCATTTTCTTCTTGATCTGCTGCTTCCTTTAACGGCTCAGTATTCTGTAACAACATGTAGACTGGAGGCGGATGCAGGTGCAGATAAAAGTCTTTATTAAACTTAAAACGCAAAACCAAAATAAACACGGTCTTCATAGGCAAACTTGAATCGGGAAACGTGGCATAACAATATCCTTCATGGCATGAAGACAAACGACACGACCGCTACAAATACTACAACTAATAATACTGAGCGAAGTGCTCAGTCACTCAGGCGTTTAAATAATGAACATGATTAACACAAAGCATGGACACCTGTGACAAATCAAAGTACTTAAGCTAACGCTCAACCCGGAAGCGAGCGAACCATAACAATGTCATGTGACTCATTCGGAGTCTAGCCACAGTGCCATCTGCTGGCCGTATCGTAATAATTTTAAGAAAAATCTTATTTTTTTCACCACATGTCACAAATATTGGCACCACTCAATGAGGTTTATGTCAAGGTATTGGGATAGTCATCTCAAAAGCTTCATTCTGTGGACATTCTTTTTTATGTCAAACACAACTTAAGCACTTGCTTGCAAAAAGATCAAAGAATTCAGTTCTAGTAGGCAGGTTTCAGTAGCATCTAATAAACTGTGTTAACATATGAGAGAAGAGGCTTTCTGGATAAGTTGGTGACTTGTTGTCAATCTCCCACATCACCTCATTGTTGTGCTTCCTCCATTGGCTTCCTGGATTGCCTGCAAAGCCAAAGATGGACCAGCCCTTACCTACTGTACCTAAAGGCACTTATTAAACCCCACTCTGAATGGTCTTCAGGTTTCTAGCATGACTCAGCATGCTTCAAGATTTTTTTCTGTACTGGCCTCAAAGTGGTGGAATGACGTTAAGGCATTAACTGTCTTTAAACCAAGTTTTAATACTTTATTCTTTACTAAGCTCTTAAGCAAGCATAAAACTTGATTGTACTCTTTTCTTTGCTGTACTAACTCCCATTCTAACAAGTCTATAACAGGGTTTTAGCTTAATTGTATTTTTAGACTTGTTTTTTTAAATCAAGGCACTTCTACAAGTTGCTATGGATATATTGGCAGAGCAAAAAGCAATACATGAGAAAAAAATTCAAAAGTATATTCATTTTATTAGTGACATGCCATTCATTGGAAAATGGATGAAAGGAAATGAAAATTAAAACATTCAGGCTATTTCTGTTATGTCGCTTGCTCTCATCAGCAGGATAGTGCATGTGTGTGTGTGTGTGTGTGTGTGTGTTTTTTTTTTTTAAGAAATAAATGCTGATTTGTGTCAAAAGTGAATGTAATTCCCCTTTGCATTGCATTTCACAGTCATCACTGTCTTCGTTGATTCACTGGATGGCGATTGCATTTCAGTGTAGCACGGTTTCCACACTGATAAAAGTCAAATGCAGTGCAGTGAAGGTTTTGCTTGTCAGTGTGGAATGTTTTCTGCATGGAACTAATGAAAAGCAATAATACAAAGCAATAATGCTGTGTTTTGTATTTCTTCGTGGTCAGGGTTCTCTGTAAAGGGTGTCTGCTAAATACTGCAGATGAGAATATTTTAGCCAGGTGCTGCACTGCCACCTACTGGTGAGAAAATAAAGCATGCATTTACCGTTATCAATAATAAATCAATCAATCAATCAAAACAGGTCCGACAGGTGTGTTAACAGTAACGTTAAACATATAAATGGCTGCGTCAATAAATCAAAATACTGTATTTGGTCTATTTCTTATTTATTTATTCGAACATATCCTTGCTGGAGAAAAAAAATAAAAAAGTAAACAGTGGGAACGTTCTAATGGTTTCCACTACAAATACCATTACAAACCATTACCATTATTGGTACATGCTTTCAGAAGGCAACAAATTAGACCCACAGGGACCATTATAGTTTCTATTAAAACCAATACAATTCCCATTATAACCATTAAACCCATTACAAATTCCATGAGGGTTTTCTATTGTTTCTTTGTTTTTCAGCAGGGAAATGTGTTGTTTTAAAAAAATAATAATAATTAGCCTACCTATCTATAGGTTTAATTGTGTTCTTATTAATTATGCAAATTAATTACTTGATTGGGTAATTAATCAATTAACTTGTTAGTTAGTTTGTTTGTTTGTTTGTTTGTTTTAACGTCCTTCATTAGCCTATTTGGTGCTGTGCTTTTTCGGATCTAATTCTGGGACCCAGGCTATGAAAGAACCGCGCTGGTGGGCTGCGCTGTTTTCCTGTATCAATCGATGACTGTAGGATCATGCACTCTCCAATTACGCACTTGAGTTCCAGCGCGTGGGTGTTGGCCTCGTGTGGTCTTTTACATACTTTCACATCCCTGCCCACATCAGAGGCTGCTGCCGCAACCTTTGCCCCTTGCTTCGGATTATCAGCGATGCCCCTGACCCCTTCCGAGTCGCGCAAAACAATATTAAATCCGAGTGGTTTCATTACACCCTGGGGGGTTCAAACGGTGCTGCATCTCCCGCGCATGCGCACAGACCCAGCCGGCGCCCGTGCCCGTCTCGACGTTGGGGGGAAAAAGTTGCGTGTGCGCGTGCGTGCGTGCGTGCGTTTAAAATGAGCGAGTAACCGGGAGAAGCGGGTGTGAGGAGTTCAGTGGGCGAATCACCGACTGAATCATATCAAGCAAGATGAATTCTGGGACTCGAGTCTTTCTAATGACATTAAAGAAGAAGAAGAAGCAGGAGGTATGATCTGATAGGCGGGGACGAGCTGCGCGGAGCCACTGATGCCATGCTGAACTTCAGAAGAGGAGCAGCTGAGAAATAAAGGCAAAAGGTAAAGTGCGTCACCCTCTGTGTGTGTTTAATAGCCTGATCTTCAAAAGTCAAGGGGTAGCATGCGTCCTCTGATCTCTTTCTACTATCCCAAATGATTAGGCTCCAGGTAATGATCATCATGAGAATGAATGAATGAATGAATGTTGTTTGTAATTGAATATGCTGTTTAATGTTCCTTCTGAATCTAAACACTACCTTCGTATCCAGCTCTTTGTGTTTCAGAGTGTGATGCATCCAGCACTTTTCATCAGTGCTCTTTTGGGTGGATTGTTTTTTTTTTTATACACACGCCACCTGCTTTGAGATAAGTGAGAGATTTATGTGTCTGCATATAGTTTCCAGCTCCAGATGAAGAGTAGGATGAGCTTCGTCCTCTTTCATATGTTCTACGACCAAAGTTTCTCCTTCATTTATTTATGTTTTTTTTAATTTATTTATTTAATTTGTAAGCACATGCTGGTGGAGCTGATGTTCTTGCCACGCCTGTGTTGAAGAGTTGAAGGACCATCCTCTTAATCCTGTGTGCATTACATGGCTTTGACACTTTTCCAGAGCTTCTGGTTCTCGTGCGATTGTGAGTAAGTGAGCTCAGGTCTCGCTGTAGCCTGCTGCTCGGTGCTACACTGAAGTAATGCCATCTTAGTGCCGAGCGTCTCTGCTCTGCCTTGTGGGGGTGGAAGTGTGAAGACTGTGAGGGTTTTGTAGGAAACAACATACTTTCTCTCTTCTCTCGCTCTCTCTCTCTCTCTCCTGCTCCTTCTTTTTCCTTTCCTTCTGTTCTTCTCTTTCTGATATTCTCTTTTCTGTAACTCTTACTTGCTGTCACATTAAAACACACACACACACCTGGCGCAGCTTGTTCGGATATGGAGCTGCACTTTTCACTGTCCTCTGACTCATGGGTGGAACACACACACTCACTTGTTTGTCATGTGTCAGTGACGATGTCACTTGTTTGCTCACGTCAATTTGCATATTTCTTTGAAACCCTCTACTGCCTTCTGGAGGAATTAATGAAATTGATGGTGAAAAATCTTTTCATCGGATGTGATAAGGGTTTGTTGTTGTTGTTTTTTTTTTTTTTTTCTCTTCACCAAATCAACTTCAAACTCCTACCTGCAAAACTTGCTTCCAAAATAACAGACTATTATGAATTGTTTAGATATTCCTATATGGACGTTTGGTAGTTCGCTCGTTTAGTACAAAGCCACGTTGCACAAGCACGCTGCTTGTGAAATTAGGATCGTTTTGATGCCAGCTCTAATAGTTAAGTGTTGAAGCTTGCACATAATATTTCTAAAACGTTGGTCTGATGCCAAAATTAGTTTCCTGTGAGTGGGTGGTCTGCTTGCACATGCCACCTGTGGCACCAAGCTCTCACCTCCTCTCACAGCTACATCACTGTATTTTATACTCATGTCACTGCTGTTGCGATCCAAAATATTAACCGCACACCTACATGGAATTGCATTTATAAACATACTGTATGTGTGTGTATGTGTGTGTGTGTATGTGTGTGTGTGTATATATATATATATATATATATATATATATATATATATATATATATATATATATATATATATATATATATACACTGTATGATATCAATATAATGATGTATTGAGTGTTCTTGGTATCAGCTGCACAGTTTTAAGCGTTTCTGTCACGTTAATATCCCCCTTAATATTTTTATTTAAAAGAACAATAGAAGTTTTATACAAATTATTGAATTATGTTGAACAGGATATGGTTTTAGCGGTCACTGACTGGCGTAATGGTATACAGGTGCCTGTAAAATTGGCAATTTTTTTTCTTTATCAGACATCACAGTGGTCACGCCCCACATAAAGAAGGAATGTGAATACCCATGCAAATGGCCAAACCCCCTGCTATTTTTACTGCCCACATTCTAGACTCTGGTTCCAGCAGTCTGTACTGCCGAGGCTATGGCTCAACTGTCTGTACTGAACAGACCTTAGACAAAATGGTGTGTACAGCACATAGTCTCTACCAGCAGATTTCGGCAGGAACAGGATCTATTGCACATAATCCTGCTTCAATGGCCTCTGCCACCCCTACTGTGACCTGTGCAGTGCAAACTTGGGCCACAATTGTGTCTAATGTCCAGATTTTGACTCTTAACTATATCTTCACTGCAGATCTGACTCTGTCTCTCCTGTACTGAGTACAGTGGTCTCTCCTGTACAGATTGATTTCAGTGGTCCCTCCTGTACAGATTGATTTCAGTGGTCCCTCCTGTACAGATTGATTTCAGTGGTCTCTCCTGTGTAGACTCTGATTTCAGTGGTCTCTCCTGTGTAGACTCTGATTTCATTGGTCTCTCCTGTGTAGACACTGACTCCAGTGGTCTCTCCTGTGTAGACACTGACTCCAGTGGTCTCTCCTGTGTAGACACTGACTCCAGTGGTATCTCCTGTACAGATTGATTTCAGTGGTCTCTCCTGTGTAGACACTGACTCCAGTGGTATCTCCTGTACAGATTGATTTCAGTGGTCCCTCCTGTACAGATTGATTTCAGTGGTCTCTCCTGTGTAGACTCTGATTTCAGTGGTCTCTCCTGTGTAGACTCTGATTTCATTGGTCTCTCCTGTGTAGACACTGACTCCAGTGGTCTCTCCTGTGTAGACACTGACTCCAGTGGTATCTCCTGTACAGATTGATTTCAGTGGTCTCTCCTGTGTAGACACTGACTCCAGTGGTCTCTCCTGTGTAGACACTGTCTCCAGTGGTCTCTCCTGTACAGATTGATTTCAGTGGTCTCTCCTGTACAGATTGATTTCAGTGGTCTCTCCTGTGTAGACACTGACTCCAGTGGTCTGTCCTGTACAGACACTGACTCCAGTGGTCTCTCCTGTGCAGAGTCTGGCTCCAAGAGACCCTTCAGTGCATATCTGTCTCCCAACAGTCTCTCCTGCACAATCTCTTTCTCCAATGTTCTCACGTGCACAGACACTGGCTCCAATGGTCTTTCCTGCATAGATACTGGCTCTGGTAGTTCCTCCTTCACAGGCTCTAGTGGTTTATCCTTTTCAGGCTCTGGCTCCAGTGGTTTCTCTTGTGGCAGGCTCTTCCTCCTATACTTTCTCTTGCTGAGACTTCAACGATCTCTCATTTGCAGAATTTCCTGTACATAACCTTATGCCAATGGTCTCCCCTACACATGCTGTATCTCCATCAAACTCCCTTCTGCTGACTCTGGCTCCAGTGGTATCCCCTGCAGAAACTCTGGCACCCCTGCACAGACTCTCTCCCCTGCACAGACTTTTACTCCTGTAGTCTCTCCATGATTAACTTGTTGCTAATGAGCAGATCTGTTCCTAACGCTAAATACAAAACCTAAGATGCTAATTTTCCATTTGTGCAACTTGGAAACTTCCAATTTGGGAAAATTACAGTCCGCAAAACCATGCTGCCTATCATTTATGGAGTCTATGGTGTGTCCGTGAAGGACACTACAGTGGTCACTCTTATGACAGATCTGATAGACTTATACACCCAACTACAGTAGTTTGTTTCTCCATAAATAAAGTAATAAAGGAAATCAGTTCTAATGATTGACCTTCACAGTTACATTAATATCCATTATTATTTTTTTTACGTCTGGCATACAGTTAAATTTGGGTGGAAAAATATGTTTTGAAAATAGTGCCCCAAGATAAAACCGCCTAAAATAAAAATTAGGTGGGTCCTGGTTCTTGAGGTAGATTTCCTTATTGGTAGAGTAGGACAGAGTTTATTATGGTGTGCCAGGATATGAAGTGAGTTTTGCCAAGTGAGCTGAGTTCTTGAAGGTCCCAACTTTTTACAGTTTAGCTTGGCAGTCTAGAGAGAGAGAGAAAGTTTAGCAGAGTTTTGATACTCCAAAACCTGTCAAACTGCCAGAACTTTTTATACATGCATATGACCATTTAGAATTGCATCGACCGTACAGGATATTCTTCAACATTTGACTTTATTTGATAGTTTAATTACACAGCTAACTAAGGACCAGAATTGGTCCTTAGTTAGCTGTTCAGAAGCATATATTTCCATTTCCCAACCTGCCAAAAGTAGGGTTGCTGTATTGCTTTTATTCTTAATATTCGATTTCACAGAGAGGGGATTTCACTTTTTTCTCTTTTCCTGTTTTCTGATGCTCTTTTCTTCACTTTGGAGCTTTTATTTAATATTCCCACTCTCCCTCTCTCTCTCTCTCTCTCTCTCTCTCTCTCTCTCTCTCTCTCTCTCTCTCCCTCCCTCCGGGCTTTTCCTGTGCCTTGCCTTTTATGTAATTTTCAGTTTAACCTGAAAAAGTCAGGCTCCCCCCAACTCCGTCTTCTCTCTGACTCTCTCTTTCTCTCCTGATGCTTGGTAGCAGACACATTGAACTGACTTCTGATTCTTTTCAGTTTTTTTTGCAACTAATTTTGTGTGATTTTTACTTCTTTAGCCTTGTGTGCAATTCTTTTTTCTTTCTTTTTTTTTTTTTTTTTACAGCTCGGTCTAATAATTTCGATTTACCTATGAATTACATGGATCTCTCTCTCTCTCTCTCTCTCTTTCTCTCTCGGTTCTCGGTTTTAACTCCCGCTGCTGTATTGCATAACTGAGTGTGTAGGCTGTTAGCTGCTCAGGATTTTATATAAGGAGAGCCTACTTCGTAAATGAACAACCCTGCTCAGTTCTTCTGTCTCCCTAACTCTTTCTAACTCTCTCTTCCTCTTCTGTGATCTCTAATAATATACCGGTTAGTGTAGGTCATGTTAAAAATGCAAGCCCTTCTTTGCTGATGCTTGTTGACATTTGCGTGTTATAGACTATTTTCGTACTATGTGCTTGTGTTTCATTAGCATGTGGATGTTGTTTGCTTCTGAATTGCTTCTGTTGGTGATTTTGTGGGCATGTTTGTCTTTAGGGAATAATCCATAACTCATACTATAGATTTTTGAGGTCACTAAAGGTGCACCACAATGAGGGCTTGAGTGTTGGACTTGGGTGGGATTTGGTAGGCATTGCAGTGGTGTATTTTTCAGGTTTTTATTAAGAACCATTTAAATTGGGCCTCTAATACAGAAAGTATAAAGATCGAGTCAACTCCAGAATTATTGGTACCCTTCAAGAGTATGGGAAAAATGATGAAGGGTTAGTTATTCCAGTACCATCAACAATTAAGAACTTCTTTTTTATTTATACTTCTCTTAAAAGCATATGTACATATGCATGTAATATGTTTTTTCTAATCTATCGAAAAACTGTATTGTTGCGTTTGATGAAAGACAAGGTTTCAAATATAAAATTCATCTTGAGAAAAACACAAAAGAGAAGGAAGTTTGTTGACCTGTACAAGGAACCCACGGCATCAGAACTGCACAATTTGTTTAGATTGTTGGGGTTCGAATTCAATTATTTTGAACCTCCTATAACAATAAGCTGCCTGTAGAGTTGCCTGAAAGAAACCATTACTGCGAGGAACTCGCAACAAAAATGCAGCTCCTGACCTTCAACTAAGCATTATTAGAACTACAATTGAATTTGTCTTCGCTGTGGTCTGATAAGACCAAAACTGAACTTTAGATATGCACACTATATTTCACCTGTTTGGCAAAATAATACGGAAGGAAAAGACCAAATATACAGTGTAAATATCTGGTGCTGAATCAGTGCTTTGAAGCTGTTTGAGCTAGTAATCTAGGTGCTCTTGTGAAAATCATAAATCAGTATTTTTCAGCAGGTAGCTCCGTTTCTGGCTCTATTGAACTCTATTGAAGGTCTGTGGTCCACAAAACAAAATCTAAGGTTCTATATCAATATAGCAAGCATCTCCAGCCTTATTAGACATTTCCAAAAATAATTTCAGTGCTGTTATATTCTTAAGGGGATGCTTAAGCCTATTCTAACTGTAGGGGTGCGAATAATTTTGAAGCCAGTGTTTCATTAATTCACCCATTTAATCTTCAGTAAATGCTTTATCCTGGTTAGGGTTGCAGTGGTTCCATAGTCTATCCTGAAACACAGTATGGATGGGATGCTAATTTATTGCAGGGCACCATACCCCCTTCCATCCCCCCCTAAAACACACACACACACACATTTACATCTAGGGCAATGTAGCATGCCAGTATTTTCATGAGTTTTAAAAGCCTTTTATGTTTAAAAACTAAAATAAGGCAGCACCCTTATATTTACGCTCTAAGTATCACTTATTGAATCATGGGGTATTTTTCTTTACTATATTCAATTTTTGCTCATTTTAATGAATGGTGCCAATAACTCAGGAGTGGATGGATGGATGGATGGATAGATGGATTTGTTTCCTTTCCTCACCAGAAGTACTGGACATGTAACTTACACTCACATGCACATGCTGATATTAAGAGCACAGTGAAAAATGGTCAGGATGTGACTGCATTTAATAATAACTTTATTAATAGAGTCTAATAATAAAAAATAAAAGCTCTGCTTCCTCCACTGGTTGTGTAGTTACCTTTGTGACTTTACTGCACTCCCTTCATCGCTGTGCACGCTGTTGTCTTATGTAAGCTGGGCAGAGGAAGCGACAGCGGACCACGCTTCAAAAAACATGAGCTATAAAAATAACCTGAAGTGCATTATAGGAGCTATGATGAGAAGAAAAACTCTGTTAAAACTAACCAGACTGAGCGAGAGAGAGAGAGAGAGAGAGAGAGGAGAGAGAGAATAACCCTCTATGCTGTGCCAAGTTTTTCCAGTCTTTTTTTGATGAGGCGTGAGTGTATGTGAGAGAGCGGGTGTGTGTGCGTGTGTGTGTGTGTTGGTAGAGTAGGTGTCTAAGACTGAGTGGGAATGCCTGTCATCATGTGTAGGCACCTGTTACCATGGGAACCATCTGCCGCCACACTCAAGCTCTCTTTGCGCTGCCCACACAGTGTCACACTGCTGATACAGAGAGAGAGAGAGAGAGAGGGAGAGAGAGAGAGAGAGAGTGTTTGGTCATCATTAGTAACTGTGTGTGTGTGTCTGTGTGAGTGTCATCATGACCCTTTAATGACATCATGACCAGGTGATTGTTCCCAGCTGGCTGCTGATTTCTCCCCCAGTGAGGCAAAAAAAAAAAACATAATGTGACCCAACATATTCACACATGGTCCCTGAAGTAAAACTTTTGAAACAAGTTTAAAAATTATCTTAAACCCCATCTTCAAGTTTAGGTTATTCAGTAATTTATATCCAGTCCATCTTTAGCACCAGGGAGAAAAACTTTAACACGTTCCCTGTATGGAGATAAGAACAGAAAGCTCATTTAATCAAACCTTACTTATAATGGAAGACTGAGAGCAGTTTCTGAATTGAAATATACAAATATATTAAATTTAGTCTGTCAAATCCACGCTACAGTCATTACACAGTAACAACAAAGGTGTTAGGACTAGACAGTCATGAGAGAAAGTAGAGAAAATCCCAAGTTGTTCTTACTGAAATGTGTTCAGCTGTTCAACACACTAAAAAGTGCAGAGCCTGGCATAAATATTCACCCGCTTGACTTCCGAAAATCCCCCTGAGAACACTATCCCCTCCGTGAAGCATGGTGGTGGTAGCATCACGTTGAGTTGGATTTAATAGTGCTCAGGTTGTTACAATTTTGGGATATTTTTAACAACTAAATCATAATCGATACTTTTTCAGAACTTTTGTCCAGAACTTATTTTAATAGCCCCTTAGTCATTATATTTGGGTGTGTTCTGTAATAGGAGTGGGTGGGTTTTATTGAGAGCACGTGAACCATTAATCGCACACATGTGAAATCCATTCAACTAATAATGTGACTAATTGTGCTAGAACTGATTTAGGGGTTTCACGGCATTGGGGGTACTTATGCAATCACAACGTTTGTGGGGTTTTTTTTTTTTTTTGTAAATGATTTTGCTTATTATATTGTTTTTGTTTTCTAACCACTTCAATATTATGGGCAATTTTGTGTAGATCCGTGACCTATAATTGAAATTAAATCTAATTCAGATCCAGGTTGAAATACTACAAAATGTGGAAAAGTTCAAGGGGGTGAATACTTATGCAAGGCGCTATAGATTTATTTCCTGACATTTTGCTAAAAGGTTTGTGGAATCCAGAACTGAGACTCTATTTCCCAGCTTGAGCTTTATATGAAATTGAACAACTGCCCTCATCCTTCTGCTGTAATAGTTGAGTGCATAGTGTGTTTGTTTGTTTGTTTGATTTTTCAGTACTGTATCATGATGATAAATATACTACGAATCTGGGCGATAGAGATTAGGATAGAAAATGCTGGAATATTCCTGTAATCTTACCCTTATTCACTCTGCTACATGAATTTACAGTAGGTTTGTGTTCTGCCTGTGAATCACAGGTCACAGGACTTGTGACTGTTTATGTAAGTGTTTTAACTCCTTCGCTCTCCACTTTAGATGGATGACTGTCTTCAGAGGAGTCTAAGCGTTCTGGACCGCCTCCTCCTCACACACTCCATTTGGCTCCAGCTGTCAATCAACCCTGACTCCGCCCTCTGCATCCTGCAGAGAGAGATAGCCGGGGTGAGATAGCCAGTTGATCACTTCGAGCTTGATCGCATCATTCTGTGTGGCCAATAATCATCCAGTCAGCTCGCGCCAGCCAGTTCACCTGTGTATATAGTCCTAAAAATTCTGTGAGACGCTGGGAAGAAAACATGGTGCTGGAATCATTATTTGACGACTAATAAACTACAGCTAGCAGTGGCTGGCACACAAAGTGTTTACTTTCACAAGGTGTTTCCTGTGTGATAAAGAAGTAAATGTTGACAGCAGTAAAATGATGGGATTATATAATCTGTGGATAAACTGTGGAAACAAAGTGTTTCAGGTGTTTCACTTTCGGAGAAAGTGACATTTCAAAGCTGGGTTTCTCAATCCTGTTCCTGGAGTCATTTTTAAAATGGTATATTATGTACTGTATGTACAGTATGCATGTATGTACAGTACTGTGCAAAAGTCTTAGTCACACAATTAAGTACAAACTTTGTTAGAGATTTATTTTTGATTTATTTTATGACTTCTACATTTTATCGAGTCAGTACAAAAAAAATGTAGATTCCCAAACATTCGTTTTCCAGCACAAAATTAACTGTTACAGAAAAATGTTTGTACGTCAGTAAAGAAAGCAGTGTATTAGGTAAGAGACACTTTTCAGACAGAAAACACAATGAAGAGTGCTGAGTTTTGCTGCAAAAATAAGAAGCGAGTGCGACAGTCAAAATCTCCAGATGAGAACCGTGTCTGGTTCTGCAATATGCTCAATAAAAAGTTACAGCTCATTTCCTAATAATACTGTTACTATACTTTTTTAAAGACTTTACTATGTATTTTATGTACTGTATATTGATTGTCAATATACAGCACATACTCAATATATTGATCTTGACTTTGTCGAGCCTTGTTAATGAACTACCGAGTGAGTTGGAAGTCGGAAAACCAAACACCTGCGTTAAAGGATGGAGTCGTTTATCATTTTATAGCCACACTGCCTGCAATATGAATCCCAATTGCAATTAAACTGAATGATTGAAACATTGACCGGTCTTTTCCTTCACTACAACCAATTCCACCCTGTGTATGCTTCCTGAGTTTCTTTAAAATGCCCACTACGTACTGTATGCTTCCCAAGTTTCCTTCAAATGGCAGAAAAAATGTAAGCAGAAGTCTGAAACAAGCACCAGGCAGAAAATTTGAAAATAAGAGTTCTATAAGGCAGTGGGGTCTGAAAGTGAGGGCCTGAGGACCACCCGGGGGTTTAGAATACATACCCTAGGGGTCCGTTTGTTGATTTATTTTTTGTTACTGTAGTGGAAATCTAACCTATCGTTATCAAAGCTGTTCTATTTATGACGGAGTTCCTATAGTTATTAGCCTGTTTGACGGCACATTTGAAGTGTTTAATACAAACGTCAAGAAACAAGTAACTTTTAAATAATGTTATCTGTGGAGAGTTCACAAATAAAAAGCTCTGTAGCTCATAAAAATTAGTTAGCACGTAATTAGTTAGCACGTAATTAGTTAGCACGTTCGCCTCACACATCCAGGGTCCGGGGTTCAATTCCCACCGTGGCCCTGTGTGTGCGGAGTGCGTGTTCTCCCCGTGCTGCGGGGGTTTCCTCCGGGCACTCCGGTTTCCTCCTCCAGTCCAAAGACATGCATGGTAGGCTGATCGGCGTGTCTAAAGTGTCCGTAGTGTATGAATGGGTGTGTGTGTGTATGTGATTGTGCGCTGCGATGGACTGGCACCCTGTCCAGGGTGTACCCCACCTTGTCCCTGATTCTCCCTGGGATAGACTCCAGGCTCCTCACAACCTTGAAAAGTATAAGCGGTAGAAGATGGAAGGATGGATGGATAGATATATTTAAGATTCATTAAAACGTCTGTGTTGAGAAGGTCCGTGGTATTTATTTTGCAGTTAAAGAGGTCTCTATCTGCAAAAAGTTAGAGGACCCCTGATCCAAGTTACCTTTTAATGGTTAATCCAGCTTCAGAACAATTCCAGAAACGATACAAATACCTAGAAATCAAGGCAAATAAACCCCATTTGATTTGTGTATATGTATCTGTGAGTCTGCTAGACGTCATGTATATTAATTTTGGGTCTTTCTGCAGACTTTTCTGGTGTGTAAGTGTGCAGTCACTCAGAGGAAGGTGCTGTGTGTGAGGGTTCAGGAAAGCAATGTGTGTGTTGCACAATATCCCATCCGGGAGGAAGACTCCAGTGAGTGTAACACCAAAGCACACACGTGCATACATATTCACGAGAACAGGCCAGATCACACAAAAGCACATACGTTCATACCACATTAATGTTTTGCTCTAGAACGAGTTTTCATTTCTGACATTTAAAGTGTGGAAGTGTGGAACCACCACAGCCAACATCTGTGTCCTGACCTGTTTATTATGTACTGACCCTGACACAAACGCATGCATTAGCACTTCAGAACTGACAACGCTTTCCTTTTTCAGTTTATGTCAAACTATCCTGTTGTTGCTGTTCTATATTTTCCAATACTGGTATTAAATACATCAATTAATCACAAATAAAATGCATGCAGATGAGTTTCTTTTTAGGGTGATTCATACCGGATCGTTTTTGTGCACTTTAAACATAGATTTTAGCTATATTAGTCACCCAGTGCCTGTAATGCCCACAGCTCTGGAGAAAATGATGAGTAATTTGTGACCACTGCTGGTGGTCACAGCAATATCTCATCTGTTTTATGTATTTGCGATGTACCGAGTCGAAAAGCTGCACTGGGTCATGGGAATTAAATGTTCTGAGATTGGTAATTGATTTTGTGATTTTATACAGTACTCCAAAGTATTACATATTCATCGGTAATTATGAATTTGTTTATTTTTTCAAAATGTCCTCTTTTGAAAATTGTTTGTATAATGACCACAGGATAAGGACTTTGTAGTCTGTTGTGCTTCTGATGAAACTGATTTATGGTACTAATTTGTTTTTGGGGAAAACACTGTCCTGCTTCTCTGCAGCATTCTCTCTGGAGAGCTCAGCCCTGAGTTTTCCTGATTTGTGCAGATTAGTGGCCTTTTACTGCATTAGCAGGTACACACACACACACACACACACACACACACACACAGATATGATTTCACTAGAAAAATCTACCATATTTTTAAAACGCAGGATAAAGTCAGGTGTTTTATTGTTTTTTTTGTTTTGACAGCACTGTACTTTTTAATGTTAAAACTGTCAGAAGATTTATATTCTGTGGAAGGTTCTAAAATAATTATACAGCTATTGCACTGCATTGTGGAAGAAAACGTGTGTGTGTTTTTTTTCTTTTTTGGAGGGATGTATTGCCTTTCCCACTTGAGCTTCCTGAAGCTATCGCACAGGCCACCAACCACACACAGCTGGAGAGCATCTCACACCTTGGCTTGGGTAAAACCATGACCACACACACACACACGGAGAGAGAGAGACAGAGGACCAAAAATATGATCGAAAAATTGAACAGAATAGAAGCAAGAACAGAATAAAACTGTCTGTGTAGAATATCAGAAAATGAATAGAATAAAACTGAGTAAAATATATTGACTATATGTAATAGAATTGCATAAAATTATTGAATAGAAAAGAATAAAACAGAAAAGAAAAAAAGAGTAGAATAGAACATTAAACGTCAACTTTGCTTGTATAGAAATGAATAGAGCAACGTAGAACAAATATAGAACAGAGTAGAATAGAATAGAGCAAAATAAAAAAAGCTTCGATAGAACAGGCAGGAAATCCTCCTTAATAACGTAGACTAGAATAGAACTAGATGGAACAGAATGGAACAAAGAACTAAAATAGAATATGATAGAATAGAATGGAATAGAACATATTATTGTGTAGAACAGAACATATTGGAATAGAACAGAATGGGGGACGATGAATAGAACAGAATAATGTAGACTTGACAGAAGAGAAGAGAATAGAATGTGATGAGTTGATTTTCAGAGTAAGCACTTTCCCATGTCTCCATTATAACCAATTTGATATTTTTGCTCCTCTCAGAGTTCTGGAGTTCTCAGGCCTCCCCTGGCCCCCCCAACGGCCCTCCCACCATGTCTGTGACCTGGTCATCCAGGCCACGATCGCCGTGTTTCATCAATCCCCTCTTCCTCCAGCCTTCCCAGCCAAGTCGAGAAGCCTCACACAAACGCCACAGATTGAAACGCAGCCTGCGAGTCCGCGTGTCCACCGAATCGTCGTTCAGCCTGACCCCTGGAGACTCGGAGTGGACCCAGGGCGACTCGGATGTGCTGAGGAGTAACGAGAGGATGGCACGGAGGGCAGGTGGCCTGAGCATGCTTCGAAGAACTGCTGCTCTGGTACCTACGTCAGAAGAAGAGGATGAGCAGATGCTGGGAGAGGTGCCTCCAGTGAGTGTGTATGTGTGAACGCATGCATGTGTAGATATGCGAGGTTTTTTTTGTGCAATAGTGGGGGTGGCTATGGATTAGTAAACATGACCTTTGCTTGTTTCACCTCCTCCTACAGGAAATGTTTATATAGTTCAATATTATAAAACAGGGTAAAATTCTCAGAATGCATATGGGTTTTTTTTTCAGGAAACAACAGACAATTATAGACTAACTGCACATGTATATTTGTCCATGAATATACATATTTCTATAGAATTTAGTCATCCAGGTCAGCAGTAAAATCAAGGACTAATGACCTCTCGAGGACTTTAGGAATCCAATTCAAAATTGTCAATATAATTCTGATATGAGTATTGATCATGTACTCATGCTAGATACTGACGTCCTCGGGGTAATCAAATTTGTTCTTGAAACCTTGCAGATTTGATGTTGGTGTGATTTGGTTATGTACATGATCCTGATGATGAATATCATATCATTCAACATCACATGTATCCAAATAAACATGAAATGGATCAAGGGATGAAACTAGAAAACACGTTCAATCTGAGCTGAGACCAATCCGGCATTTCAGGCCAATATTGTATGTGAATTTCAAGATACTTACAGAAGTCCGGTCACTTTTATTCACCAAATACATTTTTTTTTTAAAAGATTATAAATCAAACTCAGTCACTGAAATGTTCTAGTGTTAGATCGCTCATTTGATGCGTGCCATTTCAGACATCAGCCCCACTGCCGGAAAAGGCAGAGCTTAAGGACCTACCACAGGATGAGGAGCTCTGCTTGGCGTTGGAGCGACGACATGCTCCTTCTCTCGCCGAACTGGACAGCAACAGTTCCTTTAGCAGCCTGGAAGAGGAAGAGTCGCAGCTGGACTCGGCCCTGCAGTGGCCTCCTCTCACATGCGGCACCCGTTTCCCTGTCGCCAACCCTGCCTCCACCCTACGCCGCATGAGTGCTGCATTCGTGTGTGTTTTTGCTCCTGAGCGGCGTGTGGCCCGGCTGGTTGAAGAGCTGTCCCGAGACAGGCGCTCTGCCTTTGGATCGCTGATCCAGGATTTCTTAATAAAGCAGAAGGAAGAACTGAAGGTGCCGAGCTGGAGCTCAGCTGTGGAGCTGCTTCAGGGATTGAGGAGGTTCCTTTCCCAGGCCAAGAGTCTGCTTCTGGAGGCTGGAGAACTGGAACCTCCCATAGAGACCCTGGTGCCTGAGAATGAGAAAGGTTTGCTATATACTTCCTTACTTTTTATTCTTAGAATCTAAATGGTTAGAAGGTGTTTTATTAATTCTTTTTTAATAAAAGCACGAGTATAATAGTGTTGGCTGCTAGGCAAATCACAGGCCTATATGGACTGGGTGTACCCCGCCTTGTGCCCGATGATCCCTGGGATAGGTTCCAGGTTCCCCGCGGCCCTGAAAAGGAGTAAGCAGTAGAAGATGGATGGATGGATGGATATTCAAAATACTCATTCTAATATCTTTCTATATTAACTAACTAAAAAAAACATATATGATGTGATGTATATGATATATTGATATGATGAAGCTTTCTGTGAGATGACCTTTATTTAGGGGTTTTTTTTTGGGGGGGTCTTCAGGACAGAGGGCTTTTGTTGTTTGTGGATTCTCTGTAACATGACAAGCTGAGTTTTTTTTTTGCTTTTTGTTTTGTTTTGTTTTTCCATTATAATGGGGGTGGGGGGTTGAACCCACTGTTTATCACTGCAGTAACGTTAGTGATGACAGGAACTAACTTGTTTTTGTAGATATTCCACAATATTAATTATAACCGTTTATAAAACGTACGATGTTGGATAAACCCATTTATCATGGATAAAATAATCAACTTTTGGGGTGCTAACAATAGATCCGCTCCACGTCAGGCCATGTCACTCCACCCAGTCATTGAATTATTATCTATACCAACACACCCGGTTGTGTTCTATTCTTTGCTGTACTTTGAATCTTAAAAGAAAAATCCTGCTTATATTGAAAACGTATATTGAATACATGGGTTATTATTATCACTATACCAAATCACATTAATAAATGAAGTGAGAGAACAAGAGATAAACATTGGAGATACTGGTGTGTGTGTGTGTGTGTGTGCGTGTGTGTGTCTGTATATTCATAAGTATCGCTAAGAGAGAAAGAAAGAGAAAAAAAAATGCACATGCTACACAGAGAATAACAGAAATATGGCCTCATCTGTGAGTGTCGGAAGCCGAGGTGCTTGGTGTTGCATTAGCAGGACTGTGTTGGTGGGTGTATTTGCATTTTATGCTTCCAATTTATCATAACCACATATCATAATCCCACGCACATTCTTCAGTAGAGCGGAATGTGTGCGTGAGGTGAGAATTAGAGGAAGACATAAGGAGCTGCAGAATATAGTTTGCTCTGTACTCGGATGCTAATGATGTTAAGGTGCTTCTGTCATCGGTTGTATCCTCGCGATATGACAGCATGAGTGATTTAATGCCTTAGAGCGTGACGCATATGTTTTAAACAAAGGAGATTTTTTTGGAGAGACCGTGAGTCTGGGATTGAACACATACCGCTTGAGTAAGAAAGTAGAGCGCTGACGCGGAGCAATTAAACACTGTAGCTAAACAGATGGGGAATTAATTAGCGCAGATTTACATCAAGTCCTATTTACATTGTAAACCCTCTTTAGGCATTTAAAACAAGGGGCTTTAGTGCTTATAATGAGAGAATAAGAAGCATTTTCGCCTCAATGCAGGGAGTTTCCCCCTTTAAAGGACAAAATTCCAGGTGGAGATTAATGTAATGAATGGCTGATACTAATTGCTTCCTTACTGCATGTTCATAACCGCCACAAATATCTGGTGGCATTACTGGCATGAGCCATGAATTCAAAAGAAGAATTCAATTACTTATTACCTTGAGTGCAGTGAGGAACAAAATCATTTTTGCAAACATTTTGCCTGTTTTAATCCAAATGATTTAGAGGTCAGTTTCACGAGGAGCTCTCATGCCACTGTTAATTTTCTGCCTTTGAATTATTTTCCGTGTACTGAGGCCTGTCGTTCTTCTCTGTCTGTAGTGCCGAAGCCTATGTTCAGCTCCCAAACGACCAGAATACAAAATGAAGCATGGATTTTTTTGCATTACGAAGGGATTTACTACAATAGATGCAACTCCATATTCATTTAATCCCACCATCTGAACAGAAAGCAGAGACAGTCGTGTTGCAAAATAGCCCAAATCTGCCTGCCTGCTGATATACGGACATGTCAAATAGGAGCTTATACTGCTATAACCATTTCTTAATCCAGAACGGTAGTAAACAAGTAGAAATGTGTACACAATCCTGTAAATTAGCCTTGCGTCACTAAAACGGCAAAAAAAAAGAAGGGCCAAGCCCACGATGGCAAAATATTGTGCTATCCTTTAATAAGTTAGGCCTACTTTATCTATTTGCTTAATTCTTGTACATTTTCTGATCAATGATTTGTTTTTAAGATCATTTAAAAGCTTTATATTTTGCCATTTTGGGTTTGGCCCATTTTTTAAATGGCTGTTTATAGGTGAATGACTAGTATTATGATTAGTAATGATTAGTAGTGAAATGGCACAGTCTGACTGAGAAAAAGCACGATTGGGCATGATGCAAGAGCATCTATGCAAATGTAGTGCCAATTAGGAAGAAGTTTGGATCCAGCTTGTGTTTATTCAGCTTTTTGTTGCGATGTCATAAAGGGTTCATTTGGTTAAAGTGTACATTTTGATTCTCCAAACCCCCTGGTTTTCATTTACTGCCCCCACCCCCTCCCCCAATGCAGAGCTGGCTTTGGAGAAGGCTGTGTTTGGTTGTGTATTGAAACCACTGAAAGTTCAGCTGGGCCAGATGCTGCTCACGCTCCACACACAGGACGGCACTCTCCAGAGATTCACTAACAGCCTGCAGGCCTGTCAGGAGGGTGCCCTACAGCGCCTGGGTGTACGCGTGGCAGTCCTGGATGCTCAAGGTGTGGAGAGAGCAAAGAAAAAGCTCAATCTAATGCAGAGAAGCCACTCGCCCATAGACAAAGTGCTGCTTCTGCTACAGGTGTGCAAGAGTGTGTACAAGGCCATGGGAGCACAATCTGGTGAGTGATTTTGTTAAAGGGGGTTAAGAAATTCTGAGATAATACCCACAACTACTAATAAAGATTGTATCTAACAATTTTTTAGTTTTTAAAGATGGTCTGCAATTATAAGTGAGAAGACCATTTGGCAAAGTTTCCCCATTCTGAATCCAGTAAAAGGGATGAAAAAGGAAATGATATGGATCATCAACATCCAACCAGTTTGCCCTTGGAGGGAACACTGAAGGGGATGTGTATTTATTTGAATTCAAAAGAGTTAGTCTTCAACCTCCACCAAAATCGCTGACTATACTTTTAACATGAAAAGCATTAAGTAAAAAAAATGTTATAACCGTTTGCTTGGTGTAATTACAGGAAAACCACTGAGCGGTCATTCTTTATTATTCGCAGTCGATACCAACCTGTGTTTCGTTTCCTGGTTTGTAGAACAGGAATTCAGCTCGGAGGATTTCCTGCCTGCTCTGTCTTATGTGGTGGTTCAGTGTAACATCCCACAACTGCTGCTGGAGACGGAGTATATGATGGAGATGCTGGAGTCGTCTTGGCTGTCAGGAGAGGGTAAGAGCCTGCAAGTCTGACAGTAACGATAGTCTGGGTACACGAGGCAGCTCTTATATGATGTCAAGATTATCTGGATTTTTGTTTGTTTGATTTATTGAATTAATAGTCAGGCTTATTATTTTGGGGGTTTATTCATCATTTTTATATTTAATATTTACTTATTGGGATATTGGTCATGTAGCTTGCAATGGGCAGATAGAGTAGTATCTTTACATTCCATAGAAAATGACTGAAAACCATGAAAAGTGAAGATGCTTATTCATCAGACAGTGACCAACTATATCATGCATCAGTATCTTTGCCCCTTAAAGTGAAATATCTTTTGTCATTTAGGCTGTCTCTATTTCCAAATTTAAATATATCCACTAATGAATACTTGCATTTTCAGTTGAGTTTGGGGAAACCCATTTGGAGCATTCTTTGTGTTGAACTATGTTTGATTTGTTCATCGCAAACAGCTGAAAGTCTGTACATTTTGACAATAAACCTGATTTGCAATGGGGGGTTGAATCATTTCGATTGCATCTGTATGTAATAACATAAAATTTGAAGACAAATTTACATAAAAATGTATTTCATATCACTTAGGACTTATAATAAAGTTTCGATAGAATATGAATTGATTTAGTCTTTGACCAGATCTACTTTATCTGACTTGATGTCAGAAACGAATACATACCCACCAGCCAAAGAGTAAAACTCTATTACAGAATTTCAGCAGAGTTCCTGTGTAACGTCACATGAATAATCTCTTTTAGGAGGGTACTACTTGACAAGCATCTATGCCAGCCTGTGCCTAATCCAGAGCCAGCCTGGTACCCCGTGTTCTGGTGGTTTAACCAATGAAGCCCAGGAGAATCTGAGAGAATGGAGCAAGAGACGATCCCAGGAGGCCAAACTCCATAAAGAGAGCCAGCAGAATCAGGTTTAAAAATACACACACACACACACACCCACCCACACATTTCACAAGTGGCGTTCTGACGCAGGTTAAAACATATATTAATTACATGCATTTTTAATTGATCCATGAGCTCTTCTGCAGGTCCAGCCGGTGTATCACACACGACACACGACTTGCATCATTCCTATTTAGAGCATCGTTCTTATTCACAGCATTGGGTTGTTGTTGTTTTTTTTATATTCACAGCATCATTTTTATTTTTATTCGCTACGCTCTTCCAGCAGCTGTCAGTCCGCTCAGTACAACACCACAGTCTGATTAACCCTGAGCACTTTGCGTTTTCATTCAGCTGGATATCTGTTTCGGTCCCCATTTCTATGCTTTTCAGACTTTTACTTACTGCTGTGCTTCTCCATTCCTCATCTCATACCACCCCCGCATCTCTGCTCCTTTCAGCAACACACACTGAACCCGCTTCCTGACAGCAACCCAAACAGTCCACAGCAGCATGAATTATGATTAACTATGGAAAACCTACAGGAGGCGAAACACTCCAGCATTGCAGTAAATAACATAAGAGGCTCAGGAGTAAACAGAACTACACACACACACACGCACGCACCCACATTTACAGTATCCTCATGACATAGCATTTATTAACTGCATTAATGATTATGCCTACACCTAAATCTTTCCCAAACCTTAACCCTAAACCAGTTTTATATATATATATATATATATATATATATATATATATATATATATATATATAAAATATCTTAGTTTTTTTTCCCCCATTTTTTTTGGTCACCCACCAATGTACTCCTTCCAGCCAACTCTCCTCTATCATATGACCCTCATGCCAACCGGAGAGAGTGAAGGCTCTCATATGCTTCCTCCAGGATGCATGAAACAGGCCAAATGCATCTTTTCAAACTGCTCATTTTGTGTCACAGGGCAGTGTAACACTTAGAGGAACTAAATCTGCCCTCTTCAGCGTAAGCAAGCTCACAGGTGCCCACAGTTGATTCCACAGGAGAGAGACTGTGCCATCCCATTTGCTTCCATACATGGCTGTGGCGTCTTCGGGATACAAACTCATGACCTCCTGATGAGGTTTTTTTCAGATATTCCTGTCCTTGAAGGGACATTTGATCCCCATCATGGCACATTCACACTGGGAACTGAGCAATGTTATTTGGATGAGGGGGGAGGGTGGCTTAATGGTTAGCATGTTTGCCCTGCACCCCTGAGGTTGCAGTTCCAATCCTGCCTCCACCCAGTGTGTGCAGAGTTTGTGTGTTCTCATTCTTTGGAGGATTCCTCCAATTATTCCAGTTTCCACCCCAGTCCAAAGATGCATTGTAGGCTGATTGGCATTTCCAAATTGTCCATAATGTGTGTGATTGTGCCCTGCCATGGGTTGGAACCCCATGCAGGGTGTCCCCTGCCTTTTGCCCCGAGTTCCCTGGTATACTTACAGGTTCCCTCACAACCCTGTGTAGTATAAACGGTCTGGAAAATGGATGGATGGATGTTACTCAAATGTTAATGTTATTTGGAGAAATGTCACGCATTCATGCAACTAGGGTATTGTGAGGTTTTGAGTTTTTTCCCGTTCAGTTTCTTACATTAAAAGTGGAAAAAGGATTTATCTATCTTAGTTTAGGATTTATCTTAGTTTCTTTTTACACAAAAATTAGGGGTGTATTGGCCTTTTTACATCCACAGTATGTCTTGGGTAATGTTAATAATAATGTGTAATAATAGTAATCTATGAGAGATGTAATATGATAACCATGGTATAATCACAGTTTGCAACCATGCTTTGTTGTGCCAAAAAACCTGGGTCTTAGTCACCTCCTCTGTGTGTGTGTGTGTGTGTGTGTGTGTGTGTGTGTGTGTGTGCAGAGGTTTGTACGTATTCTTTTCCAGAACACTGAGTGTTGCGCAGCCCGTACTCTCCAATGGAAAGCAGGCGAGAGCGTGGAGGTGTTAACCCGAACCTGCGCAGAGGTGTTCGCTATAAACGAGCCACAGCATTATTGTCTGTTCTGGAGGAATGCAGGGGAGATGCATCCTGTTCCTCTACATACACAGCCTCACGAGCTGGGTGCCCCCACCCTATCCTACCTCCGCAAAGATCACGACTTCAGCAAGATGCGCAGGCTGACCAGAGGTGGCGCTGTGGATCTCGAGGAGTCTGCGTGTGAGGAGTAAGGACTTGACTGTACTTTGCTGGGCCTGTTTTCCACAGTTTTGTGGTTTGAGGGACTATGAAGCGAGTGTGTGTGCATGAATGTGTGTGTGTGTGTTTGTGTGACCGTTTACTTCAGGCCTGGCAAGAACTGATGATCAGTTAGGTTCCACGTCAGTACGCCACTGAAGAAACGGAGAGCTCACGACTGAAACGTGAAAGCTAGATTAATGCGGAACGATACTTGGTAATAATGCTTAAAGCAATAGTTGCCAGTAAAGGGATCAAGAACTAGCCTACTTTTAAATTACCTGCTACACAGAATATAAATACTGTTCCAGTTGTCTCTAGAGTGGTTGCCAAGATTCTCTGCTGAACTTCAATACCAAAGTGTTGAACATGATTCCTTTATACAGCATCTTTTTTAACAGGTGGATGAATAAATAAGTATATATATATGTATATTATGTACATTTACATGTACGCATCTGAGATGCCCCAAGTGTCAGTATTCTATAGAGTCAGTTAAAAAAAAAATATTAGGCTCTTTCAACTGTATCGTAGTGCTTTAATATATATGTAGGAGAAAGCAAAGCATTTTCGGTCTTGTAAATAGTTCTAGTTCCAGTGTTTTGAGGTTGTCTTTGGTATCTTTTTAAACAGTAAACTGGAAAACTGTACTGTATTTTATTTTTGAGCTCCTTTACTTTGCTCCGTACTGACTGAATGAAATAATGTCAGCCTTACAGACTTGGGTAAATTGCATTGACTTAGTAATTGTATTTGAATTGTGTAAATAACTTCTAAGATGATCCTGCTGAATTTTTTTTTTGTCATAGTGAATGTTCCGGTCATTCCTTCGAAGGTGTGGCTGGACTGTGCAGCTGTACCGTGTTGCATTCGCTGAATGTGCTTTATTGGTAACACCCCATGGTGCTTTGAAGTGATCGCATAAACATGCTAAATGGATTGACTGGTTTTCGCTGTGTGAACTGACCATTTTATCCTGTTTTACTGGATCTCATGCAGACGCTGAACTTTGTAACACTTTATTGCCATGATGTATTGTATGAACTTATTCTACTTGAGTGTTCATTTTAATTTTAGTGAGGAAAACTTCGACAGTCGGTGCAAATGGACTTTCTGTTTGGAACGATGTGTTAATAAATACGTGATATCTGCATGCCGCCAGTTGTAATGAGGTGCCGCCAATGTCATATGTGCATGTTTGAACTGCTAAAGTGCAAATCTTAGCTTTTTTTCCCCTCCTCCTCAATGCACTGGTATGACTGTGTTGTATTTTTCTTCAGTAACAAATAACATTAAATCTTTGTGGATGCTAAGAGTCACAAACCCATTTTGCTTTCTTTTCTTCCGGACCACCTGGGTGGCTTGTGGAGATGTAGCGGAGCTTAGTACAGCTGTATTGCGTACAGAGACTGACTCTGATGGTCTTTCAGTAGCTGTGGGGCATTCTTTAATCTTGAGTGCCACCTTAGCGGGGAATGATGGTAGCCTGTTGGAGTGTAATGCAGGAGTACAGAACAGCAGCTGCACTGAACATGCTACAGTTTGGTGTTAACAATGCCTTGGCAAAACTAAAGCTGGACACAGCTGAGCAAGTGTGTAAACGTTATAGTACATCTACCCAAGTGAGTTATTGGGCATATATTAATGTGCTCACTGAAACCACGACATGATATAAGGTCATGCAAACTGGCTGCATTGGCAGCCCAAGGCTTGACGTCAATGGCTCCGATCATGCCTCCACAATATGATTCAAATTAGTGAGTGGCGACACAGCCTATATGTGGACCTCTTATGTCTGGTATGGATATTGGCAACAGCAACCTTAATACTAAAACTTCAGACCATTTCATTGTTGCCTGTCAGCCATTGACATTAAATAATAGTGACAATAATGTGTGTGCATGCCCTGAAGTGTTCATCTAGTGGACGTTTTCTCCTGTGATGTAAACTCCCTGCAAAAAGGGTAACCACAATGCCAGAAACCACTGAGTAGGGCTTGGTGGAACATATGGAAAAATCCTGAAAGTTTAAATAAATAAATAAATAAAAAAGTGGAGAGAAAAAAAACCCAGACTCGATGTCAGCATATCAATGTCTTTGAAATGAAGACTGTGCCTAGTGCTGCAACATTTTCAGAAACACCTGAGGGGGTTGCATCATAAAGGAGTTTGTAATTTTTAAAGCCTTCTGCTGAAAAGTCTTTCCCTTCCCACCAACCAACCCCTCCCACTCTGTTGAGAATGACTTATAAGGAATACGGAGAATTAAGTTGTTCAGACTGGGTGCAGAACTAATTTCCGGAATGGAAAATGTATTCAACGTATCATTGAAATTATAAACATGAATTTAGCTCTAACTGAGTTCTAACTTTAAAACAAGTAGCATGAAGGAGTAAAAGAACACAAAGTAATTACAGGAGGCATAAAACTATCGTAACCTAAGCTATCAGTTTCAACAAGATGATAGTGGACTCCTTTTTCCATTCTTAATGACAAATACAAAGGGTTGTTGTTGTTGTTGTTTTCTTTAAACAATGTATGTGCCAATGCAATATGATTAGGCTAATATTACATACAATATGACAATAAACGTGAGGTGTGGAGACATCATGGTCGCTTGGAGTTTAGATAGTTCGGGTCGGTTTGGATCATTTCGTAGTCAGGAAAAGCTGCATGCTTCACTATATTCGTACTTTTTAGCTTTCTATTATACAAGTGAATGAATTGGTGGATTTGTGTGTCAGTATAGTGCTCGTGCATGAATGTATTTGTTTTCATGCAAGCGCTGCTTCATTTTGTTCCACCGCCGAGCTTGTCGAGCACTTTCGGGCCTTTTTCCTCATACTCGGCTCTCGACAACCAGAACGACTCTTTATCTTTCATGATGTTGGCCAGCACGGCGCCACCCATGAACACCATGTGCTTACGGCGAGGGGGGTCTTCGATACGGATCTTGAACTTCTGCAGGAAGAGAAGGAGAGAAAGCGATGAGTGAGGTTGTGGGGGGGGGGGTGTTTTTTTTTTTTTTTTTTTAAAGACGAGCGTAAGGAAAAAAAAGGGGGAAAAAAAAAAAAAAAAAAAAATAAAAAAAAAAAAAATATGAAGTGTATATCACTTGTGGTTACATTGTGATTCCTCCATGGCCTTGACCTACAGTTAAATGCATGTGATATGTCAATGATTATAGATCATATAACAGTTTTTCCATGTAATCGAATCTTATTTTATTTTTATTTTTTAACCTAGGTATAGTACTACAGCGGTTGAGAATGACCAAGCCCAAACTGTAACCTCTAAATCCTTAGGATTATTCATGAATCTCTAAGTGAGTGATCATTAAATTTAACATTAGCAGTCCTGTATGTTCAGGAGCTTTTAATTCTAAAACTGTGTGTTAGCATACCGAGAGCTTTTCCGTGTCTCCTTTCAGCACTCTTTCTAGGTACAGCTGCTTAAGCTCTCTTTCCAGGCGGGAGGGCAGCCCAGGATACATGGTAGACCCTCCGGACAGCACGATATGCTTGTACAAATCCGCCCTGCAGCGGAACGGTATTAAACAGAAACACAGAAAAAAATGTACGGGTCAAAAAAAGAAAAAGAAAAGGGGTTCTGAAAGAGTCAATATCATGTGAATGAATCACATGTCTTGTACATTGGGTTGTTTGTAATGCAATTTGTATTATAACAAGACATAAAAATGATGTTTCAATGGGATTAGCAGACATTTAGAGCACTGAAATATCATTTAACAGATAAGTGTAAATAAATCCATGTAAATCTTAATCTTAGATATACTACTTAAATAAACAATTACATTGTTAGACTTATCAGTAATTATTTTCTTTGAAATCTTTGCCATAGTTACAATTTCTACATTTAGTATAAATCAGTTCTTGAATTTCAACACAACGTGAAATTCACATTTGCTTTCCATTTATCCACTGTATGAAAATGCCAATCCGGTTTTCCTTTCCACCATGACACTCATATTGCTTGCTCCTCTAGTAAAAACAGGGACGTTTTTGTCTTGTGTCCCTTAGAAAAAAACGTGTGAATTATGGATTTGTATTCTCAGAGCAGCTGACAGCAGATATAAATGCGAGTGAGAAAGCAGGTTCTCTGTGAACACTGGGAAAATCTAATGCTAGGTGCCAGGTGTATGTCTGACCTGAGGTCGATGTCGGCAGCCTGGATGGTGTTGAAGAGAAGCTCGGCCACCCCGACTCCCTCTATGTTGATGAGGTGCGGCTGGAAAAGCGCCTCTGGAGCCCCGAATCTTTCTCCACCAAGCTTTATGTTGCGCCCATCTGGCAGCTAAAAGAAAAATTGATCGGGATTAGACTTTACATTTTTTTTTACAACCGCTGGAAAAAATGATGGAATCACCACACTTGGAGGATGTCCACCTGGATTTTTTTACTTCATAGCAAATAAACAAATCACAGATATGAGACAAAACAATATATGTTTAATAGCTGAACATTCTGGCTTCATGAAATGAAATGAAATTGTTCTAATTAAGTAGAGGAAAATGTTGAGTGTGTCGAAGTATGGTGATTCCATCATTGTTGCCAGGCGTTGTACTTTTGCATTTGCATCACTACAAATTTTAGGGCATAATATTTGGAGGTCACTGTGCTTTACCGTGTACGACTCCACCAAAAAGGTCGTCTCGTTGGACAGTTTCTGCTCCTGTTCTATGTTGTAACCCACAAAGCACAGTTTCTCCTTCATCATCCGAACCGTCTCAAAGTCTGCTGTTTGGTTGAAGGCGTAGCCCCTCAGCAGTAACAACTGGCCATGCGGAAGGAAAGAAATCGACACACAACACCCATGTTCACCATCCACTGTGGCCTTAGCCAAAATACTATAGCTTGTAGTTGTCTCAAATTGTTCATGCTTGTCTTCTGAGAGCTCATACTGTCATGTTCTGATATTGCTGTCAAATCGGGTGCAAGTTTTAAAGAAAGCAGACCTTGATGAGGTAGCGTGTGATGTCACGTCCTGCAATGTCGAGTCTGCGTGTCAGGTGGGGGAGGGAGAAACCCTCATACACAGGACAGATGTGAGTCACCCCATCACCCGAGTCCACCACTACACCGGTCAGGAGACCTGAAACACATGAGCACAGGTTAGCAGTTAAACCTAAATCCTTTCCTTCATTACAAGGAAATACGACTTGATCTCTGACCCGGTCTTACCCTGTGCGTAGAGCGTCAGCACAGCCTGGATGGCGATGTAGATGCCGTGGAACTTGTAGGTCTCAAACATGACCTCTGCAATCTTCTGCCGGTTCTTCAGAGGGTTCAGAGGTGGTTCGGTCAACAGCACTTTACAGTTAGACGGATTGATGTTCAGACGATCTGGTCCAAAAGTGTGATCCCACAGGTGGAGCATGTCGTCCCAGTTACGTACCATCCCGTTCTCCATAGGATAGGAGACCTCCAGCATGGAGCGGCATTCACTCGCCTCATCTCCCACCATCAGGTCCTACAGGTGGGGTAATGGAGTTCATATATAGATGATATGACATTTAAAGTCATCTAAAACTTGTTTTTCTACAATAGAAATCATTGAGATTATGAGAAAACTCCCTATAACTTTACTCTCACTAAGAAATTTATATTCTATTAACCACTCTTTACAAACATGGTAAGTAGAAATGCAGGTCAGAATGCACAACAATCAGTGCAAATGGTGGAAACCGCATCAGTTTCCACTCCTATCAGCCAAGAACAGGAACCTGAGGAAACAATGGACACCAAAACTGGACAGCTGGAGAAAGAAAAAATAACTTTTGCAGATAACTTTTTTTCCAATGTGTCCAGTTTCAGTGAACTTGTACACAGTGTAGCCTCAGCTTCCTGTTCTTAGCTGATCGGAGAGGAAGTCGATGATCCCACCCACCTCAAGGTTCTGAGTTCTGAGATGTTTTTCTGCACACCATGGTTGAAAAGAATCTTTATTATACACATTATTGTGATCTTAGTTATATATATATATATAATATAATTTTTTTTTTTCTTTTACATATTGCAGCATGAACTCAAAAAATACACTATAGAAGAATAAAGTATCCCCTAGTTAAATAATTTCTGACTAAAGTGCTAGGGTCTATCAAGCATTTTGTACTTTAACCAGAATGCACATGCCAATTAACTCCCCCAAAAGGATTTTATCATATTTAATAAACTGAAGTCATAAAATTATTTAAATCATAATAAATGCTGGGACTACTTTTGTTTTTTTTAATACATGAGACATCTGTGTCTCTTGTTTGACTGAACCACTCTCAGCTATACAGTATAATGGTTTTTAAAATAAAAGTACATGGGTTCAGTGTATCGTTTCTATGTCTAAGATACAAAGGTCAAAGAAGAGGATAAGGTGTAACCCTAAAGCCTCTATACGTCATGTGTTTTAGTTTAACAATGCTGATGTGTTTGTATTGTGATTCATTTTGAGATAGGAAATCTCTCCTGAGGTAGGACTTCATAATAAAGCCTTGCTCTACTGAATGTTTGCCATACTATGAGTCTTACCTTGATCACAATATTCCCCACTTTAGTATCTGAGCGTATGACCGGACGTCCTACAAGTGCTGGGAAGATGTGCTCTGGGAAATTGGACCCAGCGAAACCGCACTTGACAAACTATAAAATCATATAAAATAAAAAATAAAAAAAACAATGAGGGGAATATTACATTATAACACTGTAAAAAAAAAAAAAAAAAAAAAAAAAGAACGTAAAAAAAAGGTCATCCATATTTCATGCAGTAATGGTAAGGGAACTGAAATCTTTTCAAGCAGAAGTACTGTTTGTTCAGTTTGAGACAAAAAAAGATCCATGTGTTCATATAGAAAGTTCAGCTTAAGCAGTTACCTCCCACCAAATGACAAATACATGCAACCTAAAATCATAGGCCATGGGTAAGGAAGCATCTAACCACAATAAATAAATACATACATAAACTCTAAATATACTCATCAGAACGCACTGCAGGATCAAGCAGAAGTCAGATTATATTACCCCGCATCTTCATTTAGAGAGAAATCTCCATGAAAGCCTCAGCACAACATTTTTACAGCATTCTTTTCTTGTCAGTAAGACTTTTTCAGTGCTGGCTTCGTTCCTGCACTCTATATTTGTGACATAAGTCAGAAGTGTCCTGACTTGCCTCAGTAGGTAAAACACACATTCCTCAGTCTGCAGATTGGACATCTGCTCAAAAACTGTACAGCAGTAGCAGGATAGACAAGAAAAACGTCAAGTGGAAAAATAATGCCGAGAGGCTGTTTTTCAAAGTCCTACAGAATGGACTTTTGAATACTAATAGAGTTCGAGGAGTTGCGGCATGTAGAAGAATTGTAGTAGTCTGGAAATCAATATGTATATATGTGCGTATACGTGTAAGTATGTATGTATATCAGTATGTATATATGTGAGTGTGTATGTATGTGTGTGTGTGTGTGTGTATATATATATATATATATAAACACTAAATTGTCAAATATTTGCTGTTTGTCAAAATAAAGAAGACCCCTCACAGATCTATTGGGGCATGTTCATGGGGAGAACTCATGTACTAATATGGATCTTTACTGCTGAATCACTAAGGATACCTTTCCATTTGTACCTTGGGAATGTAAATGCACTTGTGTGGTACCTTTTAATTCTGATTTTGAGATCCTATTATAGTCCCTTCTTTAAATGACATCAACTGTGCACTGATTAAATAATTGTGCATTTAATACTCTGCAGTGTTGACATTTTATACCCTCCATTTTTAGCAGTGTGGGTATTTGGTATTTGCCCTAAAAAAAAAAAAAAAAAAACTGGATAAATTTTTAATATTTCACCTCTGAGATGTGAAAATGACTGAAATGTTTGTTTAAAAAAAAAATAATAATAATAATAAACCCACTGGCGCCACCGGTTACCATAGTTACATTAATAGGACTTCTGCATAGGACAGAACTTCCTGGTTTTTTAGCCAATCCCAGTGCTCTCTTTTTCTGCACCACCTTTTAAGGCCATGCGGGTTTCCCAACCACAGGTTCCTCATTGAACAAGTCCAAACAGATCAGCAAATTTGAGCACAATAACGCCCTGTGCATACTTTAAAACACTCAGTACAATATACTGTGTACTATTTAAATAAAAAATAATTAATTTAAAAAAAAACGCAACTGAAGTATTATGCTGAAATATTAATGAGTTGGTCAACACTGTTATGATGTAATAACTACACTGAAAACATCTATGGATATTTACTTACATGTCATAAAGGAGAGCCCACTTTTACACTTAAGATGAGAGTGTTTAAAGTAACTTCTTTCCCCACAACAGGTGTTAGATGATATTATTATTATTATTATTATTATTATTAATGAGGGAGACTTACCCCAGTGCCATTATCACAGACGACCACTTTCCTCCCCGCGCTGTCCATCCTCCCCCCGGATCAGGGCAGATTACAGCCTGCAGCAGTGCAGCTCTTTCTCCTGGAGCTCTCACTGTGTAAACTACTGCAAATCAGAGGAAGTTCTTTACTTCTCTGGCTCTGGACGCTGTAGAGAGCTGTGAGATGTGGGCAGGTTACAGGGCAGCAGTCACTCCCACTGACACTGACACTGACATCTCTCCCTGCCTGCTCTCACCGTGGCTCAGACAGGAAAAGGTGACATGACTCTTACATTCCGTGGCTTGAATTTGAAGCTTTATATCTGTTGGCTGAGTGAGGAACTGGATCAATATTGACTTTTGTTTACATGTTTGTTTACATACTGTTTAGCATGGTAACAGTGTTCACTCCATAAACGACACATTGTTTATTCTAATAGACTTATCACTAATCATTCTCACTTGATTTTTAACTGATTATACAGAAGATATCTGTGCTAAATTGAACATAATTTGTAAAGAAAGAAAGAAAGAAAGAAAGAAAGAAAGAAAGAAAGAAAGAAAGAAAGAAAGAAAGCAAGCAAGCAAGCTTATAGAAAATGTTTTTAAATTAGTGGTCTGTAGAAGAAGTTCAGAAAAAGTCTTTAATAATGAGTCTTTATTGGTCACATGTACATTAGAGCACAGTGAAATTGTTTTCTTCACACACCCCAGCATGTTAGGAAGTTGGGATCAGAGCACAGGGTCAGCCATAATACAGCGCCCCCTGGAGCAGAGAGGGTTAAGGACCCAACAGTGGCAGCTTGGTAGTACAGGACCTTGAACCCCCAACCTTCTGATGAGTAAGTTTTTGTCCCTAAATTCACATTTATAAGGTAAATCTGTGTTGCAATCACAATCATGTGTTGTAGTTTTTTATTTTTAATTACTAAATGGCTCTTAATTACTAAAAGTTGGAGAACCCTGCTTTAAGGATACTCCAGCTAGCTTTATTGTTTATTTGTAGCTTTATCTAGCTCGTATTTAAGCAGTCTATTCAATTCAGTTCAATTTTATTTGTTTAGCGCTTTTTATAATAGACATAGTCATAAAGCAGCTTTACAGAAATATCAACACGGTATACAGATATAAAAGGTGTGAATTTATCCCAACTGAGCAAGCCACTGAGTGGCGACGGTGGCAAGGAAAAACTCCCTAAGATGTTTTAAAAGGAAGAAACGTTGAGAGGAACCCGACTCAGAAGGGAAACCCATCCTCATCTGGGTAACAACGGATAGTGTGAAAAAACGTTCATTATGGATTTATAGGAAGTCTGTTTGGCCTTAGAAGCACGTAGTCCCAGCAATCTGGAATTGGAGTAGATGAGAGCTCCATCCAGGGGTAGGACACTTAAATAAGGTTTAAATAAGTTGTCATATGCATTTTTCATTTATGGCATGAAACAATACATTTATGCTATTCTGGAAAGTATGAATGGTATTTGCGCTGAAGAATCATATGCAAGAATATGGGCAAAGAAGGCTGTGAAAGATTGTCTTTATTGTTTGATCTTTTGATCTTTTGTTTTAAAAAAAATCACAAAAATACTCTGCTCTCATGGATATCAAACAATTGCAAACACAGGACAGGTTTATCAAAAAAAATCTTTGTTAAAAATAGGTGTGCAAAAATCATTGATACCCTTTTAGTCATTACTTTGTGCTACCTCCCTTTGCACAAATAACAGCTTGGAGTCCTATAATGCCTAATGAGGTTGGAGAATACATGGGAAGGGATAAATGGTGCACTTATATAGAGCTTTTATCCAAAGCGCACATTCTCATTCACACATTCATTCACACACATACTCACACTCCAATAGTAGCAGAGCTGCCATGCAAGGTGTTAACTTGCAACTTGGGTTTCAGGGTGACTTGGATTTCTAACGTGCAACTTGGGGTTCAGTGACTTGCCCAAGGACACTTTGGCATGTGGAGTCATCCGGGCAAGGAATCAAACCGCCAACCCTATGATTAGTGGACAACCCGCTCTACCACCTGCGCCACAGCCGCCCAGAGACCATTCCTCCATAGAGAATCTCTCCAGAATCTTCATATTTTGAGGTTCATGCTAGTAGAGTCTCTTCTTCAGTTCACCCCACAGGTTTTCAATGGGTTCCAAGACAGTGGACTGGGGTGGTCATGGCAGGACCTTGATTTTGTGGTCAGTAAACCATTTCTGTGTTGATTTTGATGTATGTTTTGGATCATTGTTCTGCTGGAAGATCCAACCTTGGCCTATTTGAAGCTTTCTGGCAGAGTCAGTCAGGGTTTCATTTAATATCTGTTGATATTTGATAGTTCATGATGCTATGTATCCTAACAAAATGTGCAGCTCCTCTGGCAGAAAAACCGCCCCAAAACATTAAAGAGCCTCCACCGTATTTAACCGTGAGCATGAGGTACTTTTCCATATGGCTACCTCTCTGGGTGCTCCAAAACCACCTCTGGTGTGTAGTTTTCGAGACCTCTTCAGTTTTGGAGACTTTCTGACCCCAAGACTCAACTAACTTCTGCAATTCTCCAGCTGTGACCCTTGGAGATTTTTTGGCCACTTGACCCATCCTCTTCACAGTGCATTGAGACAATATAGACCCCTATCCCCTTCCAGGTTGATTCATAGCATTTCCAGTTGACTGGAACTTCTTACTTATTGCCCTGATGGTGAAAATGGGCATTTTCAATGCTTGTGCTATTTTATTATAGACACGTCCCATTTTGTGAAGCTCAACAACCTTTTGCCACACATCCCATGTATATTCCTTGGTCTTACCCATTGTTATGAATGACTAAGGGAATTTGGACTATGTGTTACCTCATTTATACCACTGTGAAACAAGAAGTCATGATTGAACAATTTCCTGTTCCTGATCAGCCTGGTGTACTAAAAAATGTTAAATATCAGTCGGAATATACTTCAAATATATTTTTCTCCTATGAATTCATAGGGTACCGATAATTGTTGCACACCTATATTTAAAACAAAAACAATTTTTCACAGCCTTCATTGCTCATATTTACCAAGGGTGCCAATATTAGTGGAGGGCACTGTACATCCATAGTTACAGAACAACTCATTGAAATCTCAACAGAATCCCAAGTTTTATACCATGCTAATAATATTATACACATCTTTGTCTTTTTTCCTCTTTTTCTTGGATTATGTGATTACTTGGCACACTTTATAAGACACATGGACTTGAATGTTCTAAGGTTGGGAATAAACAACAATTTAATTAGTGGAGGATAAAAGAGATACACACCGTAACAGTAGAATTTTCAGCCTCTGAAGTAAGCAGCCTGATCAGATGGATTTGTTTGTTTTTATTTTATTTCATTATACAGGGTAGAGATAACAATTTTGGCATTGCCTGAATCAGTTTTCTGAAATCTTCCTGGTAATCAGAGCTTTACAGTCTCAGATAACTTTGTACCTGTTGTTACAAATGTGTGTGTGTGGGGGATATTTGTTTATTTATTTGGCAACAACCAATCAAATTTTAAGTGTCCTTTTAAGTGCAGGTATATACATTCACCAAAGCCCCTTCCAGTCTCCGATCCAGTCCGCATGCTCTTCAGATTTTCACTGTATATTTGCTCCAATTCACTCTCCATATCTTCCAGGGTGAGAGCGTCTCAGTGGCATTGAAGCCGATCTTTACATCACGTCTCACTGCGTATCACTGCAAGCTTCTGTGGCTTAGTAGGAGTCTGTGTGTGTTTTGTCGGTTTCGGTTATTAGACCAAACCAAGACTCAGGACTCAAACTCGCTGTCGCTGCTGACAGATATGTCGGGTGTAGAGGCTCTGGTGTCGCTGTTCTCTGGGCTGCCATTGTGATCTATGGAAGAACATTCTGGAAAGCCGCCAGATGGGAGAAGAGCAGAGACTTGTTGTAGTCTGAAAAGAAAAAGAGACGAGTGTATAGTTAAATGTCTTGAATTAGTTTTTGCTTATGAATTAAGTTTTTTCCTTATGGGCACCCCATTCAAACCCATGATCAAGAAGTGGCAGAACGTTTCCGATCCCACTACCCTGCATAAGCGTTGTGTGTGTGTGTGTGTGTGTGTGTGTGAGATGTATACCTGTTTTTGGCTGATGCTGCTCTGTCTCTCTGGCGTCTGTTCTTGAACCAGTTTCCAACTTGTGTAGGTGTGAGACCTGTAGCCTGGGCCAGGTGCCGCTTGCGAGATGGGTTTGGATACGGGTCTTGTAGGTACCACTCTCTAAGCAAACTCCGTGTCCTTTCCTGATGAGTGCAGAGAGAATGCAGGGTTAAAATGGTCAGTTCAAATTGGGGCTTTTGTATTAAACATCTCTGATTCGAGGTATTAATGAGTGAAGTTGACTTTTTATATTTAAATGTGTATAGTGTTTATATGCATTATGGCACATTTGAATGCTTTTGATGTGATTTAAGTTTGCTGATATGGAAGTTAAATTCGGTGATCAAATTATTCCTGGCCTGCAGTAACACTGCTGACCACAAGGGGAACAAACACTGTCTGAGTGAGCTCCATAAACCTATATTAGGGGGAAAATATCCACTGACTCAGCAATTATTTAACAGCAGGGATCAGGAAATCTGTCCTCTTGTTATCTATTAGGGGGCAAAGGCTAGGACTAATCCTGAAATGTGTTTAATCTCTCAATTTTTGTACAAATTTGTGAGACGTTTGACCAACAAGGATCTTATTTATTGTAGAAATCTTGTAACAGGCAAATTCATTTGTGTGGTCTTTCTACTGGATAAAGTTAACAGACTAATATACTAGGCCTTAAATCTTCGTCCATTGCAGCTGCAGTTTAGAGGACACACTCGGACTCTTGGTGTCTACAATCCAGCAGCCGAGTTAATCTGACTGAGCATTCGTCTTACATGGATTATCATTGTCTACAGCCAGAGGAGAGAAACGACTCTCATTTTAAAGGGAGAAAATCATCAGGGGCAGAGGAGATTAAATGCCACAGGAGGTCCTTGGCCCAAGAGGCTTAAAGGGGATTTCCAGATTTTTTTTTCTTCTTCTTCACATTTCTGCATAATTCGATCATTGAGTAGTTAGCCGAGTCATTCGAATTGTTTTGACTAAGAACGTACCATTTTTGAAATATTTACCCAGTCGGAACTGTATAGATAAGTTATTGATCCCGAGGGACATTTCAGTGCTCCCAAGGGAAATTGCAACGTTTTCTGAAGGAAAGGCGGTTTACAACTGCAGAAACCAGGAGTCTGGTTTTAAGATCTTTGAACCATCTTTAGGACAATTTGCTTTAAGGTTTTGTACATTCGTTTGGATACGCTATCAGATTCATGCATTAATGCACACGTCTCAATTCACGACAGGCTAAAGCCAGTCAATACTTCTAAAGCAACTGGTAGCCGACATTTATTTATTTTCATTCAGCCTATTTACAGTGAGAAATGGTACATGCGAGTACAAGGACGTCCATTTCAAAAATGTCTCACAGCACTAGTGTAAACTTATATACACAGTACATGTAGCAGTGGCCTGATGAAGGAACAACCAGAACGCAGGGAAACACAGTACAGAATTGGAGAATTACAGAGCAGATGGAGATTGCTGGCACTGGAACAACAAACTAAACCTAAACATCTGTTTTGCGATAAGCGGCAATTTACAGTGCCATTAATTCAGAGATGAAAATGTGACTCCGCTATACATCATCGATGACAAATACCAGCAGCCACAACCCTACAGTCCTGAAATGAATCAGAAGACGCGACCAAAGGGCCATCGTGTCAGTTGACTGCGTGAACTGGATTAATTGTATAATCAACTAATTATGGGAATATAATTAATTGTCTAAAAACACTGCCAGTCGTATAGCTGGGGAAAGGGTGCAGGGAAGAGAGATGGATATACATGTAAGGAAAATGGCAATTAAAAAGTACACAAGTTTCAGTTGTAAACTGGCTGACAGAAAAAAGAAAAGAAAAAAAAATGAATAGCTCCAGTCATGTTGTGTACGTTAAGTTTCCATCACGAACAAAGAAATCAGACAGTAAATTCCTCTAGAATGCTGCATTTTCCCCACACAAAGATGGGCCAATTAATTCATCCATCCATCCGTATTTCATACCACTTATCCTACACGTGGTCATGGGGGAGTCTGGAGCCTATCCCATGGAACTCGGGGCACAAGGCGGGGACACCTTGGACGGGTACCAACCCATCGCAGTGCGCAATCCCACACATGTTCACACACTACGGACAATCTGGAAATGCCAGTCAGCCTACAGCGCAGGTCTTCAGACTGGGGGAGGAAACCAGAGTACCTTGAGGAAGCACAAGGAGAACATGCAAGCTCTGTGCATGCAGGACAAAGGCAGGATTCGAACCCGCAACCCTGGAGGTGCAAGGCAAAAGTACCCCACAAAGATGGGCCAATTATTTCAAATAGGTTAAATAGATAAGAAACCTTGGCCTAAATGACTGTAGGCTACGGTTTATGCTATTTCATATGGCAAAGCTACAGTGTGGCTGTGTTATAGTAATACTGCCAGTGATCCCGCTTCATTTAGACATGGAAAACCTTAATTGAAGGCACTTTATTAAAATTATTTTTTAAATAAATGAATGTGTATTTTGTGGCATTGACTCAGCACACCAAATAATAATGTCTTTACCTTGAAACAGTGCGTTTTCTGCTCGCCGTCCCAGATAGTGCGGGGTAGAGGGAACTTCTTGCGGATGCGGTACTTCTCCACGGGGCCCAGCGGCCTGCCGCGCATGCGCTCCGCCTCCCGGTAATGCGCGTGCAGCCACAGGTCCTGCAGCTTCGCGTGGGACTCGCGCGTGAACCGGTGGCTCTGCAGGATGCGGTAAAGCGCCTCGAAGTCACCGCCGTGAAAGGCGACCAGAGCCCGCGCGCGCATCACCGACTCGTGCCTGTGCAGCGCCTCGCCTGCGGACCCGGGGGCCGCCGCCGGAAGTGACCACAGAAACCGGCCCAGGCGCTCCATGTCCCCGGTTTCCTCCAAGTTCTCACACACTCGAGCCACCTGATCCGCGGTAAACATCGGCAAGGGAAACATCTTCGTCTTCTGTCCAGGTGCGACGCTCGCGCGCCAGAAATGCTTCGGTCAAGTTTGCGCACTAAAAAAGAATTCTGCGCATCTTTTACAGAAGAGCGCACAAGTTTGCGCACAGCTCTCAAGCCGCCCTGTTCAGGAAGAAGTCTCCGTGGTGTAAGAACAATCCAGCTCAGGTCGTTGAACTGTATTTAGTTGGCTATAATGCAGCTGTGTAAGCTGCTGGAAGGCTGTGTGTCAGGTTCCTGTAAAGGAGAAAGACCAGAAGTCACGCGCATTTATAGTCAAGACGCTATTAGCATCTGTGTAGTTGTTTTGAGAGAGGATTATACGCCTCGATCATTAGACACTTAGCAGGGGGGAGTGAACGCCGAGCTCACCGACCGATCAAACTGCTCCTTAAGCCCTGGAATATATCAAACTTTTTTTTTTTTTTTTTTTTTTTTTAAAGGATTGCTCCAACATCATGCTTATTTCCTAGTTTAAGTAGTGCGTGCTGCTGAAAGTCCACTCACATGGTGCATTAATCAGGTTTTTAATTATTATTTGTATTTTATTTTTTTTAAATCCCAAATTATTTACACTGTGGAATCTATCACATAAGAAGTGGATGATTTTCTGTGGCCCTTTTAGAAAGTAGAGAGACAGGCTCTTGTGGTGTTGAGTGATGGTTGGTTGTTGGCTGTTAAGTAGAGAATGGCGGGGTCATTTGTATTAGAATCTGCCTGTGAATTGTTTGTTAGCTTAAAAGTTCTAGCGAAGACTTGAACCTGTTAGAGTCATGCAGAGAGTCGCTGACACGAGGGTAGACACTAGGAGTTATCTTTCACTCAGAATGGATATTTACACAGATGTGTCATATGAGATTGTTTTTAGTGAAGGGAAAGCCCAATATTCCCAACAGCCTTTACAAAGAGACGACATATAGAAGCGATTTATTTAATCGGATGAAAGAAGTTTATTTTTGTTTTCTTTGGAGAAACACTCCTGAATAGATCACTCCGTATTTGTTAGGGCGTATATTGTGTACATGCATAGACCGATCCTTTTTGCATGCATACTAGTTAAAGAGTTTTATTCAAACGCCAAGCATCTGTCGGTCGTCTTTAATTGGACTTGACTTTTCAACCGCATTGTTTAAATAAATCACAGAGCTGCTGCTTTGAGACTGAGGTTGTTTAAAGCGGTCCAGATTCCTCCTTTACCTGCGTGCTTAATACCGTGTAAATTGATCTGCACACTTTAAGTTACACCATATCCTCAGCCACCCTGAAACAGGATAAAACCCCGTGTGTGCACTCACTCTGGGGACAACATGGCTATGTCCCAAAGCGCACACTAACACACTAAATAGTATGTCAAAGTTCCAGTTTTTACACAATCTATAGTATCTGATCACCCGTAGTGGCGTGTTATTTTTAGCGTACTATTCAGTCAGGTGGTTTTAGGTTTGGGATGCAGCGTGTGTGTGATCTGCTTAACCTTGCTTTTTGACAATAATCAGTGGTTCACAATCAGAGTGGAAATTGTGTATTGAGGCGTGGCAGTTAAGGCTCTGGGTTACTGATCGGAAGGTCGGAGGGTTCAAGCCCCAGTACTACCAAGCTGCCACTGTTGGGTCCTTGAGCAAGGCCCTTAACCCTCCCTGCTCCAGGGGGCACTGTATCATGTCAGACCTTGCGCTCTGACCCCAACTTCCTGACATGCTGGGGTACACGAAGAAAAGAATTTCACTGTGCTCTAATGTATACGCGATCATCAAAGACTCATTATCATTAATACAGTGTGAATAACAGATGCGCACTAAATGGTGTATATTTTATTTTGTTCAGGTTAGGAAATAGAGAAATGATATAATAACTGAGTTGCAAACTCGAGCAACAGTTTTGGGGACAAAATTAATGCAGAAAATAATGTGGTAAGCAGAAATAGATAAATGAATAGGCTTGTAGTCTTTTAAGGCATAATGACGATGATATATATATATATATATAATTTCTATTTTTTTCTACATTACAGAATGAAGAGTGAGCATTGGAGTATTCAGGATCCAACAGTGGCAGACACAGTTGTGATAATTGGGTTAGTGTTGGTTCATCTATTTATTCGTTCATTCATTCATTCATTCATTCAATCAGCTTCAGTGGCTGCTTTATTCTGATCAGAGTCGTGGTGGATCTAAAGCTTACCCAGAAACACTAGGTCCAATGAAGGAATACACCCTGGATGGGATGTCAGTCCAATCCATGGCACCATGCACACACATTCACACCAAGCAGCAATGTAGCATGAGCTCAGGAGAACTGGAGATGCTGGAGGTGTAATGTGCCAGCCCTAGATTAGATTTTTTTTTCTTTCCTATATAGATTTGAAATAATAAAAGCTGGAAAAATAGCTGAGTATTGGGGGGATGAAAGCTTTGTCAGTTAATACCAGAGGAAATAAAGTGTGATGGACTTTGTATATAGTGTTATAACACTATATACATCACTGGACTAATTCAGGGTCTGAGTTTAGCATTAACTAAGTCAAAACTATTTTCTGCTCACACACCCAATTTCAAGTGTTGGTACACTTGAAATTTGTAGCTGAAGCTGTTGCAGGGTTTGTGTTCAATAATGAGGTTGAATTGATTGCATAGGCAGTAAATCCAAAGCTATGGGTGACCATATGGAAATAAAGGACACAGTCAGGTAAAGGGTAAGTGTGCTTTACACTGAGGTTAAGACACTTTAGTCTGGGGTTGGTTCAACATCCACAGAAACCTGCACGTGTGATTATAAACCTCGTAAACACAGGACACAGACGGGCTCGCACCTTAGTTTAGTTAGTAATGAACATGTGTCCTATCAGGTGACAAAATAATGATGGGTGTAAATGTTTTTCTCGGGTCAGTTCTGGCTAAATGAATACATTTACATATTATAATATAGGTTTGGAGTCTAACTGCCTAACTGATTTTCTGTATTTCTGTAGAGTGCCTTTGTAAATAAATATGTAAATATGAGCAAATGCAGTTTAGATAACAACATGAATACAATCTCTCGCACGTACACTTTTTTACACACACACACACACACACACACTCTCTGAGAGCTTCAGTCTAAATCTGCTTAACCGCTCTTAAGCCGCTAGAATGATATCATTATATGACGTGAACAAGTGCATTTCGTGTGCAACCTGTGGAAAAATTGCCCTTTTATTAGGTTTCGGATATGTACTCGTGCTGATAAGTATAGAGTTAAAACACTGGGGTGAAATCGCTTTCATGGTCTGGGATTGTTTTTTTTCTCACGGTGATAAACAAAAACAAGGAAAGAAAGAAAGAAATAGAGCTACACTGTAGTATAATTAATGGCTTTTAAACATACATATATATATATATATATATATATATATATATATATATATATATAAAACTTTTCCTGAAATCGGTAGCTCTCATTGTTCTACAATAATAATAATAATAACAGTTTTATCTAAATGGATCTAAAGTCAAATTCAATGTGTGGTCAAAATGTTATTATACCTATTTACCACATCTAAATAGTAAATAATTTTGAATAAATAATATTAGTCAATACTTTTACAGACAGGTTATTTAGTTAGTTAGTTAGTTTGTAATGGTCTATGGCATTTTTGCTTATACAGTTTAATAATGTACAAAGTGAACAGACTGTAACTCTGCTATATTACTAGATGTTGCCCCAGTTGGTCGTTGTGTAACTCTCTAATGCTCCATTGTGTAAACAGAAAGATTTAGTGAGATTTGAAACGTTCCTACCCCCCTCGCCCTGTTTTAGACACATCCCTATGGAACCCCGCTTGGTATGATTAAATAAAACAGGCTTAAATTCAGGTCGTTTTGCTTTAAAACGAGCTGCTAATATTGCCACCAGGCAAATCAAGTCTAGTGGGGGGTGAAGCGCTTTTACCACAGCCTGAGATATCCACAATTAACAAGCCACTGGGAGGAGAACTAATTAGTGTTATCTCCTTATCACCCAGGCTTCTCCTATTCCTGAGTCAAGAGAGTCACACAATTACAGACTCTTCCACTGACACACACACCGTCGAGATGCGAACACCCAATCACGCTGTAATACTCCGCAAATAGGTAATCACAAACTCGTTTGCACGTGAATGAGGGCCTTCTCTCGGCCTGTAATACCCCCAGTCCTCCCCAGCAGAGCTCCACTGAATGGCATTTACCCGCTAAAGCACTGTTTCACTTCCCCTCCTATTGTTACAGTGTGGAAAAGAAAAGATAAACTGCTTTAGCCCCGGTGAAGGGGGCTGTGCAGACGGGACAGTAAACAAGTAAACCCAGCAGAAACAAATATTGGGAGAAGGACGCTAAAGGAGGAGGAGGGGGATCAGGAGAGCAGTCAGGAATAACCCTGAAACAGGATATTTGTGTGGGATATTTGATGATTTACAGCGTGTAATTACTTTATCATTGAGATATGTATGTTATGTGTATATATATAAAACAGGAAAGCAGTTTGGGTAAAAAAAAAATTTCATTATTGAAAAATAAAGAAGACCGTGTTGAAAATGCATCTTGTGACAGAACACACATTGCATACACCAGGGATACAGTATTAAAGAGTAGGGGGAAATTTAGTGTAGTAAAATTAATCCTAATTACTTGCTACAGTGATAATAAATGTGTGGGAAACGGACACAAGCAACAAGCCGGTGTAATTGTGTTTATTCTTTGCCTAAAAATAAAACATTATAGGTAAAAGGTAAAAAACCACATTATTTAGTGCCTCAGGAAGGGTTTGTGCTAATAACTGGACTGTTTTTCCGTCTCAGGACTACCAGGGTGTGATTTCTGCCTCATGAATTGTTACTATAGAAACACAAATGTATTAGAACAAGCACATTATAAACCTGTGATATGCCTCGCAGCTGGACTCCAAATCTGACCCATCAAAATGGATTATTATTAGTTTGGATACAGCTGTACAGATCGATGGAAGTTTTCAAATCCGGTTAAATCATATCATATAGACAGACAATACAGCATTAAGAAATGTTTTACACATGTCATGCACTGGAATAAATTTCGGTTAAGAGATGCCAAAAAGCTTAGACTTTTTTTTTTTTTTTTTTACAAACGCCTGAAAGCAACTCATTAATAATCGGTTTGTGGAAAGGTGTTGCTCACTGTGCTGACTGGAAAAAACGTCATGGGATGATTCATGAAACAAACACCAGATCCTTGGTTGATTAATAGCACTAATCAGATTAGATTACACGTTTTTGTGTAATGAAAAAGATTAGGTTACTAATTATATCTTCAGTACGTAATCACTACCTGTTTACATGTCCTGTCAATGTAATCCTTCCAGTAGGTTCCTAACTGTACACAGAATATAACATTTGAAAGTCAAATGCAGTGCTTTTTAACATCCGGTCCTGACCCAGGATTCGTACCTCAAATATTATACCATAGAGAGGAGAATACTCGGTGCTGAAGTAATCCGAAACACTCGCATAAAATACTATTCATAATGAACACAACAACTAGGACTCAATTCCCTCGAGCAACATACCAACGTGTCACACATGGGCAACTGAAGATTAGACAAAGAGAAGACACAGATTTTCCTGCACCTGTCCAGTTTTCGGTGAGTCTCAGGCCCTGTTTACGCTAGCGTGTTTTCGTCCTAAAATGAAAACGATACTCGCACTGGCGTTTCCGCTGTGTTTCAGAAACGATCTCCGTCCACACTACATGACCGAAAACGCACATCACATGCACGTACAAGTGTAAACAGGAAGTAAACTGGTGTTCCATGTAGAGCTTCCGCCGCTCGAAATGAGATTTGTTACCGATTGCTCTAATCATAGCTCACCTCTTGTGCATGTAGGCAGCTGCAGTATTATAAAATACAGAATTTAACTGCAGAATGACGACAAAGCCAGAAAAGCTTGCGGTTCAGTCTCCAAGTTGTTGTGTATACTATCAGTGTAGCATAATGGTCATATGGTAGGGGCTTGAGGAATCAGGAAAGGATACGCAACGATCCAGAAGACCCAACCAGGGGGCGAATGTGGGTGGAGCCATGCCTTCGTTTTCAAAAGTCTTCGTTTTGGTCTGTTTACACTGAATCGCGAGACCGGAGTTTTCAAACTAAAACGGCGTCTTCTGTGTTTCCAAAAGTCTCCGTTTCCGAGGGTCGAAAATGCCAGAGTAGTGTAGACGACAGGCGTAACCGTAGCAACAGTTATGTTTTTTAAAAACGAAAACGCACTAGTGTAAGCAGAACCTCCGTTTCTTGGAAAGGAGTGGAACCTGCTGTGGTCATCTGTTGTGGTAGCCCATCCGTCTCAATGTCCGAGATGCTTTTCTGCTAACCACAGTTGTAATGAGTTGTTCTTAAAGTTGCCATACACAACGTCCTGTCAGCTCCAACCAGTCTGGCCATTCTTCTCATCAATAAAGCGTTCCGACCCCGAGAACTCTAGACACTGCCGTGTGTGAAAATCCCAGGAGATAATCAGTTTCTGAAATCTGACACACAACAAACATGCCACAGTCATAGTCACTGAGATTACATTTCCCTCCATTTGGTGTTTGATTTTGAACTGAAGCTCTCCTGTGTCTTCATGAGTTTATGCATTGCACTGCTGCCACATGATTGGCTGATTAGATAATTGCATGAATGAACAGTTGTTCCTATTAAAGTGGCTGGTGAGTGTATATATACTCATGTTTGAGTTACACAGGGTTGCCAGTTTACTAGGTATTTGCTATACCAAATGTAGTAACTAAGAAATCTATAGTACACTTTAATTACAAATAATATAACCATAATGTGTTCGTATAACATTGTTCCCTCGCCAAATTTATGTCCATATTTGACAAGAAAAAACAAGACAGTAATATGGTCTTGGACTTACGGGAAATCTTTGGACATGGAGCCAAGGTTAAAGTCACTAATAAATTAGTCTTACACTGTTTAAAGTGTCATTGCTTATTAGAGCTACCTGTGAAGGCAGCATCTTAGCAGGTCGTCCAAGTCCAAATGTCTTACTGGCCCATTGATACAGGTGTCTCTGCTGCAGCTTTAGAGCACAGACAGCAGGTCTCATGCTCCAAATATTGACATTCATGGCCCCAGCTTCGTGAAGTGAGATGGGGTAGTAAAAGGTGAAACACAGGGTAAAGAAGTTCATGAAATAATAATCGATTATCCTTGTGCCCAGTGATCAGAGGACAGTGACAAATGTTCTGAGCATTTTGTCCCCAAGATTCCCACCATTCAAAGCTGAGATGCAAAGTTCTGTTTATATGTTCTGTACTGGACCTTGTAAAGGTTCTTTGGTTTGTAGCTTTGGGCATTGCTTAAATGTTCTATGTAGAACCCTTATACAGTGTTTATGTTTTCAAGTGGGTCGCAGTGGCTTCAATTGTCTCCTGTCCAAAGTATACAACCATCCAGATAGTCCATTCCTCAAATAAATCCATGTACCAACTGGTGTTAGCTACCTTATCAAAGCAGGCTGACTACATCTCTTCAGTTTTTTGGATAACCTTGGATATTAGAAGCTAGGACTCTAGAAAAGACCCACTTAGCGATACAGATTCAGTATCTTTGTTTAAAGCTAGAGGACTTTTAAAGTGTTATGTGATTTATTGCTCATGGCCTGAACAAGGCAAGAATTTACTCTGAATGGGACACCAGTCCATCGCTGGGCACCATGCACACACTCATCCACACTTCGGTGCAGTTTAGTATAGCCAATCAACCTACTGGCATGTTTTTGAGAAGGAAACTCACGCATGCACATGGAGAACATGCACAGAAATTCCACACAGACAGGTCATAGATCGACCCAGAGATCCTGGAGCTGTGACCACCGTTCCACCCTGCTCTGGTTATGTTACACCCACGTAGCTGTGCTTTTGAGAACCATGGTCCTCTGTTTGAACCCCTTGAATTTTGGCCTGCATGGATATAATGGTTGGTGTTGGTGTAGTGGAGTAGAACCTTGCTGATGGTTCTTGGTATTTAGTCTAATTCATAGTAAATCTGGATTTACTCTGTCCTTCTCTTATATTCAGAAACATGTCATCGTACTAGAAAATAACTAAGCGTTTAACGAAGTGGGTAGGATTTCCGCTTCAGTCAAACATATTAGTCATGTTGAGTAAACCCAACACGCTTTGCTGTTTACAAGTACTTTAGATCTAACTGCTTGAAAGTGCTTTATTATGTGCTACCTCCTAACAACACTGATCAGTTTACTGAGCCATAAAACTGACCCAAGACCAGCTTAAAAGGTCACAACTGGCCAAGAGAGCCATCCACGGGCAAGGTTCCCCTCCCCTGCAGCTCAGGTCGGCTAATCTGAAGGCCGGCTGCCTCCTGCTATCATCCAAGGGGAGGCTGTTGCTAATTGCTTATGTCGTAAAGCTCTATGACCCGAATAAGTCTCGTTCCCCAAAGCTGCCAGGATAAACTCCACTTTGCCTCACCAAACCTGCTTAATAAGGATCGTTATCCACAACAACATCCCTAATTCCCTTCATCCATCCCTCCACGACATGCCTCCTGGTCCTATTCTTAGAGAAGGGAGGGGCTGGGGAGAGAAAGAAAAAGAAAGCGAAGTAAAGATAGACTGTCACAAGGATGACTGGGAATTTCAGGAAGTTTCTGGGAAGAACGAGATGTCCTGCGTCTTTACTGTGTAGGCCTGACGGAGATCTCTGGTGGAATTAAACGTGTTAGAGCAGATCTCATCAGTGCGTGCCAATCACAGTGAAACCAGGTGTGTCCACACACACACACACACACACACACACACACACACACACGTGTCCAGCTCAGTCCAACCTGCTCAGTCATTTATAATTAAGATCATGGGTCTGCATTTATTCTTCAAACGTTTCTCAGTTCTCCTCCAATCCGATTCTTCAAATCTTCTAAGCTGCACCTTCATTTCCTTCTCAGTAAAAGCTTATACGTGATATTAATAGGATGTAGTATTACAATTTCAAGATATTTAAACATTCATTAATAGATCAGTGTCACTCATTCGGTTGATTTTTGAAGTGGCCAGTTTATTAGGTATAGCTACATAGCGTCTACGCTCACTGTTCACTGAATGAGTGTAGCACATTTTTCATCAATTTATCTTCCCCTTAGGGGCTGTGGATCATTTTCAGCACACCTACCTCCAAACACTGCCCTTTAGTCCTCGTCTGTTGGCCTTGTCTGCTGCTGGCTGGTTTGTGGACTGTTTTTCAACCCAACGATGAGCTCGGTGACAATGAGCTGTTAAAAAAATCTAACCTTCTTCTGATACACTTATACCACAGCGACAATGCGTCCCACTGATGGACACCAACATCATCATGCCTCCCAAGTGTACAGTAGACGGCGACTTACAATCACTCACTACTTACATTTGTAGTCATTTGTTGCGGCATCGTTTGTAACCGACAATGCGTTATTTACGGGAGGTGTATCTGATTAAACAGCCACTGAGTGTATGTGGGGAGAGAAAACTGCCTCTTGAAGAGTTTATGAAATAATCCAGCAATATTGTCAACATTCATGAGTAACTCCAGAGACAATGGCACATGCTCTCATAGGAATACCATCAACAGTGGGCCAGACACAAAGTGGAGTTACTGTTAACACCCTGACGCTGATTATTTTCCTATAACCGACAGGGGCAGACTTAGCACTAGGCAAGAGTAGCTAACTGCCTTGGGCCCCCAGAAACCAAGGGCCCCCTAACAATGCAAACAGTATGTTAAAAGTGAATAAAGCCCCCAAATTACTAAATCAACCCCAAATCAAGTTTTCTTCCTCTTAGCAATTCGCCAACAATCAAAATGTTTAAATATGGAAGAATGGCATGTCCTACATTTATATGTTTATACTTACACTTAATGTTGTTGAACATCCAAGAAACAAGTTCCTGTTATCGCTTATGCTACAGTGGCTATAAACAGTCATTGCCTCACCATCCATTCGTGTTATGTTACCAAGAATCCAGAAAGCACCGAGTCCTGAACGTTTTTCCTCTTGACCATCTGCTGTGTTGTAATAATTTATTAGAAGTGCATTAATACAAATGGGATTTACTGGTTATAGAAAATTATCTAACCAATCAGAACGGAGTATTCGACGGTGCTGTGGTGTAACACTAGTATGTTGTATGGTTAATGGCGGTTCTCTATATCAACTTCACCTGAGTTACACTTCTGAGCATGTGCTTTGACATTTCAAATCAGTGCCACCACTGGCTGAACATTTCACCCATTCAGAGCACAGCGACGATTCAAATGAGGTGATGTACAATAGTAGCGAATATAAAGTAATCAGTAAATTAATTTATATGCTGGCGCTCATCCCGGAGTCTTGTATCTTTCTTCTGCCAGCATCCCACTGGCACATCTTCTACCTGTCACTCAGATTCCTCAGCTAGTAAGAGCCGATAATGGGATCTGTGTCAATGGTGTCTGGTGCCATTTGTATAAGAGAGAGTCTAAGGAGCAACAGTACATGTGTGTGGAATGAACGTCCAATCTCAATCCGGACTGCAGAATCTGTCACTATTCTCAGAAAACAGCTAAAGACCCACGCCTTCCATGAGTGCTTGACTAACGCCTAAAATTCCAACCCCACATATATATATAAACTATTTACTCTGGCTCTTACGCCTCGACTCTGCATACTTTGCTTCTCTAGAACTCAATTATAAATCTTGTATTGTTCTCTGCTTTGCTTGTATTTCCTCATTTGTAAGTCGTTTCAGATTCAAGCATCTGCTAAATGTATAAATGTAAATGTACATCAAAGAGTCGGGCTGAGACTGTAAAAAAGAGCTTCTGGTTATTAGACCCATGAGTCTTTCATTCAGGATTGTATGTATAGTGTTGTATTAATTTATCTGTAATCAGGTAACTCGAGAAACTTAGTTAAGTATAATATTTTAGATTTTATATATCTGATGTGATGACCTTGATGGAGTAACAGGTGAAGGACTAGGGCTTAGTTTAATGTTAATGTCGTGTTACAAAATAGGCTTATAAAGAGGTTGTAGACGTATAGTCTTACTAATTTCCTGTATTTGTTTTTGGGAAGTTTTTAAGAATGACTGGATGACAGATTTATTAGCTGTAGTCAAAAATCCTACACCAACGTCCACTGAAAAGAGTACAACAAAAATTGCAATTCCTCTTTTTGACCACGAGATGCCACTAGCGTGCACTTCGAGTAATTAGCTGCATAGGTCATGGATTAAACGTTTTAAATGCTCGTTTGACATTAATAAGTTATGCATAAATATTAAAATTATTTCATATACCCTTACTAATGTCTAAAAACGTTTCTTACTACTACTACAAGACTTTTAAAATGACCTATACTCATTACAAAGCTAATTTAGTTTGCTTGTACAGTGGAAGTCATTTTTATTCGATTTCATTCACCACCATCTATTGATCTTCTCACAACCAGACGTGATGATTGATTCATTCATCTTCAATACCTGCTTTATTTTGGTTTGGATCAGACATCACAGTGGATCCAGAGAACAATCCCAAGCCCAGGAACACTGGGCGTGAGGTGGGAATAGGCACGGTTTGGATGCCAGTCCATTGCAGGGCACCATGTACACGCATGTTTTTGGGAGGAAATGGGAAACGCACTAAAAATATTATTCCAAAGATCATCCAAACAGACAGTAACCCGAGCCGGGGATTTAAGCAAGGAAACCTGAGATGTGAGGCAGCAACGCTACCCACTGGCGATATAGTTATGAACTATAATAAAATACAAGCATTGTAAGTTCCAGGGATTTACAGAGGTACAGCTGAAAGCCAAACAATATTGTATTCTAGGATCTTCATAGTCTGTTCCATGTCGCTCCACTGCCCCCTATTGGTCCCCTCACAACCGGAATGATAGCATGTCAATTAAACACTAATTAAAACACTGATTTTCATACACATTTATTCATTTATCAGTGTATAATAAAATATACCGTCGCTACTTACAAGTCAAGCATTACTCATATACTGACAAATACAGTATAGTGTCATTATATAATTCACCGCATCGAAGACATGGTAACGTAATCAAAAAAAAAAAATCTTTTCAAAAATACTTTCAAAAGTGCTACAAATGGACACAAAAAGGCATAATGACAAACACACTTGGAGAAAAATCCCCAGCCGTCAGCTCCTATACACACTCCCTGGTGTCAATACAGCAGTGTTGTGCATTGGCCATTGGGATTTGGGTCCAGTTTTAGTAGATAATCACAGATTGACAGTGATGGTAGTGTTAGACAGAAATAACACAACGGTTATTAGTGAAGACGGACATGAACAGAGAACTCTTGCAAAAATAAATTAAATAGAAATATGTACAATCGCACGCTCTAGTCAGAACAATAGAGCGTGTGTGTTCTGAAACAGTGGTTCATGTACAAAAAAAAATGCATGAGAAGACTATTTTAAGGGGGGAAATGGCAATCAACACTCTTCTTACACAGCAGCAATGAAATGTATATGTTTTCATTAGTATAACACCAACGCTGTAGTAGTAATAATAATAATAATAATAATATGGGGTTTTAATATCAGTTACATACCATTACCTTTAATTATGTTACAATTAATTACACCATTTAGACACAATAATCATAATTTAAAGGTGTTTTATCTCAGTTTCTTTTCTGTGAATAATTCGAGGCGGATATAGACACACGTTACACAATCCTCACGCAGCCACTTTGTCAAGTTCAGTATTACTAACAGCGTTTCTGTTTGCCAGTGTCAGCCGACTTTCACAGATCAGCTTCGGGATCGGTGTGACGAGAACCTGACAGACTCAGTAGTGTGAAGTTACACTACAGCACATCGTCACACCTACACTACACGGTGTCCCAAAAGTCTCCGTACGTAGGGGAAATGAACACCAAAAGCTTTCATACATAGTTTATATTATATAGAGATTTATTTACGTATTGAAATCATTCTCATGGCTGGATCAGGACGCTGTCGCAAGGTCGCTCGCGTTGGACTTTAACAGGAAACACGGCGAGCACGTCACACACCACACTGTAGCTAAACTTATTAACACTGGAAGTTCTGTGGACCAATCGAGAAGTGGACGTCCGCGAACATCCACTGACGGCGCAAACACCGTAGTCCCCTATGTATGGAGACTTTTGGGACACGCTGTAGTTCTGCAGTTTTTATCTTCTGATGTAGTGTTCTTACGTTTGGATACACCCATATCCTTCACTACACCGTGTTTAACGCTGTAGAATATAACACTGTTCGCGGTTTATACGTATCGTCATCGGTAATGGTTTCACTGCGATCTCGAAAAGACTCGAGATGAAGTAAAGTGGGTAATAAAAAAGTAATAACGCAAATACTTCACAGTCGAGGCTTTGGGACACAGACGGAGAACTTTTCATATGGATGTAATCCTAAAACAGATATAGTGATGTAATATCCTTGGCATAGTGTTACGTTGATAGAGACCCTGTTCTCCGTTCGGTGTAGTGACGCCGCATCGACCACGTTACATAATCGATAAGGAACGTCACAACGGTCGCATACTGTTAGTACACAGTTAGTATGCTAGTCCAAATCGTGTGCCATGAGACATCAGAACATCGGAAATTGTAACAGAGTCATTTTTGTGGTTTGTTTACATGGTACATCAAGCACTTCTGCACCAGAGTGTCGCATTGGTAACCCATTTCTTCATCATTCTGTTCAAGATTCACTATCGAGGCCCGGATGTTCCTCGGGAGATCTCAGCAGTGGCGAGGGGAGTTGGGGTATTTGTTTTTCAGACCTTCCTTGAAGCTGCGGAAGAGCAGTCGGTTTCTGCGGTTCTCCTCGTCCTTGCGGCTGTGGAAGTCGCCCTGAACCTTGAAGCCCCGATGCACCACGAAGGCGTTACTCACCACGGAGAACCTGAACCCTGCCACATGAAGCTCACACGCCTGCAAGAGAACAAGGAGGAGAGGTTAGAGAGAGAGAGAGAGAGTGAAGGGAAGCACAATGAACACAGCAGAAACTTTCCAGCATATATTATATTCTGTAGTATCTACTGCGATGTTTCCAGACGATATCAGGACTCACTTGACTTATACGGTTGAAGCCGTATTGTCTGAAGTTCTCGTCATACAGTGGCACCGATTTAGCCCCGATGTAAAAGGGTTCCCATGGGTCGACCCAGTTCTGCATGTACGCCACTTCCAGAGGTCCGGAGCTCTTGCTGACCAGATTAATCCAGCGGGAGTAGTTGGTAGGTGCCTGGCATCGTGGGCAGAGTTCCTCATAGAAGGGCCTCACCTCACCGACCAGGTACAGCTGCGCAAGCTCGGATTTCGTGGCAGGCATCTTGCGCGTGTGCCTAATTTCGAAAGCAGGCAGGACCAGAACCTCGTCCGGGGCCGGCTCGCGCTTCGTCAGCATCATCACAAACTGATGATGTAGGTCCGCGCTGGGGACCATGTCGACGTCGAGGACGAGGACGTAGGCGGCGTCTGTGCCTGTCCGGGCCACGTTGCGGAGAAGGTTATTGGGGTACGAGACGTTTCTTCCCATAGCGTAGTTCTTGTACTTGTCCCGGTGGGATTCGAGCTTGGCGAAGACACCAGGACAGCCTTGTTCCTCGAGTCCAGCGAAGTGCTCCCTGTCTTGCTCCGGGAAGCTGGCGATCTCCTCCGAGTGGCACACCAGGTGGAAATCCACCAAGGCTTGGACGCGTGGACAGAAGACACTGAGGGCGTAGACGAAGGCCGTGGCAAACTTGACATCTTGGCCGTGAGCGAAGATCGCCACCGAGAGCGGATTCTGCCAGCGTTCGAGCAGAGAATCCAAATGATGGAGGTTGTTGATGGTCGTGTGGGTCACCAAGGCGAGGTGGTTGGACCTCGGTTCCGCGTCCAGCTTCTGGCTGATGGAGAAGTCGCTCTTGATGAGGTTTTTGTACACACGGTACTGACCACTGCTGTCGAAGATGCCTCCACTGGATAAGGAGTATCTCAGGCGTTCGCGTTTGGAGTTCTTCTCGCCGGTCTGCGTGTTCCTCTTGGAGCCGAACAGCTCGGAGTACTTGTAGCGCTGCTGTCTGCCGTGCAGCTTCGACAGGAACGACAGGTAGATCAGCTGCAGCAGGGCCACCAGCAGCAGGGCACTCAGCACCACTTTAAACACGGAGCATTTCTTGAAGAAATGCATTCCACAAACTCGGGTCGTTTCCTAGGGAATGCGCATGAAGTCAGCTGATCACGGGGGCGCTCACGGGGGCGCGCTTCATGTCCACACTAAGCCCGCTGCAGCATCCCGCAGACACGCACACCCGTCATCAACACCGCTTGTGTATCTATAGCGACGGGCTCTGGAGCTCCTCCAGTTTCGGCTGGGTTTTATTTTACACCATCCTTTTCCGAATGAAATGAAAAAAAAAAAGTAAATAAATAAACAAACGTTACCAGTCGCGAAATAATAGTCTGTCTGCTGTAAATGACGCGCACGAACTATTGTAAATGGCTGTTCTCGTGAACATTACGAGCTCCTGCTTCGCTCATTACGGCGCGGTCCTTCGTGCCATGTCGCAGGTTTATGACGTCATGACCGGCCGTATAATGGTTGGTCGGGTTTGTGGTGATATATAAAGCCGAAATGATGGCAGTAATGCAAATATCAGATCACATGCCATCGCTTTTGAGTTAGTGTTTAGTAGAGATGTGAAAGATTCAGGATGTCCAAACCCACACCCCTATCCCCTACAGCTAGTGCACTGTTTGTTTGTTAGGATTTTTGCGCGTTTAACAGTTGAATGTGTTGTGTAAAATTTCCATGAATCTAAAGCAATCATAATGAGTTTTAGTATCCAAACAATAAATCTTAGCTGGTAAAAAATAAAAACACGAAACTGCATCTTTTAACACGTGTTTTTACCGTAAACATTAGAATAGACTGGAGTAAATATACACAGCAGACACAATTCAACAGCACATATATTGTCATGCTTTGTATATTCATGCGTCATCCAGGTACTTAAAACGATATTTACGCCAAAACAACTTGACTATAATTATTTATTCTACTTGTTCCAATATGATAAAATATATAAAAATATTTTAATCCATTTTAAAATATACTTCAGTATCAGACGAGGTGGCCGAGTGGTTAAGGCGATGGACTGCTAATCCATTGTGCTCTGCACGCGTGGGTTCGAATCCCATCCTCGTCGAAAACTTTATTCGTTTTTAATAACCTATATTTTTACGTATTAATTTAACACACTTCATATTACCTCTGAATGAGTAAGTATATATATATATATATATATATATATATATATATATATATATATATTATATATATATATATTACCCGACTCCACCCTTTTGAACCCTTCCCTTGGCTGTGCCAGATTCATATTCATACATGTGATTCATTTACCTTTTCTCCCCTCCCTTCCCTTTCCCAAATATTTCACTGAGGAGGAAAAAGAACAAAGAAAAAAAATTAAAAGTAAATAAATCTTAAAGGCGTGCCTGTCACTAACCATTTCATTAAAAAAAGTAAACATAGGAATATAAATAGCCAATTAGAGCCGAAGAGGGACACACACCCAAAGTCTCCATAAAACAAGGGAGACAGCAGTGTTTCACCCCTAGAGTTGTCCTCAGAGTGGACCTAGAGTAAACTAAACAGAATGACCTAAACTAAAAATAATTCCAGTAAGAGAAAAGTCCCCTACAGACTTCAAATCTAATAAATAGTCTGCGCACTTTAACAAACATAATGTCCTTACCTTTGAACGACTTCAATACCTAATAATATTACACAGTGTAGCACATAAAAAAAAAAGAAAGAAACTAACTAATACAGAGAAATAAACTGTAACCCAGTCAGAGCGACCAAACAGAGAATACAGAACTAGATTTAAGAAGAGTGAGTCCACAAATTCTACACGAAGTAAGAATTCGAATTCTGTAGAGCTGGAAGGCCGAGTGCGAATAAAGAATAAAATCAAAAATAAAATAAATAAACAAACACTACACTTATGTAGGCGATGCAGTTCACGGTATTAAGCGTGTAACATAGTCTCCTGCTTCCTCCGCTGAAATAAAGTCCTTCTGGACACCGGTATATGTAACGCGAAGCCGAGCTGGATGAAGTATTCCATAGCGAGCTCCCTCAATATCACGAAGTTGACGCTTAACCTCGTTAAACGCGGCCCGGGCCCGGACTGTCTGGACTGTGTAGTCAGGGAACACGGAGATGGTCAGATCCCTCACTTTAATCCGCTGGGGCGTATTCTCTCGCACGGTGTAAAATATCAACACAGTCACTGTGATAGTGGAATCTGCACACAATAGCTCATCGTCGTTCACCAGGCTTCGGCTTCGGCTGAAGGGTCCGGTCCAAAACTGGCTCCTTCTCCAGACCCAACGCCTCTTTGAACAAGGTTGTACAGGTGTACAGGTGTCAGCTCCCTCTGGATCTCCGACTATCCTCACGTTATTGCGCCGTGACCTCGACTCCAGATCCTCACATTTATTCTCTGAGTCCCGGTCGCAGTGAGAGACTCGATAGTAGGCTTCATTGTGGTCTCACGCGCGGGTTCGAATCCCATCCTCGTCGAAAACTTGATCCGTTTCTAGAACTTTCTATATTTTTACGTATGAATTTAACACACTTCATATTACACCTCTGAATGAGTGATTATATATATATATATATATATATATATTATATATAATATTACCCGACTCCACCCTTGTCTGTGCCAGTCCTACAAAAGAAAAATAAAATAATTAAAAACAAATAACATCATAATGGTAGGAGGAAAGAAAAATAATAACGAATAAAAATAAAAAGAAAGGCGTTACAACTTTCTGAACATCTGAGCCTCTTCTGTGGGATGGGACCAGACGGACTAGCCCCGGCTCCCAATATCCATCAGCAAGCACTGTGCACCCATGCCCCTGTTCCCAGTTCACAGGTTGTCCTTCCTCAGACCACTTTTGGTAGGTACTAATCACTGCACACCGGGAACACCCCACAAAACCTGCTGTTTATGATATGCTCGGACCCAGTTGTCTAGGAATCACAATTTGGCCCTTGTGGAAGACATTCAGATCCTTACGCTTGCCCATTTTCCTGCTTCCAACACATCAGCTTCAAGAACCGACCTTCCACTTGCTGCCTAATATAGTATTACTGATTAGTATTACTTCAGTATCATTGAAAGAAAACAAGTTCGTGCACTTCAATTCAAGTTCCCTTTAGTTATTACTATTCATTAGGCAGAATCCAGTGACAAAATATTCAACTGTGAGAGTGAAAAGACATTTAAGAGGTTAGAGGGCAGTTTATAAGCCTTAGGAATCCGTTTGAGATTCAGTTCAACTCAAGTTATATTTGTGTAGCGCTTTTAACAACGGACATTGTCTCAAAGCAGTTTTACAGAAACATATAAACACAGGATACAGATTTCAAGTGTGTGGATTTATCCCTATTGAGTGAGCCGGTGATGAGGAAAAACTCCCTTAAATGATATGAGGAAGAAACCTTGAGAGGAACCAGACTCAGAAGGGAACTCATCCTCATCTGGGTAACGACGCACAGTGTGAAAGTAAAGGAAAGTTCATGATGGTTTTTATATGAAGTCTGTTTGTTGAAGTAATCCACTGTTCACTAAAGGAGACTTGGATGTTAGCGAAAATTGTTTGTTCATCTACTCTTTCATACAGAACAGGCAAACTTTGATATAGTCTGATATGTACACCTAATGTACACATGCGATTCAGTATTTTATTTGGGACCGGACACTACATGAAGCCATGCAGAGATTCCGGACAGTATTTATTGTCCTGTACTCCTCACACTGCTGTGCAGTTGCACTTTACGTAGTCCCGTGTATCATGATCCTGGAGAAACACCAGTTTGTTGCAACGTATACCAGCTATATAGAGGAATGCCAATCAAATCACATCAAATCTTCACGTGATAACCATCAAACTTGAGAATGAAAATGAGAATATACACATTTAGGGAAAATGTTCAAGATGGCATTTTAATTCATAAACCAAAAACAAACATAAAAAAAAAATCTCTTCTTCAAAACAGGTTTAACATGTCAAGTGCTCCAAATTTCAAAATCAATGATTAATTAGCCAAGGAAAAGTGTCTGAGCCTTTTAACCACCTAAACATATGAAGTGTCTAAGATTCGTAGCATATAACATTCATTACAATGTGAAAGGCAAAATCAGTTGTTCAGTACACGTTGTGATGTGTAGGACACCGAGCTGTGTATATTCTGTCATTTACATTATCCTACACAAAACATTTAAAGAGGAGAGAGAGAGAGAGAGAGAGAGCAAGTGTTTAGGGATTAAAGGTCACGGCTGCACTCAAAATAAACCCATAACGTTACGGTCACTACTGTATAACTGAGAATCTTCCCATCAGCTGTGCTGTTCTGCGTCCTAGGGTGTAACTCTGGAGAGATTAGAGAGCGTCTGAATATTATGAATATACAAAATTCACATGTAAAGTTGTGATCTTCACAATATTCAGGCTCTCACACCCTAAACAATGAATTACAGGTCGATACAGTGAACGGCTAAACTGACTAAGAAACCAAAACTCCAGCTCCGCTTTTAGATCCCCCTTCTTCACTTTCTTTGGCCTGAGCCGCGTTGCCTTTGCTCTGTTTGTCGTCTTCGCCCACCAGGCGGATGTTGTAACGTTCCCGGTACTCCGTCAGCTCCCGCCCTTTCGTCTGCATTTGTGTGTTGAGCGACACGACTAACTTTGATATCTGTCAGAAAAGAAGGGAAAAGGGTCAGTTTAAGAACTGTGCACTATGAACAACCCCGTTTACACCCGGCCGTTTACAGAGACGCCCACCGCGTCCCCGCTTACACCCGGCCGTTTACAGAGACGCCCACCGCGTCCCCGCTTACACCCGGCCGTTTACAGAGACGCCCACCGCGTCCCCGCTTACACCCGGCCGTTTACAGAGACGCCCACCGCGTCCCCGCTTACACCCGGCCGTTTACAGAGACGCCCACCGCGTCCCCGCTTACACCCGGCCGTTTACAGAGACGCCCACCGCGTCCCCGCTTACACCCGGCCGTTTACAGAGACGCCCACCGCGTCCCCGCTTACACCCGGCCGTTTACAGAGACGCCCACCGCGTCCCCGCTTACACCCGGCCGTTTACAGAGACGCCCACCGCGTCCCCGCTTACACCCGGCCGTTTACAGAGACGCCCACCGCGTCCCCGCTTACACCCGGCCGTTTACAAAACCAAAAACACTTATGCCTGCTTGTAGCCATGATAAAAATATTTTTTAGCTACATTCATTTATATTTGTAATCAAAGGCATTTCTGCTCAGTTGACCAACCTGTTAATGTCGATCATATAACATAACAGATCACATGTTAATATGAAAATCAGTTCATTACATTACACCCTAATTTGTCCTTTTTCCTTTACAGTATAAATATATTAGATGATCGCCGCTTCTGACGTGTTTTGTCCTGGCCCATGTGCATTATGATGCAATGTAATTGGAGGAGTTTTGCTGTCACACTGTGGCTTGAAGAGTAGAGGTACTGACGCTGTTAACAGGCTAAAATTGGATGAACTGAAATTTAACCGTGAAATGCAAGAAGTAGAGGAATTCCTTTCACGTGAATAAGAAAATTGTAAAGACTATTTTAACACTGTACTGATGCTCAAATCTACAAATATCAGCCAAGCTTTTTTGGCGAGCATGATAACCACCTATAGTCTACATCTTCGTTCCTACCCTCACCTATGGTCATGAAGGTTGGGTAGTGAGCGGAAAAACTAGATCGTGGGTACAAGCGGCCGAAATGGGTTTACTCAGGAGGGTGGCTGGCCTCTCCCTTAGAGAAGCTCGGCTATCCGGGAGGAACTCAGAGTAGAAACGCTGCTCCTTTGCGTTAAAAGGAGCCAGTTGAGGTGGTTCGAGCACCTGGTAAGGATGCCCCTTTGGGGCTTCCTTAGGGAGGTGTTCCAGGCACGTCCAGCTGGGAGGAGACCTCGGGGAAGACCCAGGACTAGGTGGAGAGACTATATTTCCACACTGGCCTGGGAACGCCTCGGGATCCCCCAGTCAGAGCTGGTTAATGTGGCTCGGGAAAGGGACGTTTGGGGCCCCTTGCTGGAGCTGCTACCCCCGCAACCCGATTACGGATAAGCGGTTGAGGATGGATGGATGATAACCACGTGATAATGTTGAATGGATTGCATGTTTCTAGCAGGCGTAATTTCAAAAAAGGATGTAGAGGTGACATTATCTAGCTGATTTATTTATTTATTTTTGCAAATTTTATTTATTTATTTATTAACGTGTGCGAAGCATTAGGAAGAAAAAGTCTGGTGTGATCACTAAATAATCCTATTCAGCACCTCAACGAGCCCGCAGTTACTTTTAATTCATTCATTAATTTATTTATCGTGAGATTGGGTTTTACAAATACATAGCACAAATTTCGACTAGATAAAATCAGCACAAAATGAAAGTGAATCAGAAGCAACCATGTCGGTCACATCCTGCATCCTTTTACTTTCAGCGAGTTGACTTATTTCATGATTTGGTCTGACCACAACATTAGGTGAAAAAGCAGAAGAGTGTCGTTTTCAGGAGGGCTTTCCGTATCACTGTAGCGTCTACCTGCATTTTTACTCCAAGACAGTCCCTATCCAATTATAATCCTCATATTCAAGACACACAAAAGAGCCAGGATAGAAACAGACTTGCTTTCAGCATGTCATGTACCTGTTCTTTATTGTTTTCCAGCGCAGGCAGCACTTCTTTTACAGTCCTCTCGACCAAAACACCCCCAACTAAACGATAGCACTTCCGCGAGGGGTCGACTTCCTTCAGCGTGTCGATGACCAGGCTAAAGAAAGAGACTCGGATTAACCAACACACACGAGGCTCATACAAGCGAGGTACGAGTGTGACAGCACATAACATTTTTTCCCTTATCCTGTATCCTTATCTCCATCATGATTTCAGGCTCACTCGTTTATATTTCATTGATTAGAACTTCACCCATAAAGTCTAGTGGAATGGAACAGAACGTGTTTGATCGTATTATACGCTGGATAATGAATGAAGCAGGCGAAATGAAAAAAACAAAAACCTGTGTTCATTGATCTCCATGTCCAGTTCAGCGGCTTTGGAGGCCATGCCTCGCTGCTCCTGCCGCATCCTTTGGAACGTTGCCACAACCTGCCATCAAAACACACACACACATCACTCTAATGCCTACAAGACTAACAAAGGGTTCATTAAGTTGCTCTACTGATTTCAAGATTTACAACAATAACACTTACCAATATACTTTTTTTTTTTTTTTATAAACACCTAAGGATGCACCAATCTAATATTTAGTATCTGTATCAAGACTGATTCTGGACTGTAACACTGGACCACTAACCGGAAAAGAAAGACACATAAGACAGTACATTTTCAACACAATCATTTTACATATCCCTGGTCTAATGTCCCTTATAGAGAAAAAAGAAAAAAAACGAAAAAAAAAAAAAACATGTTGACAAGAAAAATGAGTAATATTGGGGGTTGGGAGAGAGGAAATGGGCGGGGCTTCCAGGATGACAGTTAATATCGAAGAGTTCATAACAACTACACAGCTGTCCATGACTTATCTGTTGTTAGGGGGGGGGGGAAACCACACACTGCTCCTTCGGCATACTAGTTATCATAATCAGACTGTTATTAAAATATTTTAAACGATAATTTTGTTGAATGACTAAACAAATGAGAAATTCACCCAGAAACTGACATCTGATTGACGAGGACTTGCATTGCAGTGTTCTGTGGCGGGGGGAAAAATAGCAGTATTGATTGGCACTGCATTAAATGTGTCCTCATAATCTGACCGTGCAGCGTTCCCCCAGTGTGAGATTAGACCTTTTGTCTAATGAAAATCGCACTTGTGGAGTCCTCGTGAGCCGAGGTTGGAGGGGAAAATCAACGGGAAGCCACTAGCTTAACACTAGTCAAATTTCATTAAGAAAATGATATAAATCTAAGTAAACCATCCCATTTGGCTTAATGTCATTTCAACACACTGGTCTTGTATACACATGTCCATCCATTACTTTCAGTGTGCAAAATTAATACAACACCCAGTCCTTATCTTTATAAAAACCCCATCATCCTTTTAAACGTGGAGTGGAAGGGCACTTCATGTGCCGGTGTGCGTGCCTTCATGCCCATGTTAACCTCTGGTTCAAGTTTTTAGATACGCTACCCTCGCTTACATTTTCGGACATTGTACACCCTTTCAAACCAGTGTAGGATCAGAGCATACATATTAATCTGTTCTCCCTCTCTTTCTCGCTGCAGAGCTGTGCATGTAATCCTGCTGCGATGCCAGCGTCTGATCCGGACACATCACCCCCAGATCTTCCTGACGGAACCTTGCGACTCTGCTGTTTTCGGTGAACCCACAAGATTTCCAGTAGTGAAAAAAAAAGAAATAAATCAGTTTACACACAAGTGTCATCCTTTCGTCGGTGGATAATTTAACCTCGGTACCGTGTAAGAACTGTTGCTGTAGTCACACACACACACACACACACACACACACACTGTGATTGCTCATACATCCTTTCAACACGCTCGGCGATCTCCGATGTTAGAATACATATAAACTGTCACGGCGTGAGCGATGACTTATTTATAATCCTACTATCCAGACACACCCAGACGAGAGGATCGTTTTCAGTGCGGTTCCGTTCGACGTTTCTTCCTCATGAGGTCTCGGGGAGTTCTTCCTTCGCCACGGTCTCCTCCGGCCTGGGTCATTAGGGATCGAAATACAAATCTCCATTCGGATTTCTGTAAAGATGCTTCGTGACCATTACTGGAACGCGTTACGCAAATAAAAACCGACTTTAAACACTTCGGATCGGGATCGCTGAGAATCTCATCATCAAATAGGGTTAAATCACCTGTCCTGATGTGGTCCTAAACCAGGCCACACTATTGGCAGAAACAGCATCCGGGTCCTGACCACTCAACTCACACTGGAGCTTCTTTATATTTAACCCTTGCACACTACACAGGGATTCTTCTTAATTGATATTATTTATATTGTATTGCTACAATCTAGCAATGCACACGATTCAGGACCTGTATCTATTCTCAGCTCCACCCTTAATGCCTTCACATTCCCTTCCTAAGTGCACTATATAGGACAGGAATAACGGTTCGCACCACACCCTATGTAGTGCACTATACACCGTATAAGGAGCCGTTTGCTATGGAGCCAGTCAATAGCACCGCTATCACACACGCCTCTCGGTGCTAGCGGGTTAGCACGGCAATACTCCGAGTTTAATTCCTCACACACATCGTCTCATGTTGTATATACAGATAAAATAACATGCACATGGAGCCCCGACTGAAATGTACCTGCTCGGCAGAAGGGCCAGACTGCTTCCCTCCACTGCTTTTACTCCCCGTGCCGCTACTGCTGTTCGCCGCCATGTTGAAATGAAGCTCTGTAGCCCTGTAGGACCTCTACATCGCCTTCAGGGGGCTGTCCACTCTAAACGCCTGTTTCAAATACAAGACATATCCGTAAGCAATATTTGAAGATTATGTAGCCCTGTAGGACCTCTACATCGCCTTCAGGGGGCTGTCCACTCTAAACGCCTGTTTAAAATAAAAGACATATCCGTAGGCAATATTTGAAGGTTATGTAGCCCTGTAGGACCTCTACATCGCCTTCAGGGGGCTGTCCACTCTAAACGCCTGGTTCAAATACAAGGCATATCCATATGCAAAATTTCTATATTATGTAGCCCCGTAGGACCTCTACATCGCCTTCAGGGGGCTGTCCACTCTAAACGCCTGTTAAAAAAAACTATCCGTAGGCAATATTTGAATATTATGTGTGCAAAATAATATTTTTCGCACAGGGGGGGTTAAAGTTGATGCAGAATGCAATAATTAAAATCTGTTATTAAAAAAAGGTGATATGATTAGGTTTTTTTAGTGTTCTCCAGGGTCAAGCTCAGATGGTAGTAATTCATTAATGTGCTGGAGGAAGAAGCTCAAAGTACAATCTGACAAGGATCAGGACGTTCCTGAAAACATCTGGTTGACTAGGAGTCCATGCTTTTCTCTCCGAGTCTGTGGAAGCAGGTGCTGCTTTCCCCAAAGTACCGTTTTCTCTGGAGGGTGGAGGCAGTGAGAAGTCAACACAGGTGAGACACAGCTTAATACAGCACACTAGACTGGAGCACACACTGACCAGCCATTACATTAAAACCACTGACGGGTGAAGGGAAGGGGTGGGATATGTTGATTAGGATGCAAATGAACAGGCAGTTCTCAAAGTTGATGTGATGGAAGCAGGGAAAAATGGGCAAGTGTAAGGATCTGAGCGACTTTGGCAAGGTTCATGTGATGGCTAGACGACTGTTTCAGAGCATCTCTGAAACTGATTTATTGTGGGGTGTCCTGATATGCAGTGGGTAGTACCTACCAGAATGGTCTGAGTACCGCAGAACGGTCCGGGTGCCCATGCTGACCCCTGTCCACCACTGAAAGTGCCTATAATGGGCATGTGAGCATCAGAACTGGACTATGAACCAATGGAAGAAGGCGACCTGGTCTGATGGATCAGGTTTTCTTTTACATCATGTGAACAGCTGTTGTGTGTGTGTGTGTGTCGCTTACCTTGGGAAGAGATGGCACCAGGATGCACTATGGGAAGAAAGCAAGCTGGCAGAGGAAGTGTGATGCTCTGGGTAATGTTCTGCTGGGAAAGCGTGGGTCCTGGCATTCGTGTGGATGTTACTTTGACACGTACCACCTACCTAAACATTGTCGCAGACCAAGTACACCCTTTAATGACAACGGTATTCTTTAATGTCCTTGTCCTCTTTTAGCAGGATAATCGCCTTCCTACACTGCAAAAAATGGTTCAGGAACGGTTTGAGGAACACGACAAAGAGTTCAAGGTGTTGACTTGGCCTCCAAATTCCCCAGATCTCAATCCGATCGAGCATCTGTGGGATGTTCCGGACGGATTAGTCCGATCTACGGAGGACGCAAATTACAGGACTTAAAGGAACGTCTTGGTTCCAGATACCACAGCACACCTTCAGAGATCTTGTGGAGTCCATGAGTTGACGGATCAGAGCTGTCTTGGTGGCACAATAGGGACCTACAAAATATTAGGCAGGTGTTTTTAATATTATGGCTGATCGTTGTGTGTCATTCATTTGAATTAGTTTTTAGGTTGAGTTTTTACGGATAACGGTATTTGGATATTAAGGGCGCACGGTGGCTTACGTTCGCCTCACACCTCCAGGGTCCGGGGTTCGATTCCCGCCGGGGCCATGTGTGTGCGGAGTTTGCATGTTGCTGTGGGGGTTTCCTCCGGGTACTCCGGTTTCCTCCCCCAGTCCAAAGACATGATTGGCGTGTCTAAATTGTCCATAGTGCATGAATGTGTGTGTGAGTGTGTATATGATTGTGCCCTGCGATGGACTGGCACCCTGTCCAGGGTGTAACCCCACCTTGTGCCCGATGCTCCCTGGGATAGGCTCCAGGTTCCCGGTGACCCTGAAGAAGTAGTAAGCGGTAGAAGATGGATGGATGGATTGCAATTGAATCGAAAGATCGTGGAAATGTCTTCCATTAGGGGGCAATAGAGCAATAAAAATTCATTTCATTAGCAAGATGAATATCTGACACTGTAACTACATCTCCTTCCAAAATGATGCTTGAGAGTCCCCATTATAGCTGTTCTAAGGTATCTTTAAATCCTGTGTATATTACTGTTCTAGTAACATTTAAACACTTTAAAAACTGCACGTATAACCCTGTACATATTTTACTAAAACTCCACATTCAGGTAATAATCATGCTGCAGCCTTTATTACCAATTTCTTGTGTTTGTAACTGGAATAAAAATTATAATTCTGGGTTGGTACCATGGATGCTAATTTCATACTTGTCTATGTGCTTCATTTATAACCGCTAAAATGCTTGCACACATCTGGATGACCACATTATGGTCATCAGCTGTGAACCAGTTATCAAATTTAAACCAAAACAACCTCTCTCTCACACAACACATTATTTCCAGAATGACCTCATCACATCCTGTGGCAGCTGTGTGTCAGATGACGGCCACCCCTGACAAGGAGGCAAACTTCACTACATGCAAGCGTTTGATCGAGCAGGCCAAGGACGGTGGCGCGAGCATGATCTTCCTCCCCGAGGGTTTTGATTACCTCGGCTCCAGTCGAGAAGAGACGCTGCAGCTGTCTGAAAGCCTGCAGGGTGACATCATCACCAGATATTCCCAGTTAGCCAGGTGTCTGGGTCATGCTAAACGTTTCTTATTGTTACTGAAGTTCTCACTGGAGGCAGTGGTGGAGGATTATCATTACAGATCGTAGTGTAAGCACTAGGTATTTGCATGCACACACTCCCCACAGTGCTACTAGGAACAGGACGGCGGAAACAAAACTGCACACGGTGATGGATAACATGCAAAGCTTCACAAACCAACCACTACATGACGGTTCACAATACCATCCGTTTTAAAAACAACAATACAGTGCCTTCTGAAAGTATTGGAACGACAAGGTCAATTCAATTGTTTGTGCTATACACTGAAGACATTTGGGTTTGAGATCAAAAGATGAATGTGAGAAGACCGATCAGAATTTCAGCTTTCATTTCCTCATATTTACATCTAGACGAGTTAAACAACTTAGAACATGGCACTATTTGTTTGAGCCCACCCGTTTTTTCAAGTGATCAAAGAATATTGGAACACACGACTGATAGGTTAGCGCTGAAGGTCTACACCTGGTTTGAGCTCTAGGTTTCGCCTGTGAAGGCTGCATTTGTCGTTAAAATGAATAAACCAACAAGAAGACCTTAGAGCTGTCTATGGGAAAAAAAAAAAAAGCAAGCCATTTTGAATCTGAGAAAAGAGGGAAAATCGATCAGAGCCATTGCACAAGCATTGGTTATAGCCAATAAATACAAATGGGAATGTCCTGAAAAAGAAAGAGACCACTGGTGTACTAACAACCAGGCATGGAGCACAATGACATGCAATGACACCAATTTCAGAACACAAGAGATTATTTTGAGGTCAGAATTGACCTCAAAATAAGAGTATTGTACCTTCATTTTAATATAATATAATATTCAATATAACACACAACAATAATATAACTCATCAATATGAGATTATTTCATGGAATTTTAACTTATACAGTAGCTACATATTTACTGTTCCTAGAAATCTTCTAGAAAGCACATCCCCAAATTGCAATGTTTTCCCAATATTAAGAGACAGGAGCTTTATTAAATGTAAAAAGAAAATGACATCATGCATTAGTTTATTTTAAAAAGACCTTTAATTACGTAATAGTAAGATTTAAAAAAGTACAAGAGGGTAGCTGTGGACCACAAATGTGTGTATGTATGTATGTGTGTGTGTGTGTGTGTGTGTGTGTGTATATATATATATATATATATATATGTATATGTATATATATGTATATGTATGTATATGTATATATATGTATATATATTATATATATATATATATATATTATATATATATATATATATATATATATATATATATATATATATATATATATATATATATATATATATATATATATATATATATATATATATATATATATATATGTGTGTGTGTTTAATTTTCACGGTCCTTTAACAACCTGCAGAGTCGGACCACCTTATTACTGCATGTTTTATAGCTGTATAGAAGGTAAATTCATTTTCACATTGAAGCTGTATGATTTACTGCCCGTGTGTCTGAAAGGAAGCTGAAAGTGTGGCTGTCTCTGGGAGGTTTCCATGAAAGAGGGCACGACTGGGAGAACGACAGACGCATCTACAACAGCCATGTCATCATCAACAGCCAAGGTAGCACACCACCCCTTATCCCCTATAGATAAAGGATAACGTAAATAAAGGATGGTAAATGTTATGATAGAAAGATGTCACTGATTAATATACAAAAACCTGAATATAACTTTACCCTAGTAATATACTAGGGTAATAACGGCATAAAACCTTGTGTTTGAGTTCTATTTGTTTTGCATTATAAAACTGCATTATAGCATCATTACTTGCAAAAGCTGTAAGTAATAAAACACTTGACTCACGCTGTTATAGGGAAATAATCATTAACAGGGTGGTGTGGTCGCTTATCATGTTATCATCTTCAAAGAATAGCTTTACCGCTGACTTGTTACAAAGCACTGGTACTGGAGACTCCTTCCATATTTGCTACTCACACCACATAAATGTCCACAGCAGCTTCAGGTTCGAGACTGCACTGGTGTTGACTGAAATGAGTTTATTCCGGTTTGTTCGCACGTGTATACGCGTGAAAACATATGATCAAAATCGCATTTGAGCAACGAACGCCAATTGAACGCTCGGTGTGATCTTTGTGTGATTTTCCCACAGGTGAAATTGTGTCTGTGTACAGAAAAGGTCACCTGTTTGATGTAGAGTTGACAGGTAAAGGCGTGTCCCTAAAAGAGAGCGCCTTCACCATTCCCGGAGCGAGATTAGTGCCACCTGTTCAGACCCCCGTCGGAAAGGTACAAGACACCTCTATATCTGTGTGTGTGTGTGTGTGTTTTTTAAGAAGTGGCTTTATTAGTCTGTTTAATGGCTGTACAGGTGGGACTGGGGATCTGCTATGACCTGCGCTTCCCCGAGATGTCCTCGGCTCTTCAGAGGCACGGGGCCGAGATCCTCACTTACCCATCAGCATTTACCGTGGCAACAGGCTCCGCCCACTGGGAGGTAAGATCCCACAGACGGGTGGCTCTGTTCTGCTGTGGGAGAATTTTACTGGCCTGTCTTGGGTTTGTTTCTCTGCTTAGAGGGAAGCGTCACTCGTGGTGGCCAAACACTTTACTAACACACTTTATGTTGCTTGTTCTGCATTTTTGCTTAATCTGGGTGGAGAACTTAACACTTTATAAATCCACACTCGGGTTAGTGTAGGGACAGAATTTGAGCTTAAAAGGCTTAAAAAGCTTAATTCTGATTGTTTATATTTTCTATATTTTTTCTTTCTTTCTTTCTTTCTTTCTTTTTTATTTAATGTATATTTTGTATTTAAACTTAATGGACTGTGTTTGATGGTGCTTTAGAGTTTATTACTGTATGTTCTCATTTTTATTTATTTAAAAAATAATTGTGATGTTCAAATCCTATACTACTACTACTACTACTACTAATAATAATAATAATGATGATATTGCACTTTTTAATTAATGGGGAAAAAACTAATGGTTTATAGAGAAGAAATATAATATATATATATATTATATATAAATATAATATATATATAATGTTTATATATATATATATATATATATATATATAATTTTTCAATTATTATAATTATTATTATTTTTTCAGTAGTCACTAGATCTATGGCCCTAAGAAAACCCAGATAGTATAATACAATCCCTTACAATGGTTTGTCCTCGAAATTCTCACAAAACCTTGGAAAATGACGATATTAATACGTTGAATACAATATTTTATCTAAATATTCATTTGTACATGTGTACATTTACATTAACATTTATTCATTTAGCAGACGCTTTTATCCAAAGCGACTTACAAATAAGCAAAGCGATATATCAAGCAGGGAACAATACAAGTAGTGCTACTATACAAGATCCATTAATTGAATACCAGAGGAAGCAAAGTGTACAGAGTAGAGGTGTAAGTGCAAGTCTGTGTTTTTTTGTTTTTTTTTTTTTTTAGGAGATGGTTAGGTGTTCACGGAAAAGGTGGGTCTTTAGCTGTTTTTTGAAGATAGTGAGAGACTCTGCAGTCCGGACATCCTTCTTTCTTGTCTTTAATTGTTGGATTAATAATAACTGCAGACTGGTATTCAAGTTAATAAATATGTCAGGGGGGAAAAACCCAGCAAAACTGAATTATATATCTTATAAATCAACTCAACAAGCTTTTTCCAGACAGACTGTGCATCTGATTTGAAGCTTGTGGGGATAAAGGGCAGTGGGGATATGGTGTAGAGATGGGGAAATGTAAACATTAGTTATCATCATTATGTTATCATGGCTAGAAGTCCTGCCAGCTGCAATAATAATAATAATAATAATAATAATAATAATAATACATTTTGAATAATTTAGAAGATAAGTTTTGCTCATGCTAGCACATGAAGCTCAGTTGTCATTGCAGTTCTGTGGTTCTTTCAGGTTCTCCTGCGGGCCAGAGCCATTGAGACCCAGTGCTACGTCCTGGCTGCTGCTCAGGTTGGCGCCCATCATGCAAAACGCTCATCGTATGGCCACACCCTGGCGGTGGACCCGTGGGGCATGGTCGTGGCGGACTGTGGGGGGACGGATGTGGGTGTGGCTATGGTGGAGATTGACATGCATAGACTACAGGACACTAGAAGGGACATGCCAGTGCAGCAGCACAGGAGGGAGAAAGAGTTCTACTCTGGTCTGGACTGAGCAGAGCCTCCAAAATATAATTATATATAAAAAGAAAAATTGTGTTGTTTTATATGAGAATTTTGTAGAAGATCCAACACTATATAAATGATAATAAATAATCACAGTAAGAAATGACCTAATGTGCTGGTTTACGTGGTCAGTTACACATACAGTACATAGGAGTTCTGATATTCTTGCTTCGTCTTAATGTCTTAAGCTTCCTGTTCTTGTAGTGCTTGTGAAAAATGGACTGCCCATTAACATACAAGGTTGTTTTTCTTTAGACATCAAACACGTCTCTGTGTTCGCTGCCAAATGAAGTAAAGCCAAGTAAATAATTCATCTACACCGGTTGGAAAAAATTACAAGTGAACAAACTTAGAAAATCAAGGTCTAATGTGTGTTGTTTTGGAAATCCGGTACACATAACTACCATTTTAATGCCAGTTTCAACTCTTTCTTTTTGTTTATTTATTTATTTATTTATTTATTTATTTATTTATCCATTACAAATAGTAACATAAAAGGTTATAATAAGATTGAGATTATTTATGACACCTGTGCCATAATTGGTCTTGTCTGTGAAGTTGTGTCTGTCAATCACCATTAATAAATCAAAGGCTATTAAATTGAGAAGAAATGTAAACACCCGTGATAGTCTCAGATTCCTGTTCTTGGCTGATAGGAGTGGAGCCTGATGTGGTCTCCTGCTGTTGTAGCTCATTCACCTAAAGGTTTGATGTGTTGTGCTTTCTGAGATGCTTTTCTGCTCACCACAGTTGTAAAGAGTGATTATATGAGTTACTACTGTATATCCTTCCTGGCAGGTCATACCAATCTGGCCATTTTCCTCTGGCCTCTCTTACCAACAAGACGCTTCCACCCACAGATCTGTCGCTCACTCAATGTTTTCCCCCGCAACATTCTGTGTAAATTCTAGGAGATCAGCAGTTTCTGAAATACTCAAAACCAGTCCATCTCGCACCAGCAACGTCCAAGTCAGTTTAAAGTCACAGAGTTCGCACTTTTCCCCATTCTGATTTTTGATGTGAACATTAACTGAAGATCTGTATTGCATTGTGCTGCTGCCAAACGATTGGCTGATTGCATAAATGAGCAGGTGTACAGGTGTTCCTATTAAAGTGGACAGTGAGTGTATAATGACACTCAGTAGGTTAGGTTCTACCGATGTTCTTATCACTATAATACTTGATGTTGATACAAATAATGAAAAATAAAATCAGACAGTTAAAATAATTGTGTTTCCCTTTCTGAATGTGATTTAAATATTCTCTTTTATCTGGCATCCCCATAATGTATTATAACTCTGCCAGAGCTATACACAGCCTTCTATAAAATCAGATCTGATGGTTGAACAGGTCATGACAATATTATTCCTTCATCTAGACCTTTTGTGTGTGTGTGTGTGTGTGTGTGTGTGTGTGTATATATATATATACATAAAGTGGCATAAATATACGTACGTTTTCCATGTTCTGACTCCAGAAACAATGGGGGGTGCAAACTTTTGCGCACAACAGTGTGTCTGCAACAAACATAACACAGCATTGTTGAATTCTAGATTCTGATTGGTCAGAATTTTATGATGCTTATTTCTATTAATACATGAAAATGGATAGTTGTGTAAAAGTGCAAAAAACCCAACAACAATAGAAACCCTCATAGTATTTGTAATGGCTGTAATGGAAATTGTATTGGTTTTAATGGAAACTGTAATGATCCCTGTGGATCTCTACTGGTGATTTGTTGCTTTCTATTGGTGGCATGTTATGTCTAGGAGCAGTAATGGTAATGGTTCTAATGGGAATTGTACTGGTTTTAATGGAAACTGTAATGGTCCCTGTGTATCTCTACTCGTTTCTGTCTAGGAGCAGTAATGGTAATGGTTTTAATGGTTCTAATGGAAATTGTACTGGTTTTAATGGAAACTGTAATGGTCCCTGTGGATATCTACTCGTTTCTGTCTAGGAGCAGTAATGGTAATGGTTTTAATGGTTCTAATGGAAATTGTACTGGTTTTAATGGAAACTGTAATGGTCCCTGTGGATCTCTACTCGTTTCTGTCTAGGAGCAGTAATGGTAATGGTTTTAATGGTTCTAATGGGAATTGTACTGGTTTTAATGGAAACTGTAATGGTCCCTGTGGATCTCTACTCGTTTCTGTCTAGGAGCAGTAATGGTAATGGTTTTAATGGTTCTAATGGAAATTGTACTGGTTTTAATGGAAACTGTAATGGTCCCTGTGGATCTCTACTCGTTTCTGTCTAGGAGCAGTAATGGTAATGGTTTTAATGGTTAGCTGACGGTTTGTAATGCTATTTGAAGTGGAAACCACTAGCACTTCTGTGATTATTTCTATTGGTTAGTTCTTTCCGCAGGGATAAGAGGAGTCATCATGCCGGGGAGTGCTGCTGTAGGAAACGAATCAACTTCCGGGTGGTCGATTATTTTCCCATAGCGGCACGGCTCTTTTATTCTTCAGTGCGTTACACAAACGGCGCACATGAGCCGGTTCTAGAAGCTCTGCGCGTTTCAACGGGAGGCAGCGGAGAGGTTAAAATCTCACCGGAAGTGACGTCATTAACAGCAACCGGACCAGAGACTAAAAAAAAAAAAACAGAAAAAAGAAAAAGAGAAAGAATCATAGCAGCATCACCACCAAAAGGAGGAATAAAAATGTCAGATAACATTTCAAAGGAGGTTGTTGGTGTGTTTGATGGTTTGGTGAAAGCATGATTGAACCCGAGGCTTTGTCGAGGTAAAAATGCATTTATTTCGATTTTGCACACGACCTCGATTTAGTAAGTGTGTGTGTGCGCGCGCGCGCGCGTGTGTGCGTGTATGTGTGTGTGTGTGTGTAATGTCACTGTTGGCTTGTTTAGATCAGCTGTCAAGCTGATGCATGTAGATAATAATAGTTATCATGCTTACTGGTAAACACGTGTCAGGGTGGAAATAAGAGCGCGAGGTCAGCGTGCAGAGTGTTTATATGTTTGGATCAGGCCATGAGCTCACACAAGTGTGTGATCCTAACACGTTACACCGCTGGATTGATACAATTACACTGCAGTGTATCCTCACGGCGCTGGACTTTCATGTGTTCAACAGTGAACTGATACCTGCACGCGCCATGTTGTTTAAATTAGACAGAGATTTAAGTTACGCATTGAGTCTCAGCCGAGCTATGGTGTGTTTAACCCGACACACACACACACACACACACACACACCTGGTAAGTGCTGCACTGTTCTGGTCTTTTCTCCCCCAGACATTGTGCTCTGTCTGTGCTGTCATGTGGTCACGTGATCACTATAGTGCCATCAACTAACTTAAAGTCCCCATCACATCAGAATGGAAGTTTTGTGGCTCGTAGTACGAATGTGTTCGCCTTAAGATTATCCATAAGCTAGTGCGCTTCAGAACGACGACAGAATTCACATTTAGAAGATATGTGCGTCCAAACTGTACAGTCTCTCCGTCTCTACCACCGATACGGACCGACAGTTCTGATGACATCATTCTGCACTTCGGCTTCTCGTCAGATTTTCTGTCCGATCGAATGCTCTGTAGAACGTCAAGTGTCCCGCCCCGGACATTATAACAATGTGTAAAAAATGTAAAAAGGGGGAAGGGCCACGTGATAAGTCGCGCCCTGATTTCCTGTTTGAGTGGAGATGGTGTGCAGATAACACTGTGTGTTTCGAGGCACTTCACGCAGACTTTAAGCTGTATTCGGGCCGCGTTAGTTTGACATGGGGAGGTAGGGGTCGTGTGGGGTAATGTAATTGTTTTTGGAGTATCTCTAGGATTTTAGTCTGAATCCGTCATGTCAGGAATGTTTTACAGACCTTGCGTCTGGAATGTTTACACCATCGCTGTGTCCCAATTCGCCTACTTATACTATGCACTAAAAGTAGGTACGCTTTTTGTAAAGGGAAATGTACATACTTGTGAGTGTGTTGCAGAAGAAAATTCAAGTACTGGGACATATTAACACATTATGTAACGGAAGAGAGCGTCGTTGCCTAGATACACACACTGTAACCGTAAACAACTCCTCGTTGCATTTCGGCTGTTCTTCATTCAATATTCTTTATATAATTTATACTATATTTCTGCATCTCAATTTGCCTACTATACGTCCTAACTAGTATCTGAGAGTAGAATTAGTGTGTCCTAAACGGTAGTATGACGAAATCCCAGAGGTACCGGATGGTCGATTTTCGAGGTGTGGATAAGACCTCGACTCCTTGTGCGAAGGAGGAGGAGCTTTGTGACGGTCTGCTTCACCGAAATATAAGCTCTAAGGAATAATGAATGAAGAAAAGCTGAAATGGAACGAAGAGTCTGTTTACGGTGACGGTGGAAGTGCGTAACTAGGCAACAACGTTTTCTTCCGTTCTCTTACGTGACGTGTTCGTATGTCCCAGTAATTGCATACTCTCAAACACATGTTCATTTTCTTCACAAAACGGGTACATACTTTTAGTGTGTGGTATAAGTCGGCGAATTGAGATGCAGGGAAAGTGTCCCCAGATCCATATTTTGAAAATCTGCTGTAAAGAGTCGACCATCCAGGTACCTTTTGGGATGCTCATTTTAACATACTATGATTTGGGACACGCTCATTCTAATCACAGTTACTGTTTTGGATGGGCTTAGGCGAATTGGGATGCAGCACTTGTATTGCCTTCTGTAAATAACCGCGCCGTGTACGTAGGGGTCGTCACGATTCGTTTCACGATACTGTACATCCACTTTGATTCTCAGAACATTTTAAATAAAATTTTAATGAAAAAAAATACATAAATAATTTTTTTTTATTTCTGAATCATAAACAATGCCAGATAATGTGCTGTTTAAAACTTAATACATTTCAAATTCCTATGAACAGAGGTTTAATATTGTAAACAAAGTGTACTAAAGGTTTAGCCTGTCTTTAAAAAAAATAAAATAAATACATTTATAAGACCTTTTAAAAAAAATTGACTGAACCTAGAACATAATGAGCTCTGTAGCAGCGTCCCAAGACGTCATTTTAACCAGAACCAGAGCTTCAAAGTTGAAATGTGAATCGCACATTTCCATGATTCACTCCATCACGATGCGTCTTTACAGGTATTGTACCGTGTATCACATCCAAACTGATGTGTTGGTGTAAATTCTGCTGTATCCTATAGGGAAAGAGTTCCTGTATGTTTTATCTTCACTATAAAGACACTCCAGGAAGCGCTCTTCAGTAGTTTTGGCGTTTCATACAGCTCCGTCATGTTTAACACAGGTTTACATGGTGCTGAATTTCCACGCGATGTTCTGTGCGTAGTTCTTTTAAGCATATTGTGACGATATTGGCAGCACACCTGAAATAGACGAGAACGTCCGTGATTCATGTGTGGGTTTACACGAGTATCGAGATGTGCCTCGCTGTACTCACGAGCCACTTTACAGCTCACCAGTGCACACCGCAGCGACCTGGCCGGCGTTTCTGTTCCGACTGTAACCTTTATGAAAAGTGATCCAGTAACGCATATGAGGGATGAATTCTGTAGTCGTAGCGTGATTCGTAATGCATATTGGCTCTCGATCTCACGGAACCGTTTAACCTTTACTAAAGAGGCAGCCATGTTGCTTACTGTTGCTCTTTGAAGTGGTCCATGGTGTGTGATATGATATATAGTGCGCATGAAGAGATATGGAAGAAGATGGAGGTGTACTAGACTAGGAGGAAGGATGGAGTATTGCTCTGCAGGAGGAGAAGTTTGTCTCGGGCAACCTGCTGATCACATAAACACAACACATGGATAAGTACAGAATAATAAATGTGTTTGAATCTTGTGACAGGGGGGCACAATCAGGAATATTCGGGAGATAATTACACTATAACAAACAAGGAAAAATCCTGAACGTGTATGTACCATGTCAAAGCTTCCTGCCACTGCTTTCACAATGTTCTAGATCCTTCTAGATTTCCCTCTGCACACATTGTACACCTCAATATGAAAAGCATGACTTAAACTTCAATTCTGCAGTTTAAATTATGAGCACGTTAAAAGTATTTTTTTGAACCCGGATGCATGTAACTCTATTGTTTGAGACCTTTAAAACAAAATTTGGCATGTTTCAAAATCATAATAGGTGTGGTTTTAAGCTATTTTATAAACCTGCTTGTTGTGTGTGTGTGTGTGTGTGTGTGTGTGTATAGTTTAGAGCAGGTTTCTCCAGCTTTGTTCCGGCAGAGAATATTACCTACAAATATGCAGTATGCCTTCTTCACTGCATCATCGGTGCGTTTAAAAATGGCTTGGTATGATGTTTGGTTTCCTTGTGTGTGTGTGTGTGTGTTTATTTTTTAAACTTGTGCTGTTTTAGAGAAATAATCCACAACAAGGTGTTGTGGTGTGATGTATGCAGCCCGATGTGAACTGTTACCACTGTTATTCCTGTACTTTGCCAATAATTACAACTTTTACTACAGATTTTTCTTTTCCGGTACCGATACTGATAATGAAACCTTGAGTATCAGCTGATCTCAATACCTATCCAGTCATTTTCCTTGAAAAACTACTAAGCTTCAGAAAGATATTTTTTTTTTAACTGAAGCACTTTAAAACAAAAAACAGGAAAAAGTTCATAGCTAATCACATGACTTAAACGAAACAAAAAACTCTCATGCAAAAACTGTTTATATTATATATATATATATATATATATATATATATATATATATATATATATATATATATATATATATATATATATAATATAAAAAGTTTTTTCTTTCCCAGATAGCCTTTAAGAACACCTTTTGACAAGAGAAGAACGTATTGAAATCATTCTCATGGCTGGATCAGGAAGCTGTTGCAAGGTTGCGTTGGACTTTAACAGGAAACACGGCGAGCACGTCTCACACCACACTGTAACTAAACTTATTAACAAATTTAAAAAGACTGGGAGTGAGAAGCGGACGTCCAGGAACATCCACAGACGAAGGCACAACCGCTGAGGTGCTGGCAAACACACTGTAGTCCCCTACAGTGAGGGAAAAAAGTATTTGATCCCCTGCTGATTTTGTACGTTTGCCCACTGACAAAGAAATGATCAGTCTATAATTTTAATGGTAGGTTTATTTGAACAGTGAGAGACTGAATAACAACAAAAAAATCCAGAAAAACGTGTGAAAAATTTTATAAATTGATTTTAAATTGATTTTATTGATTTTGGTCTCATCTGACCACAACACTTTCACCCAGTTGTCCTCTGGTGGTCAGATGAGACCAAAATGGAGCTCTTTGGCATCAACTCAACTCGCCGTGTTTGGAGGAGGAGGAATGCTGCCTATGACCCCAAGAACACCATCCCCACCGTCAAACATGGAGGTGGAAACATGGGGACAGGACAACTTCACCGCATCAAAGGGACGATGGACAGAACCATGTACCGTCAAATCTTGGGTGAGAACCTCCTTCCCTCAGCCAGGGCATTACCAAGTACTTAGTCATGTTTTGCAGAGGGGTCAAATACTTATTTCCCTCATTAAAATGCAAATCAATTTATAACATTTTTGACATGCGTTTTTCTGGATTTTCTTGTTGTTATTTTGTCTCTCACTGTTCAAATAAATCTACCATTAAAATTATAGACTGATCATTTCTTTGTCAGTGGGCAAACGTACAACATCAGCAGGGGATCAAATACTTTTTTCCCTCACTGTATGTATGGAAACGTTTGGGACAACCTGTATAATAAATACAATTAAAGTATAAATTATAAGCATAATAAAAATCTGGTTTAGTTCTCAACCCCACTTCCAGTCTGTTTTCCAATCTATTTCTTACAGGGTTGGATTGCATTCATTCCCTTTTTCTCCCATCTACCATTTTTGGCCCCGATCCTGATTCAGTGACAGCTCTGCTTTTTAATTGATTCATTAATGACACGAGAAACCAGGACGTGCAATGTCATCTATTTCGAAGACTTTCCTGTACTGGAAAACATGAAGTTACAGCTAGAATTCTAACACGTGTGGGTGTGTTTACTGCATTACATACAATTACCGTCATTAGAAAAGCTATAAAAGCTTGTCCAAGGTTTCGGTATAAGACTAACTGTACATTTCCACTACATTTAAGTTAACTTTTAATCATTCTCACTGGTGCATGTGTGTCATCTTGTTTCAGCTGAACTGTTTTGAATGGGATTTTATACATAGTGACAATACGGCGTGTCATATCATTCGAAGGGTCTCGATTCGATAGCTTGGCAGGTGCAAAGGTCACAGTTGCAGATATGAGACACTACTCTAGGGCTGGTCGATATAGACTTAAAACTACACCACGATATATATTTTTTTTAGATAACGATATCAATTATGATATGAAAATAGTAACATTCAACACTTATCTTTTTGGTATTTGACGTTACTTTCTCCTCGCACAATTTCAGGCTATCCTCATATTCCGGTCGGTGTTTTTGCTTGAGGTGGAGTAACAAATTTCTTCCCTTTAGGTGATACGAGTTTTTGACACACTTTACAAATCACATACGTTTGATTCACTTCTGATCGTCAGTATCCTGACCACTTGCATATTACGGAGATATCTCCTTTTTTACAAGTGTATCTGTGTATCATGGAGGATACGATATGGCACAGCCGTACTCTACTCGGTATAGAGGAGAATGCAAGGTTAAAAACACATTTGTGCTACAGAGAGCTGTGTGACGTCAGACATTCCTCGTTTCGAGTCACACAGTCAGGCTTTCCAGGGTCGCATTTTCGTTTTTTACGCCAAATTCAGAAAGAATTTGGCTACTTTCAAGTGTACATTTTGTCGAGACCTGGCAACCATGAACACTAATGAAAACTCGTTCAAAGAGCAAAACGTTTATGTTGAATTGAGATACATTCTAATGCACAGCATTTTTCATTATATCCTTTTATACTGCTGAGTGTTTGATCATGCTGAATGTTCATTATAATTGAAAATGGAAACGTAAGGCACATATTTAGGCAGTGCTTATTTCGCTGTATTTAATATTGTATCAAGACACCAATGTATCATCTCAAATGTGAATTTTGTGTATCGTTACACTCGTCGTATCTTGCCTGAATCTGCGGTTAAGGTCGTGTTCGTGCCGCTTCATTATTAGATGTGTATTTCAGGTTGTTCTGAAACTGCTGATTCATCTTGGACCTAGGTTATACCTCTATGACAGCAGGGATAAGAGTTTGCAGGAGATGTTTTGCAACACTATCAGTCTGAGCAGCGGAAACAGTATAAATACTGCATGAAAAGGTTGACCGCATTCTCACATTTCAGTCAACATACATCCATGTGCTTCTGAGACTCGTTCCTTTGTGTCAACTAATGACACGCCTGCATGAAAGTGGGTGAAATGCGATAGCGTTCCTCCACGGAGGAGAAAGTGGATCAGTCGTACACATACGTGCGTAACGTTGCCTTGCTTTCTCGGTCGCTTCTCTAATCCCCTTTAGGTGCACACCTTTTCTCGCCCTCGCCTCCTCGCTGCTCCTGGGTTGCCATGGTGAAATGATCATCACTCTCAGTGCAGGTTGCAGCCGATGATGTGTCCTATGAATACATCAGACAGAGACGTGGCAGGACAAACATCGTGTCCCTAAGCGGGTTTCAATAAAGCATTAACCAGAGCTGTGCTGATTTTACGTTTGAACTGTTCAGTATGGATTCAGATGAACTCCGATTTCTAACCTACTGTAAATGCATTTCTGATGTTTCGTAATGTTTTCTTATGGAAAAGCATGATATTGAAATGGTTCGCCAGCTGCAGGTCAGTTTGCTCTGAAACATCTCACAGGGCCGTGCTGGGTTTGTTTGTCAGAGCTTCAGTGTGGTTGGATTTGAATACGAATTCAAATTCATAATTCCAGTGGACTACATGTGCAATGTTTATTTAGCAAAAGTGTATCAGTGTGAAAAGTGCGATCGGTGTAAAGAAATCGTATTTCTGCTGTGTAAACTATTCACCATTGCAGTGCTCGTGTAATAAAGAGATGAATTTGGAATTATTTATTTATTTATTTGTGAATAATAAAATGTGATTTGTATTCACTACTCGGGGTGAGCGATATGACAGAAATATCATTTCGAACCTGCACCATATGTATCACGATATATAGGTTTACCCACAAACGTCAATACGGCAATCCAATAATGTTTCATTAAAAAAGTAAAATTTATCATTAATAAACGCATGTATAAAATTTTTTTAAATTATAAATATTTGTTTATTATTAATAAACATTATGATACATTGAATGATATTCTAGTATTTAAAGAAAATCTTTTCTTTTTTATTTATAAAAAAAATTAACTGATTTTTTTTTACCTGTTAAACACGAAGCAAAACATTTTAACATCAGCTTCTAAATAAATATGTAATAAAGAAATATCACAATATACACAATACAAAAAGTGCATTGTGGCACAATTGATCAGAATGTTAATATTTCACAACGTGAAAATTGGAATGGAATTCAATTCAGTGTGATGTGTATAGCGTTTATAACGACAGACATGGTCATAATGCAGCTTTACAGAAATCTGGATGTAGATTTAGATCCCCTGATGAACAAACCAGAAGCGACAGTGGCAAGGGAAAAACTCCCTGAGACCTCATGAGGAAGAAACCTTGACTCAAAAGGGAATCCACCATGTCTTGGGTGCCCTACATGGTTGCATGCTGTTAGAGTACACTAATAATCAGTGGGGTGGTGTGATGCCACCCAACATGAAGCCAATTTACCTCCCCGAAGTTGATATTTCTAACGAATGTTCTGCTGAAGTATGGGGTTTAAATATAAATTTAAATCATTTGCATTTTTATGTGTTTCCTGTAGGAGGGAAACCCTCTAATCAGATGCATTAACCATGACTGCACAGGTGTAGCTGTGCTGAAGATTATTGAATTCAGGCTCGTAATTGAGATGAGCTTCGTTAATTCTCTTGCTCTGAGTAAATCAGCTTGACGAGTATTAATGTTTTCTGTCTCTGAGCCGAGTTTCCTCTGGCTGGGTTAAACTGTCCTGCTCTTTCAAAGTTGTACTTGTCAGGGGTCAGTCCTTTTACATCTTACTTTGAGTACCAGAGAGCTTGAATTGAATTAAATAAATTACATTTCATGCTTTAAACCTTTCAACAAAGCTGGATCTGCCTCAGACGGCTTTTTCATTCGTTTTGAGAAGTAGTAGTGAGGTTAGTGCCCTCAAGCTGTATAATGACATTACTGTTTACAGCGACCCTGACCAGGATACAATTACTGAAGATGAAAGAATGAATGAATGATGTATTGGCTTTGAAGTTGCTCTACAGTTCATCTTACAGAGTGACTTTGGTTCACAGGAACGTTTAATACTTGTCGTGTTCTGGTCACAATTTAAAGTGGGAGCAGGCGACTGGAAAACGATGGAGACGCTATCACATGGTGTGACGTCGCGAGACATAAGGGAGTAGAACACTTAAGCAGGTGCAGGTAAAGACAAATCCAAAATTGTAATCCAAAAAATGTAGCAGAAAGGCAGAGCGACGTCCTCAGCCGAGCAGGAAGGCAGAGCGACGTTCCTCCGCCGAAAGCAGAAGCGGGAGCGGGTGTTGTGTGCAGGGGAGCAGAGGGGACGCACTGGTTGTCGGGACACAGAGCAACATCTTTCGCCAGCGCACGCGAACGGCGGCCCCTCAGCTGATCCGGGGCAGCTGAGTGCGTCCTCAGACCAACAAGGAGGCTGACTTTATTCTCCGCTGACCCGTTTGCTGGACTAGATCCATAATAGTTGAGGGAGGGGGGAGATGGTACCAGCCCGGTTAACAGGCCCCCACTTGTACAGGGACTCTCCATTCTTCCTGCTGTGTCTAAAATACTACAAACAGACAGATGAGACAACATGGGGGAAAAAACTAACATGGAAGCGCAAAGCATAGATAGACGATACGTAAGATGAGGAAGCAGTACAAACAGTGGCTATATATAGGAGTGCTCGTTAAACAGAAACGTGACACAGGTGCAGGTGGTCGTGTGACAGTGATGTAGTATGGTGCAGTGGCTAAGTTCAGAGTTCCCTCCCTGATACATGACACATGGACATTTAACTCCCATCTTCATTCCTTTACATATGTCTACATAATTAGCGTTGTCAGATGGCTAGCTAACTATAGATAAATAATCATAACCTCCAAATATCGTTAATTTCCATAGACATCTATATGATATTTAGAGGTTATCTGATTTATTTCTTTATTTATAATTAACTAGCCATCTGCCAACACTAGTTATGTAGACGTACAGCAGTGTAAATGTCACTTGTCAGAGGAAGCATCAATGCTAGTTTTAGCTAGCTACAATATAAAAAAGAGTAATCCACAGCTTGAATGGGTTTAATGGCAATTAAAAGGAAATATGAGTGAAAACAGAATTGTTTGCTGAACCCAGCTGTGGCATTTTTTTCACCTTTGTCAAGCTGTGAGCAGTGATATCACTTGCTTTTTACCCAATGTTAAAAGGAATGAGGCTAGCAGTTGATCTTGAGTTTGATAATGTAATTAAGTCTGTAGATATGAACTGCACAGGAGTAATGGAGCGCGTAGAGATGTGATTTGAGGTCAGTTTGTTTTATAATTATTTTTTTTTAAAATTTTTTTTTTTTTTTTTTTTTTTTTTTTTTTTTTTTTTTTTTTTTTTTTTTTTTTTTTTTTTTTTTTTTTTTTTTTTTTTTTTTTTTTTTTTTTTTTTTTTTTTTTATTTTTTTTTCCCCTTTTTTTTTATTTTATTTTTTTTTTTTTTTTTTTTTTTTTTTGTTTAGTTTTTTTTTTTGTTAATTTTTTTTTTTTTTTTTTTTAAAAAGGGGGAATTTTTTTTTTTTTTTTTTTTTTTTTTTTTTTTTTTTTTTTTTTTTTTTTTTTTTTTTTTTTTTTTTTTTTTTTTTTTTTTTTTTTTTTTTTTTTTTTTTTTTTTTTTTTTTTTTTTTTTTTTTTTTTTTTTTTTTTTTTTTTTTTTTTTTTTTTTTTTTTTCCTTATTCCCAACTTTCCTTCAATGGATAATCTCACCAGTACAGTGTAGATTTCTACCCAAGAACTGCTGCTTTGATCATAAACACTGTCCTTTTCTTTCCCCAAGACTCTTTTCATATTCTGCTTAAATGAAACACACAGTACAGTTTGACTTTACTCTTCTACACCTGTATACTGTAATGATTTATAAACCCACTATCCAGGGGCACCCAAGACAGGGTGGGTTCCCTTTTGAGTCAAGGTTTTATCCTCGTGAGGTCTCAGGGGGTTTTTCCCTTGCTACTGTCGCTTCTGGTTGTTCATTAGGGGATCTAAATCTACATCCAGATATCTGTAAAGCTGCTTTGTGACCATGTTTGTTGTTATAAATGCTATACATTTCACACTGAATTGACTTGAATTGAATTGAAATGTTTGAACTGTTGGTGAAACTGTAGGCATATTTTTTTTTCACCTATTTTTACACATAGCTAAAATGTTACATTATGACTCATTAGATCACGCCAAATCCTCACACACTCCGAGTGTATGTGGCTCATATTTGGCCTGAGAGAAATCCGTTGTAGAAAATTTTTTTGTTTTTTTTTGTTTATTTTTTTCTGTTTTAGATTCTAATCACAGGATCTGCATGAAAGCATCAGGTTTAGAAAGTAGGCACTGCACATGGTATAATTATTCCTGTTATTCTAATTGAACTCGTTCCAGCTAAGACTTGTGACTGTAAGGCTTCACGTGATGAGTCATGGTCCATCTCTGAGAAAGAGAGAGAGAGAGAGGTTTGGGGAAATAATTTCTGCTTAGAGTCAGGCTCCAGATTGTTCTTGGAGAGCATTAAGATGAGAGATTACAGCCGCAGAGAGACTTGATGATGACTGTTGACTCCTTTTTCATCCGCCCACTGAATTTACTTGTAAGCGTTTGAAATCTGATCTATTAGATCTGAGCTTTTTCTGTGCTTTTAGCAAATTTTTAAGTAATTACTCTTTTATTTATTTCGTTTCAGAAAGTAGCTGTTTTGAGAATGTGGTTCTTTTGGCTTTTTTTTAAGCTTTTGACAGCAGCTCATGATTACAATCATCGTGTTTATGTGAAAGGAGGCGTAGGATGTCTCACATGGGCAGGTTAATGTGTAATGACTGGTTACCTGAATGATGTAGCTGTTCTCCCATGAGGAAAAGGTGTGTTGATACCAGTCCTAGCTAGTATCAGTTAACTGAGTGACTTCGCTTGCTGTCTAGATTAGATGTATTATTCTCAGTATTGTAGATGGAAATAAAGTTTGGTTTAACTCGTGTGACAAAGAGGTAGTTTGGCTTCGCTGTAGCTTTGTAGGAAGAAAATCCTGAGAACAGCACCTGCTTGTGTGACTTGACTGTGTGCAGCTATAGTTAAAGTGGGATGTCACATTGTGTACCAGTGAAAGTCCCAAAAATAGGCAAAATGTTATTTTTATTCACACTGCAACTTTCTAAAGCTGGCAGTTGAATAATTCAAGCCAACCTTTTTTTTTTTTTTGTAAATTTCCTTATATCCGCTCACCAAGAAGATACATTTTGTCACTGTAACTCAGTCCTCCATGTTTGTGTTCTGGATTGGGCCTGAGTTGTGACCTGATGGGTCAGTATGTACAAAAGCACATGATGTGACTTGGTGCTTTTCTGAAGCGTTAACGTGGATGGACTTGCATTAATTTACTCTTTATTGAAGGTACTCAGGTGAGATTTGATCCCAGCTCCAACAGGGGGTGATGCTGAGGCACTGCTCGGCTGTCAGTGCAGTTGAGTTTCTACCTTTAAAAAGTTGGAACGTGATCACAGATAATCTGGTAAACTAATGTGACACATTGATAAAGATGTACATATTTGTTATTAGTGTATTTTGTATCTTAGGTGCGTGGTGTAGATGGTGGTGTAGCGTCTCTGCCCGTCAGTCACAGTGCAGGGTGTTTTACTTGGACACTGTCGCCTTTTGGTTGCTCATTTAGGGATCTAAACCTGCACCCAGATTTCTGTAAAGCTGCTTTGTGACCGTTTTTTAAGCTGGTGACAAAACTCTGAGTGGCAATTTTTTCTCACCCAGTATTTCACACCCCGTGCCTGAATTTCCGGATTTGTGCAAAATTTTGACATTGTATTTGGTCAGATTTTATTATAGTCGTATATAAGGAAAGCCTGTCAGGAAAAGTCGCGGGGTTCAGGAGAAATTGGTGTTTTTTGGGGCAGTAAAAAAGGGGAAAGGGGGTTGTTTAAAAAAAAAAAAAAAAAAAAAAAATTCACATCACTGATTATGATTCTGATTGATTTGATCATGCCAAAACCTCACACACTTTGAGTGTATGTGGCTCATATGTAGCCTTGGTGCCTGTCAGTCCCAGTACAAGAAACATGGCCTCTGTTCCTGTCAATCTCAGTAAAGGAGGAATGTGTGTGTGTGTGTGTGTGTGTGTGTGTGTGTTTGTGCGTCTCATTGAAAAATGCATGGCTGCCAATCCTAATGAACGGGGCGTGGCCTACCACTCTTGAAAGCTAATAATTTTTACATTAAAATCAAACTGTTGCACAATACTGAATGAAATAGCATGCTACAACATTGCACCAATTACTTAGAACATCTGCATTGTATTATTTCATAATTAGCTTTAAATGTATTTTATAGCTTTTTCATGTACTGAAATGGAAATGATTCAGCACTCACTCACACTGATGAAACATCGTCACAGACTAGAAATAGAAAGAGCTTAAATCAGTGAATGGTTAATCGTGGTACAGATGATGTATTTAGAAGACGGTATTTGTGTATTTACAAATATGAATATAATAGAGGATCAATGGACTTTAGAACAGAATGACAGCTCTTCACTGTCACAGGAGTAGAAAAGAAACACGGACTGTATCGAGTAGTTTAGTGTGTGCCTTCATGGTTTGGTTTAAAGTATTTTAATTAGCCAGCTTTGTTTCAGTAAGAGCTGGTCTTCACCTTACTAAGCATTAAAGGACCTTTCTGTTCTTTGATAAATGTTGCTCAAAATGATGAGAATTAATATTTTAGCCAAGTTTTAAACGTGTGTGTGTGTGTGTGTGTGTGTGTGTTGTGGTTATCAGGGTGCCACACATCTAAATGGAGTCGGAGCAGCTGTTTAACAGAGGCTACTGTAGGAACAGCTACAACAGCATCACCAGCGCCAGCAGCGATGAAGAGCTGCTCGATGGCGCCGGCGTCATCATGGACTTCCACACCACAGAGGACGACAACCTGCTCGATGGAGACGCTTCGCCAGGTGCGAGACTGTCACGAGTTCATCTGTTCAGTGAGTTTAATCCATACCCATTTATCCAACCATACTATTCATTCATCCATCTATCCATCCATCCATCCATCCATACCCATTTATCCATCCGTCCAGCCATCCATTCATCTATCCATCCAGCCAGCCAGCATCCATCCATTCATCCACATATCCATCCATCCATCCATCCATTCATCCATCCAGTCATCTATCCTTCCATCCATCTATTCTTCCATTCATCCATCCATACGTCATCTTCCATCCATCCTTATCCATCCATCCATATTCTCCATTCTCCCTCCCCCCCCCCCCCCCCCCTCCCCCCCCCCCCCCTTCCCCCCCCCCCCCCCCCCCTCCCCCATCCATCCGTTCATCCACCCATCCATCCATCCATTTAGCCATCCATCCACTCATCCATATATCATTCATCCATCCACCCATCCATCTGATATAGTGCCAGTTTGAATTTCCAGGGATTTCCGGTGGATTCCTCGTTTCACACTCGCAGCCCTTTTTCATTCTCAGATTCCTAGAACCTTATTGGTTTTGTGAACTGTCCAGTATCAAAATCATTTCTTTGCAGTAAATTTGATAGGTTTGTTTACAGGTTTTTGTTTTAGTTTACTTTTCAGTCTTCCGACCTAAAGCAGGCCACAGGACAAATACATCATAAAATGTCAATCTCTTTTGTTTACACTCATCACTTACCAGGACATTTGGTTGAGATCAAACTTTTCTGACATTTACACATCAACAGGGCTGGAGAATACGTGAGTAATATTCCTTTGTTACTGTTCTTAAGTACTAATACTTGTACTCAAGTATTGTTAAAATTGAATATTTGTGCTCTTACTTAAGCACTTTTCTGTACTTCTTACAGTTTCATTTTGACCTTCAAAATACTTCTTAGTCATCTCAGGGAGACTTTTGGGTTTTGTGTTTTTGTTTTTCTATTTTTTTTTTTATTCCTGTTATTCCTATTTTTCTTAGTAAAATTTTGTTTTACTGGAGTTATCAATGGATGTTAGATTAACTTTAAATTTGTTAAATTAGTTTGTTAGGTTTGTACATTGGTTTGTTGAATTAGCTATCTAGTTAAGTTTTGTACATTCGTTTTGTTTTCATTCCAAAAGTATTAAATATTAGCTAACTAGCAAGGCAAATTCTAGTTTTGTCTTAGTTAGCAGAGTATTGTCCTTATGACACATTACTTAGCGAGCTAGCTACTAGCTATGCGGGGTTAGGCACATTGAACTTGTGGTCAGCTCTTTTCATAAGTTAAAATATTTACTTTTTAATCTTGAATACTTGAACATATTTAAACGTGGATCACTTTTTTACTTTTACTTTAAGTAGAGTTTCTCTGTACTGTCCCCAACCCATGCATACATTTGATCCCTGGTAAATTGCCACAACATTTAGGGTTAATACTGACTGAAAGAGTTTGTGCTCGTCAGTGCAGTAGCTGTATGAGTTGGTCTGGTGTTTATGTATCTAATTGATTCTTTTAGCTCAAGAAACTTTGGGCACAATTGAGTTTGCTGAGGCGGGACTACGAGACTACAAGACTCCTCTGTCCATTCTCATATACACAGTGTCTTCATTCTGTGTTCTCTTACAACACACAACTCTGTGTATGTGTCCACACTAATACATTCACTCCGAGAGACTCTACATTGTGTCCTTGCTGCCCTCAAACAACACATCTGCTTTCTATCTTGAATAGAAAGTTATCAATTTGAAACTATTCATTTTAAGAAGCTCTGGGCCGAGTGCTGGATAATGGGATCACAGGTTCTTCAATTACTCAGAAATCATGACTGAATGTGACTACTTATAAATACACTGAATTATTTTAGTGTACGAAGCGCTTGAACTCTTAAAAAGTAAGAAAATGTTATGCTTTTATGGGGAAAAGGTTCAACCTATAACCTAGGGTTCTTCAGTTAACACTGTAGGGGAGATTTGAAAGGTTATATAGGAACCTTTAAGCTTACCATGGAGTGTGAATGTGTAATATGTTTTTTTTTTTTTTTAATCGAGACAAACAAATCACTCTGATTTACATTTACACTAATTACATGTATGCTTTGGTTTTTAATTGAATTGTAATGAAGACTGAAATATAACTGCTTTAATGTCTCAATATCCAAACCAACACCAATAGAGTGGTGCAGGGAGGACTTCATTTTGTAACGCCAAAAGCCGGAGTTAGCATTTTAGCCTTTCCGGTTCCATCCATCCATTCCAGAAGTCAATGGGTTTTTTTAATGGGATTTTGGTTAAAAGTCAGAAATAATGTCTGTGGTGAACACAAGCGCAAAATATTTTCACGTTTTATTCTACGATATAAAATACACCAGTAATACCCCACTCAGGATTTTTTTTAAAGCTTTTACATGTATTGAAAAAGGCGGTTGCTAACATGTTGCTAAATGGGAATACAGACGTTGTTGGGGATATTAAACGTGGTCACGCCGAACAGGGAAACACTTTGCAGATAAACTGGTTTAGTTGTGTTGTGCACAATTCCCCAAAAAACACTGGATGAAGATTCATCCCCAGAATAAATCCGTATTATGGAAAATGGTTTTTAAATAAAGTTTGGGAAAGTTGTTGGAAGCTTGGTGAAGCGACCGTGGTGTAGTTCGTTTATAGCGTACGGTTAGCTTTTTATTTCTGGACATTGTATTTAGGCTTCAGGCTTCATAAAAGTTGTCTTCATTAGTGAAAATGATCTTGATGGACAAAACGTGTTCGTGTTGTAAACTTTTGTTGATCACAGAGATTATATTTTTGCAATAATCCAAAAGTCTATGGGAAAATCCTATTGGGTTTTTGTCAAGGGAACCGGTGTGATGCTAACTTCCGGGTTCCAGGAGGAAATGAGCACCACTCTATTGTGACTTCAATGATTACAGCACAAATCAACAAACTAATAACAGGTTTTAACTTGTTTAACCCTTACTGGACTGGGATCAAATCTCACCTGGCATTTGCTCCAAGCCCCTTAAACATACTACATATTATATCAACACGCTGGACACAGAAACACACACACAAAGAAAATTGGATTGGATGTTCCCATAGATAGCTATTCCAATAAATGCAATGTCATGTGCCAGTTTGACAATCAAAACAAATACAGGATAACTTTTATATGAAATTTAACTTACTAACTTCCGATTCAAGCCAGCACTTTCAACAGAAGTTAAGGTATTGCTTAGAACAGTCTTTCCTTCCCAACAGTGGTGCCATCTGATGAGAACAGGGGTGCTGTGTAAAAATCCTTCAAACCTTTCTAAAATGCTAAAATGTGTAGAAAACATTTAACATATATGATAGATGCCTGATGTCTGAAATAACACAGTCACAGAAATAATAAGACAGACACACACGCATAATAATGATAATAATTAAAAATTACACACATATATATATAATAATTCCCTCCCTCTCGACGCCCCCCTCTGACCTGCCAGCATCAGTCTGCGTGTGTATCCTAATAATTAGCGTGTGACGATGCGTGTGTAGTGCAAAAGAATATGGATAGATTTCTTAAAAGAAAAGCTCCAGATGCTTCTGGACCATCAACTTCATCCTCATGGAGCTAACACTGTCTAGCATTAGTGTTTGTGTAGGGTGCCATAATTTTTTATTTTATTTTTTCAAAGGGTGCCGTGACTGAAAAAAGGTTGGGAAACACTGGCTTAGAATGACGTAATATTTATTGTGACATTTTCATTAAAAATGATGCGATTTAGTCATATGGGCATGATCTGTGACCTCTAATCTGTGTAATTCCACACTCTCATAAGTATTTTTCGAACAATGCAGTTCCTGAGGAATTATATAAGGCTTGGGTTTGCCTGCTCCTCATTAAGTTGATAATTCATCAGACCAACGATCGCATAGCAGAGCCTTTGTTCACAGGATCGCCGACATGGCCCGGCCTTTGTGCTTGCGCAACCGAGGGGTGTCGGCTTACGCTGTCACTCAACAATCTCTGCCCTATCCGCTTGCTTTATTCTCTCTGGCTGCCATTCGGCTGGAAGCTTACTTGTGTGTCAAGGCACTCGAGTCTCATTTCAGATGCCAAAGTTTGTCCAAGGACACAGTGAGAAACAACATGGGAGGATATCTGAGCGTGTGCGTGTCGAGGAAAGCAAGTCACCGGTGACATGGTTCCGGGTGACGGTATGGACCAGGCTGCGTGTCACTTCAGGAGAAGTATGTAAGCCTGATGACAGCTGAAGAAACTTGTTTAACAGCTCTCTTTATTCGAGAAGGTTGGCCTGTCAATGGAAAAACACTGTGTGTGTGTGTGTGTGTATGAGTGAGTGAGAATTGTTGGTGGCTATATTTAAACTTTAGCATGATGTGTGGGATCTGAAGTGGTCACTCACAGGTGTAGAGTTTTGTGAGTGCAGATGTGTTGGAGTGTGTGAGTCATGGTGCCACTTGATCTCGAGGTGAACTAGTTGTGCTGGATTGAGACGCGGCCAAACCGATGGCTGACATCGCTGCCAGAGTATGATTACCTGGCAACACCAGGGTTGGATAGAAGGCTACAGCGTCAAGCCTTCGTTACCTTGAGTATGTGTAGGCAGCTTGGAACTCCCCCCACGCTTTTATTTTGACATCCACACTTAGCAGGAAGCGTTTAGTGGACATCAGTGGGCTTGAAGCTTCTTCTGATCTGGTGTGATCCTGGTGAGATCTGAGGATCACTTGGTCCCGTTTGGCTTGATGAACAACACTGTGGTGATCCAGACAATATACCACACCCTTCACAATATTGTTGTGGATCTGACATTTTCAAAAATGTACTCGCCTTTGGCTTATTGTTTCGTGAATCTCCAGAAAGTATCTCTCAGGCTTTGGATGCACTTTGAGTAGTGAGAGGCTGGGTATCTGGTTTATAGAAATGTAACGTAAAGGTGAGGATGTCTATACGCTATGCAAATAACACCAACAAAAAAAGGGATATAGATCAGGTTTGATGGAATTGCACTGTTCGATAAATATTTCCAGATTCATTTTCCTTAAAAAGTGAATACTTGTTCTAATTAACAAGGTTTAGAATAAATGAGCATCCCTTATGCTTAAAGGAGCGGTCTGTAAAGTCTATTCAGTGTATGGTCGAGCTGTAGACGGTCGAAATGAGTAGGGATTTGATATGATATGTATATTGTTCTATCTACTGTTATTGATGTAAACACACAGTTATCTGGAAATGAGGAAGTGCAGAGGCATTTAAATACCCGGTTAATCATTTGAAGCACCGAATACTGAAATCACTGTTTAGGTATTCGTTAAGCCCTGCATCACACATGAAGTTGGTGAGAAATTATGAAAAAGAAACGCCACTTCTGGGAACATTTTTTGCCGACAGCGACGTTTTGTTTTTTTAACCCTCATGCAGGCGGGAGTGGGCGGATGATATGAAACTCAAGATATAAAAGAGAGATAATACAATAAAGTAAACACACACACACACACACACAATACATATACATTTTATACAGATGTGTAGATGGTTTGAACACTCCTGAAATCTTTCCTGACAGTTCCAAATGCTTATTCACGACACGTAACGCACGTACAGGGAAGCGGATTACGCTGATTACGCGTCGGATAACGTTGTTTTGCGCATTAATTATGCTAGAATGATATAAAAGGTCAGTGGAGGCATCACCGCATACGTTTCATATGGTAACATTTCATGGTAACAAGGAGTCTCCAGTGTCGGTGCTTTGTAACAGTCAGAGGTGAAGCTTTTCCGACACGGGACAGAGGCGTATGCACAGAAAGATGTGAGGGAACGATTGTTTATAGCTTTTCTAATGTAATGAGAACGATTCGTGTACGTTCCACAACATTAGTGACCAATAACAGGTTAAAAACTATGAAGTGGTTTGCAATATGCAAAATATTTGTTTACGTTGGTAAATTACTGTAATATAAGAGGAATTAAAGACTTACGGACATGCTGTGTTTATATAATATATACAAATCTCAGTTCGCAGTACTAAAGTCCAGTACAGTGCTGCTGTATTAAAGGCGATATTTCTCAAAGCGGTTAACTGAATATCCATTCGTTAACTGTACTGAATATTCGGATATTAAAATAAGGCAGAAGGCCTGTCTGATGTGGAAATCGCTTTGGAAATAATGTTATGCTGCTGTTAGTTCTTGTTGCTTTGCTGTAGAATATTATTGCTATTTCTTGAGATTAGGAGGCAATGAATCTCAATCTTTCTTTCTCTCTCTCTCTTGCTCGCTCTTCTCTCTCTGTCTCTCTCTCTTTGTAGTTGAGATTACAGGTGGTGCTCTGCAGATGTCTTTTCACGGTTTAGAGTTCTCCTTTCCACGCACCTTTCTGGTACCACCGTGTACATTTGTCTTGTCAAATGCCAGAGTATTTTCAGTTGCATTACAGACTCAAAGGGACACGAGCTTTTTCCTGGCTTTTCCTACTAATAAGTGACAGAAAGGTGTAGCCTGTAAATCAGTAATGCGCAGCACACAAATCGAAATGAACCTTTTGAAATGCACTAGTGGATTTGAAAGACGTGTTCATCCCACTTGTCAAAGATTAATTCAAGAAGAGTCAGTAAATTGAATACTGCTAGCAGGAACAGTAACGCACCAAAATGAATAGACTGATAGCCCAAAAATGATGACAAAATAACTGTGATTTCTTCATTTAAAAAGGTGCATTAGGTAAAATAGCCCAAAGCCACTTTAAATGCAGAGCTTTGAAGCATGTTTTGTAAATTGTCGTGGAACACCACGCAAACATGTGACAGCAGCACAATGCAAAATGAAAATCATGCAGATACGGGGCAAGAGCTTCAGTTAATGTTCACATTAAACATCCGAATGAAGAGAATGTTATTTTGATTGTGGCACGGATGTTAGTGCCAGGAGTTGAGTGAGTGACCAAACTGTATTTCTGTGTCTGAAATACTCAAACCAGCCCTACTGGTGCCAACAACCATGCCATGGTTCAAGTCACTGAGATCACATTTGATGACTGAAGCTCTTAACCTGTCTCTGCATGACTGTGTGCATTGTGATGCTGCCACGTGATTGGCGGATTAGATAACTGCAAACATGTGCATGTGTTCCTAATAAAGTGGCCAGTGAGTGTATATCTAAGTGTATATTCTTTCTTTTTTTATTATTATTATTTTGTGAAGAGGATTCTTTCCATTCTTTAAAAAATGGATTTAATAGCACTCTGTGGGATTTAGGTAGGTAAAGAGATTTTAAAGAATGGAACTATTCAGTTGGCAAATAAAGTGTTGATATAAATACACCTGTTCCAGAGTTTTATTTGCCAACTTAATTAAACTAATTACGTGATTTCTGAAGGTAACTGACTGTACCACAGCGGGGGGGGCTTCAACATTACGGGCTGTTTTGTGTAGATTTGTGACATATAATCCACGAAATTAGTCCCACTAAATGAGGACAAGTTCAAGGAATACTAATGCAAGTCACTGTACACACAGATGGCATGTTCCCAGAGCTCTGGATACTACTACTACTACTACTAATAATAATAATAATAATAATAAGCGTTTTTTTTTTTGCATCTGTGTTTGAAGAATTGTAAGACAGGTTTATCTGGAAAAAAAATTGTCTTGCCTACAGTACAATAGCCATCATCCAATCGCCTTGGCGAAAAGTAATAAACCGTTCGCACCTCCCCCGGATTGTTACTCAATGGACTCATCCAGCAGGCCCTCCATAGCAACCGCTTTATCTCTCGCTTTGTTCAAAATCACATTACCGTGTTTAGTGAGTGTGTGGACGTGTTTAGTGAGTGTGTGGACATTATACGAAGATCCACACCTGGCATAAAGTTGTCTTGCCATTGGACATTCTCAGATATGCGGAAAATAAGGGACCGTCTCTAAAGTTACGTATGACATTGTTATACACAATTCTAACTTCAATAGCATTTGAAGGGAGTGACTTACAGTCATATAACCAACTGTAAAGTGTTTATATAGGTATCAGCTATAACGCACACCTTTTAGATTTCTGATATTTATTCAAATAAACTATTAAATCACATTTAAATTTGACATGTATTTCATTAATGAATAGGCCCATACACAAAATATATCATAATTTAAAGCTCAAAGGGATTTTAAGGGAATGATGTACAGTCACACAACCAACTGTAAAGTGTCCATTTACGTGTCAGCTATAATGCACACCTTTTATGCACTCATGCAGCCCCAGACCATGAGGCTCCCACCACCATGCTTGACTGTAGGCAAGACACACTTGTCTTTGTACTCCTCACCTGGTTGCCGCCACACACACTTGACACCATCTGAACCAAATAAGCTTATCTTGGTCTCATCAGACCACAGGACATGGTTCCAGTAATCCATGTCCTTAGTCTCCTTGTCTTCAGCAAACTGTTTGTGGGCTTTCTTGTGCATCATCTTTAGAAGAGACTTCGTTCTGGGACAACAGCCATGCAGACCAATTTGATGCAGTGTGTGGCATATGGTCTGAGCACTGACAGGCTGACCCCCCACGTCTTCAACCACTGCAGCAATGCTGGCAGCGCTCATACGTCTATTTCCCAAAGACAATCTCTGGATATAACTCTGAACACGTGCAACTCAACTTCTGTTCTGAATCAAGGCCTGTTCTGAATGGAACCTGTCCTGATAAACCACTGTATGGTCTTGGCCACCGTGCTGCAGCTCAGTGTCAGGGTCTTGGCAATCTTCTTATAGCCTAGGCCATGTACGGCCCGCGGGCCAAAACCGGCCCGCTAGAAGGTTCAATCCGGCCCGCAGGACGAATTTTGAAAGTGAAAAAAAAATGCATAAAAGCCACGAATTTGTCATTTTTAATAAAATGCTATTCCTAAATTATCCGCTAGGTGGTAAAAGACGCGGCACATCTCTGGGACTGAACAGCAGATGTCAACAATGCGATGTCTGCTGTTTGTTATCACGGAGTAGTCTACTCTATTTTTACTTGTCCCCACACCCTCATTAGCCAAAATGTCTACCAAAAAGCAGAAAAGTTCTCAGAGAGTTCTTTGCCATGAGGTGCCATGTTGAACTTCCAGTGACCAGTATGAGGGAGTGTGAGAGCGCGATGACAACAAATTTAACATACCTGCTCCCCATTCACACCTGAGACCCTGTAACACTAACAAGTCACATGACACCGTGGAGGGAAAATGGCTAATTGGGCCCAATTTCTATATTTTCACATAGGGGTGTACTCACTTTTGTTGCCAGCGGTTTAGACATTAATGGCTGTTTGTTGAGTTATTTTGAGGGAACAGCAAATCTACACTGTTACACAAGCTGTACACTCACTACTTTACATTGTAGCAAAGTGTCATTTCTTCATCCATCCATCCATCCATCCATCCATCTTCAACCGCTTATCCGTAATCGGGTCGCGGGGGTAGCAGCTCCAGCAAGAGACCCCAAACTTCCCTTTCCTGAGCCACATTTACCAGCTCTGACTGGGGGATCCCGAGGCGTTCCCAGGCCAGTGTGGAAATATAATCTCTCCACCTAGTCCTGGGTCTTCCCCGAGGTCTCCTCCCAGCTGGACGTGCCTGCAAAGGACCAGCGGCTCTACTCTGAGTTCCTCTCGGATAGCCGAGCTTCTCACCCTATCTCTAAGGGAGAGGCCAGCCACCCTCCTGAGAAAACCCATTTCGGCCGCTTGCACCCGCGATCTTGTTCTTTCGGTCACTACCCAACCTTCATGACCATAGGTGAGTGTAGGAACGAAAATTGCCCGGTAGATCGAGAGTTTTGCCTTCCGACTCAACTCTCTTTTACGTCCGACGACGTGCGATTAAGCGTTACCCACCGCTCCTGCTGCTGCCGATTCTCCGGCCAATCTCCCGCTCCAATGTCCCCTCATTCGTGAACAAGACCCGAGGTACTTGAACTCCTTCACTTGGGTTATGTTCTCATTCCCTACCCGGAGTAGGCACTCCATCGGTTTCCTGCTGAGAACCATGGCCTCAGATTTGGAGGTGCTAATCCTCATCCCAGCCGCTTCGCACTCCGCTGCAAACCGATCCAGCAAGTGCTGGAGGTCACGGACCGATGATGTCATCAGGACTACATCATCCGCAAAAAGCAGTGATGAGATCCTGAGGTCACCAAACCGCAGCCCCTCCCCACCACGACTGCGCCTCGATATCCTGTCCATGAATATCACAAACAGGATTGGTGACAAAGCACAGCCCTGGCGGAGACCAACCCCCACCTGGAACAAGTCTGACTTCTTACCGAGCATACGGACACAACTCTCGCTTTGGATGTACAGTGATTGGATAGCCCTAAGAAGGGAACCCTTCACCCCATACTCCCTCAGCACCTCCCACAGTAGACCCCTGGGGACACGGTCATACGCCTTCACCAGATCCACAAAACACATGTAGACTGGATGGGCATACTCCCAGGCCCCCTCCAAGATCCTTGCAAGAGTAAAGAGCTGGTCCGTTGTTCCACGACCAGGACGGAATCCGCATTGTTCCTCCTCAATCCGAGGTTCGATTATCGGCCGAACCCTCCGTTCCAGTACCTTGGAGTAGACTTTACCAGGGAGGCTGAGAAGTGTGATACCCCTATAATTGGCGCACACTCTCTGGTCCCCTTTTTTAAACAGTGGAACCACCACCCCGGTCTGCCACTCCTTGGGCACTGTCCCCGACTTCCACGCAATGTTAAAGAGGCGTGTCACTCTTCAAATATTTATAATCAAATCTCTTGTCAGATACTGTGTGTGTGTGTGTATGTATGTATGTGTATATCCATCCATCCATCTTCAACCGCTTATTCCTGCTTCAGGGTATATATTTTCTTGAAGAAAACCATTCAATCCAGTACAGGTCATGCATTGCAGGGTTAAATATCAGAAATCTAAAAGGTGTGCGATATACCTGGCACCTAGTCCAACACTTTACAGTTGGTTATATGACTGTAAATCACTCCCTTCAAATGCTATTGAAGTTAGAAACCTGTTTAACAATGTCGTATGTAACCTTTGAGACGGTCCCTTAAATTCCGCGAATATCGAACGTCCAACGTCACACCAACTTTATTCCAGCAGGTCCACGTGCGTGTGAAAATGATGCACGATAACGTGTGTGTGTGTGTGTGTGTGTGTGTGTGTGTGTGTGTGTGTGTGTGTGTGTGTGTGTGTGTGTGTGTGTGTGTGTGTGTGTGTGTTGAAACGGATTAGCCACATGGTATGTTCGAGTCCGCGGTTTGGGACGCGGCCTTTCTTGCCGATGACATCATCACGATCATCCGTCAGCTGGTGTGGAGAAGCGCTCGCGGAGGGAGGGGAAGGAAACTAGTGCACAAGGAGTGGGAGTGGGCGGGGGCAGAACACACACACACACACACACACACACACAGTGTAGTGAGTGTGTGCGTGCGAGGCTGACTGCGGCTGGTAAATATGGCAGTCGTCGGGTTTCTGTAGCGCGTGGAAGCTGCTTGCTGCAGGCGGTGGAATGGAGGACGAATCCGCGGACCCTTATCTACCCTACGACGGCGGAGGGGACACGATTCCCCTGCAGGAGATCCGCATGAGAGGTACCTACCGAGTCCTCGAATTTTCCGGCGGGGGTTGTAATGTATTCCTTAGCCCCGTTAGCTGTTAGCAGGTACGCTTGCAGCAGTGCGCGCTATCGGTATGCGTTTGTGTCATTTTTCTGTTAATAATTCACTAACCTTGGCCGCGTGACCACTCTGCGTGCGCGCGTGCGTGTGCGTGAACGCGCGCGCACGCGCTCGGTTGGTTACATCACTTACTTAATCCTGCATTGCAAACGCACCATTATATATTTTTCCGTCCGTCCGTCTGTCTGTCTCTCTATGTACCTATATGTCTGTCTCTCTATGTACCCATATGTCTGTCTGTCTGTGTGCGCGCGCCATGGACTGGGCCTCCTAAAGACGAGGTGTGTGTGTGTGCGCGCGCGCGCGCCATGGACTGGGCCTCCCTAGAGACTAGGAGGTGTGTGTGTGTGTGTGTGTGTGTTGGAAGCCCCCTGCAAATCCAGCCTTTGAATGAAGGCCTGAATCAGAGTACTGCGTGCACTGCATGCACTCATTAATTCATGAGCAGTCGAACAGGATCAGAGTTGGGTATAATATCTCACTGTAATCAAATGACTGTTTCTGATAACGCAGTAGTGCAACGCGTTCCACTTTAAACGTATATAATCGGATTACAGATACCGAGGTCAATAAAACTGTTGCTTGTGTTACAAATCTATTGTTAAGAAGACAATGTTAGGTCAAATGTATTTTTAAAAAGAAATCACGTTTTGCCCTGAAAGAGTTTTTTTCTTTAGCCCAGAATAATTCTCCAGTCGGAGCGGTTTGTCACTACGGAACCGGACGCGAGTAAAGAAGACCGCCGGTAATTTTATAGCGTCAGTGAACAGAGGCGAGAACAATCAGACAGGAGTTTACGAGAAGATACGTGGAAGTACTCGTGTCTTATTGTCGGACAGTCCCTCAATTCTGCCTAACGCTAGCTCACAGTCCGTGTGAGGGGGAAAATGGACGTACGCTGATTTTTAATTTTGTATTTAATTCTTTTTTTTTTTTTAAGGTTAAAAAGTGAAGGAGTTGAAATTGCAACAATAACATCCTTTGATGCTGAGCAGGAAGACAATGTATGTAAATGTCTAGATGAGTTCCAGTTTACGGTAACATGATGTGAGCGGAGCATAAGGAAAGATAATGTACTTTGCATGGCCCTGTAGCAGCTAAACCCATACACTGATGGCTTAACTGTGCCTCCTTTTGATTAGCGACACCAAGCTATAGCCTAGTTAGAAAGGTTTTATATTTTACCGGTCTGGTAGTCCTATAAACAGTGAGTGTGTGGATGTATGTAAACTATACACCGAATCCAGGACTTCGCACCAACACATTAATCCCCACTGTGCGCTCCCTGCAGTCTCCAGGGTGAAGTGGGTGTTAAGATGATGACGAAGGGTTTTGCTAAGCCATTGTCTCGCACACTACTGATCTGTTGTGGAGCCGGATAACCGAATTCACTTCAAGCCATGAGCTAATGGCTTTTACACCACAGTGCTGTTGAATCCTTGATTCTGATTGGTCCGGGCAGGGGGGGGGGTGTTGAGGTTGTCGATTAGATGTATTTTTCTGTTACAGCGTCTCTGACAGTAGTGCTGGTTCAAACGGGTTTATATTAATGCGCTGGTCTCGGTTACGTTATCGTTTCTGTGACGTTTATTTGGTATCGGTGGAAGGCGTGTTATTTGGAGCGTTCCTTTTTGGTTCAGTTTGGATGTTTATTCAGTTTAATATTCGCCAATAGTTAATTAATACGACTGTTTATATATGTATTTCATTAAAAAGTACAGAACATTTTCATGGCACAGTCAGTACTGTTTACTTAGACACTGAACCCCAAGTTGCTCCCGATGGCAAGTTAGCGCCTTGCATGGCAGCTCTGCTACCACCGGTGTGTGTGTGAATGAGACACGGTGTAAAGTGCTTCGAAGCCGCTATGGTTAAAAAAGCGCTGTATAAGTGCCGCCCATTTACCATTATTTGTGTAATAAAGTTCTGAAATATTTTACTCCGAGTGCTGTTTTCATTCGCTATCAGTTTTAAAACTATCGGTCGATTAATCGGTTATTTGCAGGTCGGTACCGCCGTACTTAGCTATCGGGGACATCCACTGTCGGGCGTCCTCTATTCTGTTGGACTGAGAGTAAAACTCACGGCTGTGGAATTTAACAGGTCACAGTAATATGGATAGGTGTTCAAATCTAAGCTACATGTTCCTGGTGGAAGTGTGTGTGTGTGTGTGTGTGTTCGTTCAGTCACATGTCTTTGGTGCTGACAGAGCTTACAGTAGGAAGGTCACATTCCAACCTCCAGCTCTGTTCGTACAACCAGAACATTCAGAACAACTAATAACAAGCTTGGCGAGCTGCTGTGTTGCTGCGATTGAGCGATGCTTGGGGTTTCTTCATTATTGTTCATGCTGGGGTTTATTTTTGTGCGATCATGCACGTGTCGGGTTCAGCGTCGTCGTTGTCGTCATCGAGCCTCAGGCTGTAGGTTCTGTGGCGAGCATTTCCTCTCCGGCTCTGCGACGGCACCGTCTTCTCTTCTGCCGCACTTCGGCTCGTAAAAATGCACTCCGATAGTTACAGTTACGTTTATAGAGCACTAAATGTTGCAAAAACCAGTACTGAGAAATAATACAATAAGGACAAAGGTGTGGAAAATCTCACACGTTCCTACACTTGTTTGATTTCCTGATCTAAAAGCACACACTTATAGTAACCTTGAATAGTTTCCCCGTGCACGTTCCTCATGACCTCATGTACAGGATCGATCAATGTGTCCATCACAGCTTTAGCGCTAAAGCGTTTTCCGACCTGTAGAACTGTGCTTTGCTCTGAAACGGGGACTTGTGTCGTTACAGTGCTGTGTTTCCTCCTCGGCTCGGTTTTCTTTCACAAGGCAACGTTTCGACGTGCGTTCATGCGAGTCACGTGAGTAAACTGTCCTCTCATTGGTCAGAGTCGGCCTGTTTATGCTCCAGGGTTTCGTTCGTCACTGTTCTCCGTCAAGATGGATAGACGGCAGCTCCTCCAGTTTATTGTCTTTCTTTGCAGCTGTAGTTATTGTAATTGATTAAAGCCCATCTCCTTGAGCCGCTCGCTGAACACCTCTGTACACCTCCTGTGTGTTTATGCTTTTTTCGAAAGTTGTTCAGATGTATGTTCGTCAGAGAGGATTTCACTGAGGGCGTTTGACCTCAAGAGTTAAATCAGCAAAACAGCCACGCTTTTTATGTAACGCGGTTCCCATCGAGCACTGTTGTGCAGGTTGGTTTGTTGGGTCTTGCCACAAGCGGACCCCTCCAGAGTTCGTTCGCCGCTACGCTCGAGTGGTCTCGGACCGATTGTTTTGGCGCGGACCCGAGCGCGATTGCCGTGTTCGTGTGTTTTTTATATATATATATATATATATATATATATATATATATATATAAATTTTTTTCTTTAAACGAACCGCACCAAGGGAGCAAATGCCCCACGTGAACCCGAGGTGAAAACGCCCCGGATGTCCGTCGCGGTCGCGGACGTTTATTCGAAAACGCCATAGACTACAATGAGGAAAAAACGGCTACAACAAGATCAAACCAATCAGCGCGTGTTGGAATGATGATGATGCATGAAGAATCTTGATGTTGGACTTCTGGGTGACTCTGTGTTGAAAAGCCATAAGGACACGAGCTGAAGACTAGAAAGAAGCTAAACACACGCCTCCACGCAGATAAACGATTAACACCTTCTGACCAATCAGCTTCAAGTATTCAGCGTTAAGCTCTTACACCAAACAGAGTGCATTTTTATTCTTTGTCCATGGTTGTGTTCTTTAGTTAATCCTATCAGTTTTTACAGCTCGTGTGTGTAAAGCACCTCTTACTGATTTGAGTCAGCTTCCGTGACTCCTGTCTGTGGCGTCGCACTGTTTTTGAGAGTCGATGTTATCGCTCTAACTCCGTTCCTGTCTCGTATCGTACTGTTCGTTCCGAGTCGTTCTTCTGATAACTGCGTGTTCTGTGGGGTTCAAGGAAACTAGCTTGCAGTGAAAACGTCTGGGCTTTGGCTTGACTCTTGCTGAAGCACACGGGGTTATGAAGCTCGTTTGTTTGAGGCCACAGTGAAAGCAGTCATGAGGTCTGACTGAACCCATGACGTCTCGGACCTCTCTGTGCCTTCACCCGTGTTCTCTGTCCGGAACTGCAGCAAGCCTACGCAGGAACTGTGTAAAGGTTGGCAGGTTTGAAGGTGTAATATAATATAATTGGAGTATTTAAGATACATATATATATATATAAAATATAATAACATCACTAGATATCGTTGCAGTGTAATATCACGTAAGGACGATAATCGTTGTCATTCCGGAGCCTAATTAGCAGTGTGTCGTTATCTTAAAAGTCCCTGTGAAATGCATTGGAACGTGCAGCGTTATTCAGTGTGTTCACGTCATTTCCACTGAACCAAGAAGTCAGGGCGGGACATATCAAGAGGCTCCTCCCACTTAAAAAAATCCAATAATGATCAGCGTACCTCGTAGCCCAAGCTAAGCTGTGCTTACCGGCTAGTACTAGGGCTGCAGCGATATGACCGCGATATCATATCACGATACCGGAGGACATTACGATACACGCTGCGCACCACGGTATAGTATTTAGCTAACAAACTGTCCGCCAAGCAGTAGTAAAATAAACACAAAAATAAACCTGTTACACGGAGACCGATGATCCTTTTCTTTAGTGCTTGTTTAAAGACGTTTTTTTTTTAGTCAAATCAAAGGCGTCCATTCAAAATCCATTTAACTTGTAATTATTAAAAATGTATTTAAAAAAAAATCATACCAATGATATCTCAGAAAAGTGTATTGCGTAATCATTTATCACGGTATTGATGACGTATCAATATATCGCCCAGCCCTAGATAGTACCGTGGGAAAATGCTGTGAGCTTCCACAAATGCGTCTTTCATCAAAGTTCAGTTCGAGGAATTTCCACCCGTTTCCTCCTTAAGCAACTTCCAGTCTGAGAACTGAACAAAAGGCGTGCGTTCAGTTTTTTTATATATATAAAAAACGTTGGGGGCGGGACTCTTCAGACTCGATTGAGAAGTGCAGAACGATGTCATGAGAACTGTTGAGAGAGACCGCCATTCTTGTTTTGGAGCAACACTAGCTTAGAGATCACCTGAAGTCATTGCGAATATTCATGGGGACTTTAATCTGCGACGGTTTTCTCAGTGTTTGTGAGACGTAATCAGAAACGAGGAGTTAAATGCGCTTCGGTTTGTAAAATGATCCCGACACTGAGACGATGTGCATTTCATACACAAGCTGAAAGGGAAGTTAACTCCACAGACCGATGCTAGTCTCCTGACTCTTTGTGCGTCTCATTTGAATGAATGTTTCAGAGTATAATGGTTTTTTACTTGGTTCCTAGCTTCACGTCGGACTTGCAGGATTTTGGTACTGGCTCTCTACAGGTGTCGCTCCCCTCCTTCTTACTATGCAGAGAGAGACACAGACATTTCAGACAAGGAGCTGCTGCTGAATCAAAATGGCCGAGGCTCTATTTAGTGTCGTGATATTCAGCATAAAGCTTTAGACCACATCTGAATGCGCTCGCTCTCTCTCTCTCTCTCTCTCTCTCTCTCTCTCTCTCTCTCTCTCAAGGAGCTACAGTGTTGATTAAGACAGTCAGCATAAAATGTGTTCTCTCCGTCGCTATCTGAAAGATTCAGCTTGCATCAGCTGAACCTCAGACAGCTTTATCTCACCTCTGCCGCGTTTTCTACCACGTCGTCTTTCCTTTTTCTCCGAGAGAGAAACGGAGCTGATGAAATCGCTAAAAACTCTTTGCAACGCGCCTCTGGATGATCTAGTCATCCCGTTTTTCTTTTTATTAAACACCGGATTGGAATTTTAAGCGCGTTCGAATTTCTGCTAGCGTGTCTTCATCTAGCAGAATGACTCTGCGATGTCATTCATACCCAGGACCTATCCTTATCCCGTGGGTGTGTGGGTTTCGCATCACATAACTCCTACCCATGGACGTAGGCGGAGATTCCCTGGGTAGTATTGAGCGGAAACTCGTGAGCAGCACGAATATTTAATGCCCCTCCCTCGAAATCCAAATAAACGTCAAGTATGCCTCGTTCCGTGTTAAAACGTGCGTCACTGCTGCGTTTCTCACTTTACAATATCTGCAAAGAAAAGCTGGAAACAGGGAAAAATTGCCAACGTGTACATAGTTTGTGCACTTTTCTGAGGAGGAACATTTAGTCTATCAGTCACAACAGGATGTGAAGGATTGATGGGAACAGTGGGGTTTTATTTATTTATTTATTTAATTATTGATGATTTAGGAGACGTACTTGGCACCCTTTCTCCTTATACGAGCAGAAAAATAACAGCTGTGCACTTTCTGTGGGTGTGGTGGCTCTTACTCCATAGTCACGTTAACGTTTCATCATTTTGCATTGAAGTGTGTGTGTGTATAGTAGAGGAAATCCTGTTGGCCGCCGAGATTATTTCACAACCTGAAAAGGCATGACGAAGCAAACGGCGCTTTAAGCTGAAGATGTTTGTGGAACACGGGTTAATCAGACTGCAGTGTGGTGAAGCTGTAATCAAGAGCGTAGTAGAAATAGATCTGCGTGTTGCACGGCGTTTCGGGTCTCGCGGCCCATCCAGAGAGCAGTGAAAAGCTGATTAGCTCGTTAATGCAGGCGCAGCACTCGGAGCTTACAGAGCTGCAGCTGCCCCGTGTGTGTGCGTGTGTGTGCTTCAGAGCAGAACAGCTTCTGTGTCTCGTACACAACCTGGTTATTCAGTATTGGTATCGGGAATAGAAATCGTATAGTCACGTCTAATAATCATAATGCCGATTGCGTCGACTCTGTCAGAAAGAGCCGCGTTTTTCCACAGTATCGTGATTTGGTTACGGTGGTGGAATCTGTACCGATTGGTCCAAGACTGGAGAGCTGGAGCTGTTCATTTGAACACACGCTGATGTGGAAACGCTGGCACTTGCTTAAGCTGAGAATTTCTGTCTGTCTAGTCGGTTAAATGTTTTTCTGAGCGCATGCAGTTTCCCTGTTCTGTTTTCTCTTCCTGTTTCTGTCCATCTGGACGACATTTTTGGAAATTCTTGCCTCCTTGAGCTCCTTTTTCTTCCAATCGGACACTCTCTCACACACGCACGCAAAAACACCAACGCTTGTGCTACGTTTGTCCTCGGAAGTGGGAAGTCTGAGCTCGTGCAGACCTCCGCGTTTGTCTAACTGCCTCGTCTTCAACCTGCCCAAGAGAACCCGTGTCGCACCCCTCTTCATCTCCCTCCGCTGGCTTCCTGCACACGCCCGGATCAAATTCAAGGCCTTGATGCTCACGTACAAGACCTTGTCTGGAACAGCACCCTCCTACCTCAACCATCTCCTGAAGGCTTACGTTCCCTCACGCAGTCTGCGATCAACGTTTAGTAGTGCCTACTCAGCGTGGCTCAAGATCGCTTTCAAGAACCTTCACACTAACGGTTCCTCAGTGGTGGAGTGAACTTCCAACCTCAATCCGGACCGCAGAATCTCTCACCATCTTCAAAAAACTGCTAAAGTCCCACCTCTTCTGTTAACACCTAACCAACCCCCCCAAAAAAAAAAACGTACTCTGGCTCTTACACCTCGATTCTGCGCACTTTGCTTCTCTAGAACCCAATGGAAAGATCTTGTACGGTAGCACTACTTGTATTGTTCTCCACTTGATATATCACTTTGCTTGTATTTCCTCATTTGTAAGTCTCTTTGAATAAAAGCCACTGCTAATGAATAAATGTAACCGTGATACATTACCGTTCCAGATATATTCACTTGTTAAATCTATATGTTGATCTGAAAATGCACACTTGTCTATAGACAGTACAACACATTTAGAGGTAAGAGGTGCTGCTTTGTTTAATGTTCCTGCTGTGAGCAGCCATGTTGATTCCCTGTCACTTGCTGAGCTCGCAGCTGAGTAAACCTTCCCGGCTTCTACACGGAATTCCAGGTTGATTAAAAAAAAAATAAAAAAATTTTCTCCCACTCACAGACCGGGAATTCCGGATTGCTCATCAGTCTGTTCTCTTTTTCTCTCCTTACACAGGCTCCAACTACAACATGTCTAACGGTGGGGGTGGAGCCGGCGGGGTGAGTAGCACCACCCACCTCCTGGATCTGTTGGAAGAGCCGATTCCCGGAGTGGGCACCTACGACGACTTCCACACCATCGACTGGGTCAGAGAGAAGTGTAAAGACCGCGAGCGACACCGCAAGGTACCACGCTGGGCCATGACATGATTGGTCTCACTCTCTCACACCCATTTTGTCTCACTATGCTTGTGAGGACCTTCCCTTGACGTAATTAATGCAGCCAAAGGTCAAAACTGTCTCATTTTCCTATTCTCGTGGAGACGTTAAGACACGAGCTGTCTAGATGTAGATATTCCCTTAATATGTCATTATTACTTGCATGCAATTGTATATAAATTTATAATTATTCCTTAATTCTAATGATGGAGGCTATTTTGAGTGACAGAACACGCAGTTGTTTGTTCCATTAACGTCATACCGTGTGTTTTCAGCCACTCGGGTTCTCTAAAATAATCATGCAGAAATATGTGTGTGTGTGTGTGTGTGTGTTTCACCTGTGTGTTCTCTGCTCTGTAGATCAACAGTAAGAAGAAGGAGTCCGCATGGGAGTTCACAAAGAGCCTGTATGACGCCTGGTCTGGGTGGCTGGTGGTGACATTAACAGGGCTGGCTTCAGGTAACACATGCGCACACACACACACACACACACACACACACACACACACACACACACACACACACACACAGTGTACTCTAAGGAGCTACGGTGTTGGAAACCATGATGTAGGCAGACAGAGCAGCTGGTGCACAGACTCGCACGCTCTGAATTTTAATTAAGCTCCATCACATGATCCTATTAACCCAGCTTACCGAGTCTGATTCTGCTTTTCTTCCCTCTCATATGCGTTGAACCCCATGCTAGCTAGGAGGTTAGCATTAACAGTGACGAGTATGATCGTTTATTAATGTTTTAATGATCTTCTCTGGGTAGACTAGAAAATAAATATTCATGTGTAACATTATTTTTGGCAGACAATTAGAGAAGCACTGCTCCTAATCACTCTGTCTTTGTCCTTTCCTGCTTGCGCGCTCTCTCTCTCTCTCGCGCGCGCACACTCACTCTGTCTGTCTGTCTCCTTTCTCAGGTGCCTTGGCGGGTCTGATCGACATTGCTGCTGACTGGATGAATGACCTGAAGGAGGGGGTGTGTTTGAGTGCCCTGTGGTTTAATCACGAGCAGTGCTGCTGGGGCTCGAACGAGACCACGTTCGCCGAGAGAGACAAGTGTCCGCAGTGGAACACGTGGGCCGAGCTCATCCTGGGCCAGGCCGAGGTGAAAGCAGTATAGAAGATAAATAAGCGTGGACAATCTGTTCACTCGTAGCTGCCAATAAATACGTGTTTATGTTAGTTAGATGTGTGTTTATCCACCCAGGAAGACCTGGAAGGATCAGGGAGGGGGGAAAAAATAGACTTGGTGTAATGAAGTAATGTCTTCACCTGAAGTAATACTCAGTAAATAATACATTTTCTTCTGGTGTTAGGGCTGTGGCTGAAAAGTGACGCCTTACGCTAGTCCCTTATTTCACAAACGGTTGGAGTAGCTGGGTTATTTTAATCGTCTCATCAATAATGTTTGGAGCTGGCTCACGGTGAACTGGAGCTGTGATTTGGACTGGAAACCGTGCGTCCTGTCGGAGTTCAAGCGCGCGGCCCGTTTTGTGTAGATTCTTGACTTATGATACTAATTGATGGCATTTTTCCGGAGAACTGCACGAACTGGCGAATTTGCAGTTGCACGAAATCTTTCTCAGAAGTCTCTCGCAGTGATGTTTGTCGGTAAATGAGACCTTTGAGCTGTACTCCTGTTTGACGCACGTGAATCGAAGAGGGATGCCGCGAGAATCTGCGGTAATTGTGATTAATTGCACGCCCCTGTACGAATATTGCGGAGTTTCCTTGGTTTTGTTCATTTCTGCAATCGTGAAATCCAGGAGGGACTGAAAAGTTCAAGGGGGCGAATACTTATGCAAGGCACTGTACAGTAAAGCCTTGCTGTTTTTATTATTTTATTTGATTTTTTTTTCTCGAAATGGAAAGAAAAACAATACCATACATTAAAAAAAAAAATGTAACGATAGCTGTACATATTTAACTTCAACGTGAATGAATGATTTTTTTTCATAAATCTGATCTATAATTTGGTGTGTGGTGTGTTTCAGGGTCCTGGCTCCTACATTATGAACTACTTCATGTACACGTACTGGGCTCTGACCTTTGCCTTCCTGGCGGTTATTCTGGTCAAGGTGTTTGCGCCGTACGCCTGTGGCTCCGGGATCCCTGAGGTACGTCGTGCACGTGCGTCACAGATGCTTTCATCCCGGCAGATTTGATTTCGGTTTCTGGTCTTTTTCTTTATTTAATACGTTCTCTCAATCCTTTTCTCTCGCTCCCCATCGTCGTCGTCGCTCTCTGGCGTTCAGATTAAGACCATCCTGAGCGGGTTTATAATCCGCGGCTACCTGGGCAAATGGACACTGATGATAAAGACCATTACCCTGGTGTTGGCCGTGGCATCAGGACTCAGTCTTGGGAAAGAAGGCCCGCTGGTACACGTGGCCTGCTGCTGCGGTAACATCTTCTCATACCTCTTCCCCAAGTACAGCAAGAACGAGGCCAAGAAGCGAGAGGTAACCTCCGATCGTACAACGTTTGCGAGCGGTGAAATAGTTCAAGTGTTAATAATTTGCGTGTGCGTTCGCACAGGTGCTGTCTGCGGCATCGGCTGCGGGTGTGTCCGTGGCGTTTGGAGCTCCTATAGGAGGAGTTCTCTTCAGTCTCGAGGAGGCAAGATTAGCAGAGAACCTTTTAATAATGTAACGACTTAATTATCACACGGGTGAGACTTCGGAAATGAACGTCTTCCTCTCTGTCTCAGGTGAGTTATTACTTCCCGCTGAAGACGCTGTGGCGGTCCTTTTTCGCCGCCCTGGTGGCGGCGTTCGTGCTTCGCTCCATTAATCCGTTCGGGAACAGCCGCCTGGTGCTGTTCTACGTGGAGTACCACACGCCCTGGTACCTGTTCGAGCTCTTCCCCTTCATCCTGCTCGGCGTCTTCGGTGGTCTGTGGGGCGCCTTCTTCATCCGAGCCAACATCGCCTGGTGCCGCCGGCGCAAGTCCACACGCTTCGGTAAGCGCCACTGGACCGCTGTCACGGTGCCGGAGGAATAAACTGTCATTCGAATAAGAGTTGGAGGATTTACTAATGCGCGGCATTATGGATTTGACACGTTCTGTCTCGGGCTTTGAGAAGACCGTTATTTACAGTCTAGAGCCAGTCCCGTGCCTTGTTCATTCATTCGCTTGTGATGTTTCAGGTAAGTACCCAGTCCTGGAGGTGATCACAGTGGCAGTCATCACAGCCATCGTGGCTTTTCCCAACCCGTACACACGGCAGAACACGAGTCAGCTGATCAAGGAGCTGTTCACGGACTGCGGACCGCTGGAGTCGTCGCAGCTGTGCCAGTATCGCAGCCAGATGAACGGGAGCCAGGCGTATCCGGAGGGCGCGGAGGCCACCACCACGCCCGGGGTTTACTCCGCCATGTGGCAGCTCAGCCTGGCGCTCATCTTTAAGATCATCATGACCATCTTCACCTTCGGTTTGAAGGTAATAACGATGCTCATTGTTACTATTGTGCTCATTTATAACGTATAACATGCATCACTGTAATCAACAGGATCACGTGCTATCTGATAGTCCTTGCATAAATCTGGTGTGTGTTCCTGTGACAGGTTCCCTCTGGGTTGTTCATACCCAGCATGGCGATCGGGGCGATAGCGGGTCGTATTGTGGGCATTGCCGTGGAGCAGCTCGCTTACTACCACCACGACTGGTTCCTGTTTAAGGAGTGGTGTGAGGTGGGGGCAGATTGCATCACTCCGGGTCTCTACGCCATGGTAGGAGCTGCGGCTTGCTTGGGTAAGCGTGTGTGTGAATAAGAGCCCAGGATATCCATGTCGTGTTTGATTTTCACACATTACCGCCTTTGAGGGTGGAAAATAGATCTGTTTAGTTCCACAGCTTTAAGCTTGGCCTTTAAAATATCAACCCCACACCATAGGATCGGATCAGCGGCAGTCTTTAGAGTTCGTACGCAAAGAGTCTCTAAACGTAGACGGTGTGCATTCACACACACGTCACGTGTTCCAGAATAATCTGTTCAGAGACCTGGCTTGTCGGACATTCGCTCAGACACTGTCACAGAGGAAAGAGGGCGAATGTGGGACCAAATTTCTTCCGTGTCTCAGGTGGCGTGACGCGGATGACCGTGTCCCTGGTGGTGATCGTGTTCGAGCTGACTGGCGGCTTGGAGTACATCGTGCCCCTCATGGCTGCAGTGATGACCAGTAAGTGGGTGGGAGATGCGTTCGGGCGCGAGGGCATCTACGAAGCCCACATCCGCCTCAACGGCTACCCGTTCCTGGATGCGAAAGAGGAGTTCACGCACACCACGACGGCGCGCGAGGTGATGCGGCCGCGACGTAACGAGCCGCCGTTAGCCGTGCTCACTCAGGACGACCTGACGCTGGGAGAACTGCAGACCGTCATCAGTGACACGAGCTTCAACGGCTTCCCCGTCATCGTCTCCAAAGAGTCCCAGAGGCTGGTGGGGTTCGCCCTGCGCAGGGACATCACTATAGCGATAGGTACGACTGTAGTGGTCTATATAATAAGATTTGATGCTTATTTCAGGCTGCTTTAACCCCCCCACCCCCCCCCCCCCCCCCCCGTTCTGTCCTGCAGAGAACGCACGGAGGAAGCAGGAAGGCATCGTGCTAAACTCGCGCGTGTATTTCACGCAGCATGCCCCAACGCTTCCCGCAGACAGCCCACGTCCTCTGAAGCTGCGCAGCATCCTGGACATGAGTCCCTTCACCGTCACCGACCACACGCCCATGGAGATCGTCGTGGACATTTTCCGCAAGCTTGGCCTGCGCCAGTGCCTCGTCACGCACAACGGGTGAGTCACGGAAAAGAACCGGGGTCACACACACACACACACACACACGTCGTGTAGTATGGGGGTAATGCAGACAAGTCCCACAGCTCGGGTTGGTAATAGATTAGGTCTAAAAATGATGGCATGCACTGTTAATTCTGACGTTTGGCTAACGAGGAGGTCAGCGAGCTGTAATACAGTTCTACCCCTCCACTGTCTTTACTGGTCTTTTATTCGGACATAAAGAGCTGTAGGTTTTTCGTAACCCAGCTCATTCCGATGTCCAGTAGCAGGGCGTGGAGTTATAATCTTGGAGACGTTTTACTCCTCAACTACGGGACATCTACGACGGCTACTGTGATCAGTAGTTCTAATGAAATTCCTCAGATAATTGGCAAGATATCTGAGATTATAACTCGGTATCTAGTCACTAATTAGAAAAACTACCAGAAAAGCAGCAGCAAGTCTTGCATGAGCATCAGAATAGTTACTTAACAATATTGAATGTAGGAGTTAGGACTCCGATGGGGATTAGTACTAAATTTCACTCCTGGCTCGTATTCTCAGAGCTCTGTTCCCACTAACAAGGTGCCGGTGCTAGAACTAGAACCGTTAAAGAACCAGCAATGTCAACCAGTGTGTAATTATTTACCATGTTGTGTATAGACATGACAGGATTTTACCTTTAATGGTAAAATAAGTCCAACTTGCAGTACAGTCCTCCACGAGTGTTGTTCGTGATGCACCGAAAGGAAAATTCTGGGCCGAAACCGACAATTCAGCATGCACTTGGCTGAAAATAGTTTCAAAAAAATATTTAAACCCCATTTTAAAATAGTTTTTTATTTATTTTTGTATAATTGTATTAATAGACTTTTTCATTCATTTCATGAATTAAATGAATCTGAATTGCAAAACTACAACTCAATAAAATGATCACACTTTTATTGAAACGAACACACCAAAACAAAATCGAATATATTATTCTTCGTTCCGTTCTGTAGCAATCAAATTCAACCGATTTAAAAAAAAAAAAAAAAAAAAAAAACAAATAGATCCAATTATCCAAATAATGTAAAGTTCGAGAAAGCTATTATGCAGTGCAAAGCTGCAGTCAAGTAATGAACTAGGCATGTAAATGAATCATACGTAAATGAATCACATGAAAATGTATCACTTGAATCTGAATCACATGTAAATGAATCACATGTAAATGAATCACTTGAATATGAATCACATGGAAATGAATCGTATGAAAATGAATAAATAAATTAAAGACTAGTAATGAACTAGGCCTCTATCATTTATGTAAATGTATTTGCATAAATGAATTCAAGGTTATTGGGCAAAACCGCAGCAGTAGAATTAAAACGACCCTCGAACCGTAAATAGAGGTCACCTGAAGTCAAGAGCAACGTTTTGCAGGACTGCACGGATTTGAATGTAATTGCTATACACAGAGCAAACTGGACCGCTTTCTATTTAAACACAAGTGTCAGGTTTGTCTTCGAGGCGAAAAGTTGCTCAGCTTTCTGGCAGGAGAGGCGGTGCTCGGTTCGGATAAAGACCTGCACTCGATCCGAGGAAAGCGTAGCTGCGCTTGATCTCGGTGCATCCCTCATTACCCCGTTTATTATCAAACACCCACATGTGGTTATATAATGTTCTGTTGTTCAAACCGGTGGAAACAGAAACTGGGTCACTGAATGAGCACCGGCAGCTTGTCCTCAAACACAGTGGTGCTATCGGACAACGAGTCTTTAGAAGTGGAACAGATTCAACCGAGAATCCTAATTTGTCCTGTTCTCGGCCTTATTTCTGGGAGCGGTACATTTTTAAGAATCAGCAAATGGGCCTTAAGCACAGCGTGACAGTGGAGGGATTGGATATTTTTACAAAACTGCACTTATTTGGTTAAAACTTTTTATTTTTATATATATATATATATATATATATATATATAAATAATAATACATATAAATATTAATAAATTGTATTTATTTATTAACCAATCAACCAACCGAGCCTTTCCGAACTTGAATCAGCAAATTGACCCGGGTTCTTTTGAGGGACTTGTTGGTACAATGAGGCAGAATTTGCATGGTGCAAGAGAAACTACTGGAGACTTCACAGGTATTACATACAGCTGCAGATTTTATATATAAAAAAAAAAAAAAAGTCCAGCAGCTGTTTCTACTTTTTGCATTTCCCCTTTCTGTAGCCACTAACTGATACATCAGAGATCTGCAGACCTGCATACGCGCACTCATTCTCTCTCTCTCTCTCTCTCTCTCTCTCTCTCTCTCTCACACACACACACACACACACACACACACACACTTGGTCAAACCTAGTCCCTGTCTGCCTTTCTAAACCACAACATGTGAATATATCTCTCTCTCTCTTCTCTCTCTCTCACACACACACACACACACACACACACACACACGTGTGTGTCAGCGCCTCCATGGCACTAATTCAGTCATGTGACTTCCTACTCCTTCACTGTTAAGGAGCAGTTAGCCATGGACCTTTGCGAGCGTGCAGTGTGGTGTGGTTTGAAGGAGAAATGCAGAAGGCCACACGGTATACTAAACGTTTTCCAGTCACGATTCGCAGTAGCTTTTCACGGTCTTGACTCAGATCAGCTGCCCTATGCAATAGAGCGCCTCCTTGTGTCCACATCCTGCATTAGCGCTCATACCAGCTGTTGGAAAAGCTAAGGTACACTTTGAAAACCTCATCAGATCGCTCTTTGTGAGCATCTTGGGTAAATACATTTTCATTTCTCATCAAGCATGCCAGTTTTCTTTTCAAAAACCCTTCTTTTGTTCCATTATTTAAAGTTTTATAACTACTTGCCTTCATTTCTTTGCTAGTTTTTAAGTTGTTTGATTATTGGCTGTTCTGTGTTGTTGTTTACTTTGTGTTGATTTGATTGTGTTGTGGTGTTTTTTTTGTTTTTTTTTCCTCTGTGTGAGTGTTTTGCTAAGTGACGATCGCCACGGTGTGTGTTGCAGGATTGTATTGGGCATCATCACTAAGAAGAATATTTTAGAGCATCTGGAGGAGCTCGAGCAGCACACGGAGCCGCTGGTGATTAGCCCCGCCCATACCATGCCCACTTGAGCTTTTAGGCCCCGCCTCTTAGGAGGGATGCATGAAACTTGAGTGGACAAAACCAGAAAAGACAAAGTAGCGGAAAGTAGCTCTTCCTCCTCCTCCTCCTTACAGCCACTTTCCCAGAATACGATGTTGGTTTGGGAACATGACACTCGCAAGTATTACACAAGGTCAGAGTGCAGGACTAATGCGGTGTCCCGTTACGGTTTAGTGAAATTTTGGGGGATTGTCAGATCATTGAGATTACATTGATCAACACCTGATTGTAGCGTGTCATTGGTTTGACCTTGTGGTCTTCCTTCAGTGTAGGATTATTACTGCTACAGTCATTTAGTAATTCTTACAGTTACACGACCAGAGCAGCAGAGTAGCGCTAGCGGGTTTTTTAAATCTCAGTTCAGCAAAACCAACTCAAAACGCAACTTATTTCTTCTAGTGAAAAATCGTCTGGGCTTCTCAATCTTGTGGGCGTCTCCTAATATATGACATCATAGCAAGTTAAAGATCTTGAGTCTACTCAAATTGATCTAATATTTCTTATTATAAGGGTTTTATTACGAGTTTTCAGAGTTTTTTTTTTTTTTTTTAATCTTTTTGGCGTTTTTGAGGGTTTTTAGGTTGTGGTTTTTTTAGGGTTTTGGAGGGTTTCAGACCAAGAATAAGATGATTAAACCTATTTCTAGACTTATTTGAATGTTTTTTAAGCTTTACTACTTTTTTTTTGTTTGTTTGTTTTTGTTCTATTGGTAGATTATTTTGCCGATTTTAAGCATTCATGTCTAGCATGAAGGAAAATGATCCTCCAGTAGAACTAGAACATTTCAAGCTTAGAAGTAGTACGAATCTGTATAGGAATCGCTTTAATAATCTTATATTTGGTTTATTATTGTATTATAATGAGAAACAGTAGATAAATTTGTCTAGATTCAAGATATCACTTGCCAAGATATCATATTTTTTTGCCGTTTGTTGGTTCCTCTGCCTTATACCACAGCGCTGTTGAATCTAACACAACTACTCTGGCAGTAGTTCCGATAAATTGTGCTAATATATATATATATATATATATTATATATATATAATATATGTGGTAATATTATTAATTATTATTTTTCATAGCTAGTTCACAGGGACTTGTGGGGTGGACACGCTTAATAAAATGTAAATAAGAACGTGGTGCGCTTTTAAGAAATTAAATGTAAAAACCTTTACGGAAGGGGAGTGTGTGTTGTCAGCGCTGCTAACGGTACAGAAGTAAAACTACATGACACAGGAAACGTCTTTGCATAGGAATTAGCTTTTAGTTATTTCTTCTCCATGACATGATCAATAACGTTGAGAGTAGGAATAGAGGCTGGTGAGGAGCTGTTTTGGCACAGTGTTAAATGTAACTATAAACTAAATACGTATGTTCTCTCATTGAAAAAAAAAAAAGAACGTGGTCGTTGTCCAGATTCTGTGGTACTAGAGGAATAAAACACCTCAGGACATGCTGTTATTGGAAAATAATCCTCTGTAGGGAGGTACTGGCTCGGCGTCGACGGCCTGGTGACTATTTTCTTATAAGCGCACGCCTTCTCCTGTTTTATTTCTTGTGCAAAAGAGCGAGGCAGGAGCAGACTGTACTGTGTGTGGAATTGCTAACAGGAAACCGTTATCTCGGAGGGAAAACGTCAACAATCCCTGACCTCCTTCCTGTTTAATTAATTCCGATTTATCCACATGACTGTTTAGCTGTAAGAATACTGGATCTTTACTGTTTTGTCTGCCAAGTGAGTAAAGTCCACGTGACTAGGTCTGATTTCTCCGAGAACTTTCTCGGACACGAATGCCTTCAGGATTTGAGTAAAGTGATTTGTTTGGGCTTTAATCGAATGTCTTTTGTTAGTTAATAAACGCACCCAGGATTGGGAAAAGCCAGCTTATGTGCTGCAAGTGGTAGTAGAGCTCACCGTCGTGTACTCTTAAAGCACACGCTTCTCGGATACATGCCTCAGTCTAATTCATGATAACCTCCTCCTAAATCTGTTTGTTTTTCTTCATTCTCTAAATTCCTCCTCCGGGGGCGGGGTCAGCGTCCACCGGGCGACAGGTTGCAGGAGTGTGATCCCACTCGTAGCGTCGCCTCATAAAAGCTCGGCGAGTAACAGGCTGTGTGGCTGAGCATTTCTTCTCTGCCTGCTTTCTTTTCCTCTTCTTCTTTCTGTACACGTGTACACCCCCTCAGTAGTGCTAGCAGTAGTCAGTAGTAAGGTGAGTTCGTTGCGTGGTGGTTTGCTCCTGGCTGTAGAGAAGAGTTACTGCAGCAGCACCCAGCTTCAGACCAACACGTCCTCCACTCGCTACACTTCAGTCCACTCCACTCCACCTCTTCTGACCGCCTGTGTCGATTCGCCAACATCTCACGATCGTATTCGTGCTCCTCTTGCTCTGCGTGTACTAATCCCTCTACGCCCAGTCCAGTCTCTTGTACAGAGCTAGCTGCTTCCCGTCTGCTTTACAAAGTGACCCCCCTCCCCCCGGGTTTAAATGCAGTGCAACACACACACACACAACACACACACACACACACACACGTGGTTTGTTTATTCTGCATCAGATTTACTGAAGCTCTTTAGGCTGCTTTCACGCCAGGTGTTTTACACGTAATACTACGGGAAGCTCCTGCTTTTAAAACGGCGCTTATGATTTTGGCACGTTAGAAGTCAAAAAATGAAAGAAAAGTTTGAGTTTTAATTAAGAAACGTGCCAAGTGACGTCAGAGTATTTTATATCCCTCAACCTGTCAGGCTATAACTTGCAGGGAGGTAACTGAGGAAAAACCAACAAGGACAGAGAGCCTGTAGGGAAAATGGTCTCATCACTAGCTCTGTTTCCATCCAAGTCACGAATCGGGAAAAAAAAGAAATGTATTAAAAATTGGAGTATCGCATAAAACGTGTGTGAGTAAAGCACCGTGCGTCTCGCTCTCGGCCATTTTTACTTTTTGGAGCCTATTATCCGATCACATGATTTGTTGAGGCAAAGTCACATGACTTTTTTTGTTTTGATGCACATCGTGGAATTTATTCAGTAAATGTGTTTCCATCGTAGCTTACGCGCACGTCGTCTTATCAGATATCCGCCTCAATTAAAAAGGTTTTTTGGAGATTTTATTGATACCTGGTGTCTCCGTCCAGTGTTTTTATTTCTTTATTTATTTTTTATGTGAAATACCAAAATTTGCATTAAAAATATGTGGATTGAAACAGCTACTGATCATATAGAAGTTTAATGCCAGTATAATAGTAACAATAATGTTAGCGTTTTGACATTGCTTATTATAACTGGTTTATAAAGACTACATGTTTAAAAGAGCGTAATGTTTATGTTTACGTAAGGACTCAATCACACCGGACGGCGTGGCGTTATATTAAAAGCGAGCGCCGTTACCACCCCGAAGTTGATGATTGATTGTCCAATAACAGTTGTGCACATGGTGTGTTGTTGCTTTTACACCGCAGCAATGTTCCAACACTTGCTTGCATTTCTTTTCTTTTTTTATTATTCTTTAACGAACACCTTTTTATCCGTCTATAGTCAAATCCATTTATTCATCTGTGAAGCCAGTTACGGTCATTCCCTCTAGTCAAGCCACTCTTTTGGATTTGTTTTTTGGGGGGAGCAAAAATATTGTCGTGCTCTGGAGAAACCGACTAATCCCCATCCTGAAGATTTTTAAAGAACCTCAGAGCATTTTAAAGTTACTTTTAAAAGCCTCGACACTGGAGACTCGGTCCAAAAACGCTAAATAGGCATCTCATGACGGAGAACTTCAGAACCTTTTTAAAAAGCCCCTGCATACGTTATTACGCAAAGTATAATCGATTAGAACAAGTGCACTGGTGTGAGCTTGGTCAGAGCTGCTGTTCCTTCTGATGAATGTAGTAGAAATAATGCTAGTTAGTAGAAATAATACAGGCTAGCCAGCTGGTACTAGCTCGGCCTGTTGTTATGGTTACAGCGCAAGGGTCACGTGATCTTCCTCTCCTTAAAAACACCTCGTACACAAGCAGCCTAACGGAAGCACATACAGTGTTTGCCTTATGCACAACCAGTGACTGTGTGTGTGTGTGTGTGTGTGTAGTGTAGCGTAGCGTAGCGTAGCGTTGTCCCGTCACTCGGCATCTTAGCAGAGCTGAACGTTGTTTGAGTAAACGTGGCCCGAAAAAAGGGAGTCACTCTGGATTCAGACATGTTCAGAAGCGATTCTGTTCCTCACAGCGCTTTAGTTTCTCGCTCTCTTCCCTGTTACACCTCCACACGGACAGCTGTGGAACTCGAGCCCGTTTCATGATGCAATTCAAGAGCACATTTTATTTCCTTATTAATGAGACCTCGAACTTTGGATGTGTTCGATTTGCTTTAATGCTTAATTCCACTTTAATACCAAACATCACTAACAGTTTTGTATGTGCTTTTGAATTCAGATGAAGACGCTGACCAGTGTAGCTCACCTGTGTGTGTGTGTGTGCTGGTTTACATCAGTTTCTCGAGGCTGAAATCATGGATGCATGGTGGTGTGTTCACTGTGTGCTCTGTCCCTCGTGTTTCATTTCACCTCTCTGATTCTCTCTAGGTGCTGCAGGTCACTGATCATCACTTTAACGTCTTCCTGTCAGCCCGTGTGTGTGTGTGTGTGTGTGCGCGTGTGCTTCTTTCTGTTGGCACTGTTCTACAGCACCAGTGTTTGATTGGCTAGAAAAATTCGTTGTGAAATGAATCTAAAAATGAATTCATCTCCCTGCTGCCACCAGAAAGACCCACACTTGATTGTTCCACACTTGCTTATTCTTATCCGTGCTTTATTCCTGATTCTTTCCCCTTTTCCCCCCCCTCCTTTCTTTCCTTTCTCTTTCATTCTACACAGGCGTCTCCTTGGTATTATCACAAAAAAAGATATCCTCCGTCACATGGCCCAGATGGCAAACCAGGATCCCGAGTCCATAATGTTCAACTAGTGCCCTCCTACACCAGACGCGAGGGAGAGGAGAGCGAAGAGGAGGTCCGATTACTGGACAATATGTCCCACTGACCCGTTTGTGTCCAGCCCCCCTTCCCCACCCTTCCCCTTCCCCCTTCCCGCATGGCTCCGATCTGGGGACCGGCTGCACTGGTGGAATCTTCCGGATCTCCATCCAGGCCTTCAGGAAGAACAAGAACAAGGAGGCGGACTTCCTTGGAGAAAGGCTTGAAAGATGATCCAGAGCTTCAGCCATCGATGAAAATGCACTAACGCTAACATTCTCGCGCATGGGCGTGCACTGATCCGGCTCGGGCACCTGCGCTCGGTCTCACCTTGTTAGACCTCAGTGGGGTGAAAGGTCATGATGAGCCGCACGAGTGCGAGGAGGGACCTCGACGATGAAACGTTGATCACGTAACGCTGCGACTCCTGCCACCTGAACCGCCCTGCCGCGTTCCCACTAAAGACTCCGCAATCGTTGTTTACCTGTAACACATGAGCTTGAGAGTGTGTGTGTGTGTGTGTGCGTGCGTGGGTATGTGTACGAATGTGTGTTTAGTGAGAGAGAAAATGAAAAGTTCCCATACATTCCAGTCAGGATGTCACTCTTGTCTTTCGCTTGTTCCATCTGAGGCAAGACAAAGTGTGTGTGTGTGTGTGAATATGATAAAACTGTGACCCATCTATTATTTATCATTTGTGAGATGATCAAGTGTACAAAAGGAAGTTTGCCACCACCATGTGCAAAGCTGCCTAAAGTGATTTTTCTTCAGTTTTTCTTCTTTTCATTTTCAGCGCTAGGAAACGGGGGGAAACCCGAGCACGAGGCCAGTTACAGGTTCCTGACCTGTCCGTCGGACTGCATCTGGACTCCTCTCTTTGTTTAGGGTTGTTTTTTGTTTGTTTTCACGGCGCACATCGCTACGAATGCTAGCTGTATTATTCACTTGTATAACGTACCGAGTACGTCCTCTCGGTTTTAGTAAGAAACGCGACGCCTCGATTCCCTTTCAGCCAGGTGTGTGTACCTGGAGCGGACTCGTGACTTAATGACTCGTCTCCGCGCATGCGTCCTTTTTAGGATAATTTTGCAGCTTGAAAAATAACAATAAAAGTTCGCCCCGGATTCGAACTTTAGATCAGATCATATATATTTTGTTGCCACGTACGATTCGGGCAGAATCCCCCCAAAAAATGCAACTTTGACCAGAACGTTAGTTTTTGTTTTGGTGGAGTCCGATCCGACGTGTTTTCTCAGACCACCACATGTACATCACGATACTCGGAATCCTTTTCCGGATCTCTTTCCAGCGAAACCGTAATGGCGCGTGACTCGTGCGATTTAAAAAAAAAAAAAAGTGCCCACGGAAACATGGAGGAACACCGACAACGAGACAAAATGCACCATTGTATACTCGAACCTTCTTTCATGTCCAATCAGCTGCTTGCTATCGCGATTACCGGTGTAGCTGGTTAGTAAAACAACGTCCGATGCCCGCTGTATCTCCGGAACGTGTACTGTGCTGTAATTAATCACAGCCTGGACCACTTAAGTGGACCTTTTATACAAGGAGGTGAAAACACTGTTGTTCTGAAAGATTTAGTACGAGGTCACAGCACATCAGCACATCATCACATCATCGGTACTGAGTATTTTTCTAGAACAGCACACCCTGCTGTGTGGTTTTGGTTTTTGTTTTGTTTTGTTTTTAAATCCGAATTAAAGCGCATTCATAGATCTGAACGCTCTGTTACCGTTCTGGTTCAAGGAGTGTTCTGAGAAAAATACGTCAATATTTAATTCCACAGTCTAAATGGACGGGCAGATTTTCACTGGGTTTCGTCCTCATCAAACTTGCCTTTCTTCCTTCAGTGCTGCTTTGTGTGTGTGTGTGTTTATGTTTATCTCTAGTGAATTAATCATTTTTAACAGTTCGGTTTTTGCATTCTGTCACCTCCACTCTCTTGGTGGGGGGGTGGAGTGGGGTGGTGATTTTGCAACCTCTAAAATACTACTGATGATGTCCTGGCATTTGTCTCTTGTCCTTGTTCGTCTCAGATCTCAGCTGCAGTCTGTGTGTCAGGTTATGAAGGAGGGGGAGGGGAGGGGAGAGGAGTGGGGGGGTGGGGTGCTAAAATTACTTTATCCTCATAATGTTCCTTTTTTTTTTTATTTATATTAGCACTAGATTTGTACATTACTGTAAATTTTAAGTACAGTTCCATATGATTGATGGTTTGATTGTACATTTAAAAGGTGTAAGATTAAATTGTTTAAAATGAACTGTTTAAATCTCATGCGTGTTTATTGCGGTGTACACACACACACAGTCCCTCAGGGTTTCATCTAAAGCCACACCCCTGAAGGAGGCGGATCTTTCTGGTGAACAGGTTGGTAGAGGCTTGTGGTTGTAAATGTGCACTTATATAGCGCTTTTATCCAAAGCGCTTTACACTGTGTCTCATAATGGCTGTAATGTTGATCCACATCATTTGTGCAATTAAAAAAGTTATACACGGGTCCATAGAGGACAAAAAATGTCCATGTCCAAACTTTGTCTTAAATATATTCGATTTTAATATTTTTCCCACTTTAACTGATGTCGAATGTTTAAAATAATAATAATATAAAATATGATTTTCTGTATACTAAATGCTACGCAGAATTTCTTTAGTCAGTACAGTCTTTGACATGTCCGTGATTGCGTCAAAATTAATGACGTTGGTATTTTTTTTTATGCAGTGTCAGATTTTTAAAAACACTTGGATCCATAAAGGACAACAATGTCCACGTTAAACTGTCATAGAAATGATTTTATATGAAGGTTTTTCCACTTTCACTGATTTCTGTGTTTCACCAGCAGTTTTGATCGTAATGAACAAACATTCATTCATTTTCAGAATTGTAACCCTTTAAACTCTCTCTCACTCTCTCTCTCTCTCTCACACACACACACACACACAGTTACAGCTGCATCATGTACTCTATAATACAGCAGAATCGAAAAAAAGGAACATGTATTAGACTAAACCTGAGAAAATACATTTCAGAAAATGTTTTGAAACCTTATCAACAAAATAAAAGCCTATTAGCACAGAATGCATAATTTTATGCGGATTAAATGCTGCAGTTTGGATGAGGCCATTTATATCCTTAAGGTCCTGACTGGAACTATTTTGTGTATCTAGTTTAAAACAGATTTATAAAAACAAATGAGGGTGAAATATTATAATTACAGTAAAAATATACACCTTTTGCTAAATTGATGCAGTTTGCATTCACTCAGACAAAATGATTGATTTAAAAACAAATAAATAAATGAAAAAGATTCAATGAAAAATGTCAATAAGTATGCACAAGGGTTGAACGGAGGCAGGGAAAACTGCAGATTCCAGAGGACATGTTTTACTGACCGCTGCTGAACAACAATAAATGTTCAGGCTCAATATCACTGCCTCCACCTTTAAGACACTGAACAAATGATTTGTATTTATTAAGTGTTCTGTAATTTACATACGTAGAGAATATGCATATTAATCTCAAAAACAAACTCTTTATCCCTCACACAGTCTCATATTTTATTTATATATATATATATATATATATAGAGGAGAGAGAAAGAGATGTGTGTGTATATATATATATATATATATAGAAAATAGAGAGGAGAGAGGTGTGTATATATATATATACAGAGAGAGAGAGAGAAAGAGATGTGTGTGTATATATATATATATAGAGAGAGAGAAAGAGATGTGTGTGTATATATATATATATATATATATATAGAGAGAGAGAGAGGGAGATGTGTGTATATATATATAATAGAGTGAGAGAGGTGTGTATTTATATATATATATATATAGACAGAGAGATGTGTATATAATATATATATATATAATATTTAGAGAGAGAGAGATGATTATATATATAATGTGTGTGTGTGTGTGTGTGTATATATATACTGCTCAAAAAAAATACAGGGAACACTTAAATAGCACAATGTAACTCCAGGTGTTCCCTTTATTTTTTTTGGCAATATATATATATATATATACACACACACACACACACACACACACACACACACACACACACACACACACACACTGCTCAAAAAATAAAGAGAACACCTGGAGTTACATTGTGCTATTTAAGTGTTCTCTCTTCTCTCTCTCTCTCTCTTTTTTTTTTTTTATATATATATATATATATATATATGAAATGTATATATAAAAAGTTCGTTGATGACCTCCATTTGGTATAACCATATTGAGATATTTTACAGGTCTGTTAGCCATGAGATGCCTTATGTCCACATGGTGCAGCAGCATGGTCTCTCCCAGGGTGAAATTATTCATCTGTTTCCACACTGATGCCATTTCTGTTAGATCCCCAGATTTTATACAAGTTACCACCTTTTGTGCAGCTCTTTGTTTTTGACATATTTGTGTACATTTCAGCCTCTTTTGAAATATATTTATTTATTTTAAATCACAAAGTGCACACACACACACACACACACACACACACACTACTGACTTCATTGTGTGAGTCATTGACCATCATTTGTCCTCGCTGCCCAAATTTGTGGTGCGACTTTTCTATTCTGGTTGCACAACACCCTCTTGCACTTTTTCTGTTCATCTCCAGTGCATACGTTATTCAAATACAGTCCAGGGAGGCCCTCAGGGTGCAGTCAAGTGTGATCAAAAGCTCACGAAGCCTATGTACAGAGATGAACCATGTACACTGGAGCCTTGCTGGGGCTGGATATGCAAATCAGTCCATTACTTTTCTTCATCTGAGCACAAACGGAACGAAAATATTTACTTCCTAATATTTCAACGTATTATGCGGTACAAAAAACCTTTCTTTTTGGGATACCTCACTGTCCCATTTAAATAAACATCCCTCTGTGTCTCAATATTCTGTCTCGAACAAGCCACAGGTGCTTTCCCATTCACGTTAACTGACTGCAGACACGACATTTCATCTGTAGAGGGCTCTGTGTGTGTAGTATTGTGAATCGGCCTCCTCACACATCAGTGCCTGGTCTCCAGAATGCTCCTGCGTTATACAACAGTGGAAGTTATATAACAGCAAAGCGGGAATACATCTGGAATGGGACGAAAGCACATGTAGTTCTGATGTAGTCAGCTGTCCACAAACTTGTGGCCATATCGTGTACATCCTAAGTAGGTAGGTTCGAGTGAAAATCATTTTGAGGACCATACCTGAAAGAGCGCCAAAGGCAAGAAAGCACACACTCAGACCTGATGGTTACACAACAGGAGCTTTTTATTTCCTCTTAATGAAGGGAGAAATCCAATAATGCCCTCGAAGTCCCTCTCCCAGTTTTCTTCACAGCTCAGTATTTCTTTTACAAGCAGTGAGGATTGAAATGCTCTAGGCCACACTGAAAGAGAAACTAATTTAAGGGATGTAAGGCTGCAGAATGTAGGTGCATTTCCAAAACACATGCGGGTGTCTCTATTGATGTTTCTATTGATCTACAGAAAAGGAATTAATCGTGGATAAACGCCTGAAAAGTGTCAATACAGACTAGTGTAATGCAAATGAAAACCAAAAAGCATTTGGAAAAAAAGAAGAAGGGGGAAAAAAAACACACCTTATACTATTTAATACAGTAAAACCACTAATAACTATCATTATATTAATTATAATAATATAAGGTCTACAATGGTGGTTCAACATAAAGATGGATGATTCCCCATAGTCCTGCCTAGTGGAGAACATTTAGAGAAACAAGCTCAGAACTCGACATGTATTTCTCATGCATTAAACTTAAACCGAGTCGTTCATTACAGTTTCAGTGACGAAGAACACTCCACACCTAAAATGATTAATTACATCGTCGTCGATCAGCAGATTTTGAAATGCTCAATCTACACATATAATCCACGAGCTCTTATAGATCGAGCTGACTACGTCCGGGATTAGCCCTAGTTCCTAGTAAAGTAATAAATATAAAACCCAGGACTTGATTGTGGTGATTCATTCTCCCGAAATACAGGGTGTCCCAAACGTCTCCATACAAAGGGCGATTAACACTTCTTAACAAAACGTCTTCCAGAATTTTTCATACTTACATATACATATACACACACACACACACACACACAACATATATATATATTTGTTTTCAGATAGCCTTTAAGAACGCCTTTGTCAAAAGAAGAACGTATTGAAATCATTCCCATGGCTGGATCAGGAAGCTGTCGCAGGGTTGCGTTGGACTTTAACAGGAAACACAGCGAGCGAGCGCACACACACACACACACACACACACACACGCACACACTGTTGCTAAACTTCTTAACGAATTCAAAAAGACTGGAAGAGTTACAGACAGACGGAGACAGAAGTGGACGTCCGGGAACATCCACTGACGAAGGCACGACTCACGTGGTGCTGGGAAACGTACTGTGGTCCCCCGTGTGTGGAGACTTTTAGGACACCCGAGAGATTCAACATGAATTGTCATGGGACAACAAAAAAACTTGAAAAGTCTCAGTGTTCTCTCAGGATGATCGATAGTGAACCTGTTGAGCGTTTCATGGATTGGGATCAAAACACCGACGTGTCAGAACGCCACGTAGATGTTTTATTTATTTATTTATTTATTAATTAGCTAGTGAGATGCATAGCAAGAGAATCATCCTGTTTCTAGGATATTACACATGGCTTTCGTAGATGACTTCGCTTGTTGGAGGCGTTACTTCTTCTATCTCTGGCTCCATCTCCACCGTTATCTCCGGCTCCTCAGGCTCGATCTCCACACTTTCCTCAGCTGAAGGAGTGGGACAGACTTCCATATCTGTGAGAGGAGGAGGCTCGACGTTGCAGCTTGCTTCGTCGAGCGGTGGGTGAACGGAGACCTGAATGGCCATGTGTTGAGGCTGCTCGTGCAGTGACGATGCGTCATCCGAGTCTGCCGTAGGAGATCCGCTTCTCTCTCGGTCTCTCGGCCGGTCTCGGATCTGCAGAATGGTGAAAACGTTACTGGCAGCCCAACCGGCGGCACGAGAAGTGCCTTCTTGACCTTCGGGCCCCTGCCGAACGAAGGTGTGCCTCATTTCCTCGACGCCCACCACCTCCAGGATCTCCTCCATAAAAGTACGGCAGTTCATGATCAGCGGCGGGAGAGGGATGCTGCGTGCCAGCTCCTCGATGTAGCGTGCGAACTCCATGGTCTTAAACTGCGTGACTTTGGCGAGCTCCAGCGTTTTAGCCGACGTGATGATCGGGATGCGCTTCGCGATCTCAAACGCCTTCTGGAGCTTTTCGGCCCCCTCGGTGCGGAAAAACTCGTTGATGGCCTTCTCGGTCTTCTTCAGGTGGCTGCTCATCATGCAGAGCCGAGTCACGTTCAACCCCATGATGATGGTGAAAGTCACCAGACACACGACCACGAAGTACACGCCCATGTCTCCGTTGGTGAAGACCACGCGCACGGTGACCGTACAGTTGGCCACGCCGTGAACGTTAGAAGCCATGCAAGTGTACTTGCCGCGGTCTGCGAAGGTGATGCTGGTGATGTTGAGGACTCCGTTCTCCAGAACCCACCATTTTCCCTCTGTAAGAGTCACAACGAGAGTACAAGCTTATCATAGAGTATATTAAAACTCTTCTCAGAACCCCAGGATATCAAAAAAAAATCTAACAAGGATGAGTAAATATCTTCAAATTATTTGAAAGTCTTTAAAAACGAATGAATATTGAATTAGAATTCCAGGATTTTCATTTAAGCGTAATCACTGGAGTTGCGTGCCACCAGCCAGGGGGTGTGTGGCTATTTGCAGGTTATGAGTGTTTTCCAAAGGAATAAGGGTAGCGTTACAGCATCTGTCTCACTGCTAATTTAGTTTTTTTTAATTGGTTTGATTTACATAATGTTTTTCTAGGCAGTCCAAGCACTTTACATTGTATTGGGGGGGGGGGATCTCCTCAACCACCACCAGTGTGTAGCATCCACCTGGATGATGCGACGGCAGCCATAGTGCACCAGATTTCAGGAATGGAGATTATTTGGGGTCATGATCGAGAAAGGCCAGTGGGGGAATTTCGCCAGGACACCGGGGTTATATCTCTACTCTATTAGGGATTCCTAATGACCACAGAGAGTCAGGACCTCGGATTAACGTCTCATCCAAAAGATGGCGCTATTTTGTTTTGCTTTTTTACACTTTATTGGGGCATTGGGACACACACACACCCCACAGGGTGAGCTCTCCCTAAAATAACCCTAACCCAAACCCACCCCTGCTGGCCTCACTAACACCGCTTCCAACAGCAACCTTCCTTTTCACCAGGAGGTCTCCCATCCAGGTACTGACCGAACACAACCCTGTTTAACCTCAATGGGAAACCAGGCGAGAGCTACATGGAGATACGGCCCTGAACGTATGTAGTCTTTAAGTAGTGTTGTGAACTGAACAGTTACATGTTGCACCATGCTCCTGGGAAACATTAGACATTTCGCTCTGATGTACACCAGCTACATAAAGAAATGCCAATGAAAACCCCCTTGACTTGAACACGCCACTACACGGTATGTTTAGTCCAGTGTCGCAGTGAATGTGTAAATGAGTCAAGTTTCCTCGCTGTATGTTTAATCTGAGATTTTCCCCCTTTGTGCAGCAGTTTTGTCTCTGTGGCGGAGTTCAGCGAGGTAAGCAGCGCACAGGGTCAAACTCAAGCTTGGCTAAAATTTAATCGCAACTGTCGAGTGTAAAGTCCAAAGCAGGACTCGATCCTGTATGCTCCCTGTCTCGCACTCGGAAAACGCTCCGTGAAGAGATGTCGCTGCTCGTCGTCTGACTGTCGCGGTGCGGCAGGAGCTGGTCGAAGCCGCTCGTTAAACACTCCGGCTCGCGAGGACGCGAGAATGAATCGGGGGTTAAAACGTAAGATGTAAGGCAGTGAGATGAGAGAGAGATGGAGAGGATTTGGGTTTAGCGTGAGAAAACAGGAAATACTGAGAGATGTTAGTCAGCTATGCAAGTAGTCATTAGGCTTAAGATTAACTTCTCTCTCGGTGGCACTTTAGTTTACACAGGTTCACCTTATTTATTTATTTTTTAAATTTTAAACACACAACCATTACACAGCGCTATTATCAATCAAATGTCCTCATCTTAACCCCACCAGGATCAGGATCAGCAGGGGCTTTGAGACGTGTTGAGGATATAAAGGAGTTCTTCCTATACACCGTGTTCCCTAGAACTCTAGACCTCTCGTATTAAACAGAGGATAATCCACGTTAGGAAACGGTGTCACGTTTATCCGAGGATACAGACCATGAATAAAAAAATTTAAAAAAGCACAGGTCTTTTATAACGCACAGCTTGAGCTCATGGTTGCGCTTGCTCAGGGGTTTTGTGTGCTCCGAATCCATAACGCTTTCCTTTTATAGCACAGAGCAAGCAGTGCAGCGTTAGTACTGACAGTCGACGCCATTTAGCCCGGACATGAAAACAAAAGCCTCAGCGAGGAGCTTTTCATTAACGCTCTTTTCATCTTCGTCACCGCGCACATGACGAGACCAACATGTCCGAACTGCTGGATGACGAGGTCACTGATTTCCCACTGATTTCCCAAGGATGGAACGAAGGGAAGGAATTACTTGAGGAAAAAAAAATTGAACAAAAAGTGGGCAGTGGAGGCTCAGTGGTGAAGACATTGATCAGAACGTCATGAGTTCAAACCCCTTAACTGCTCAGATGTAAAATGTGATCAATGTAAGTCGCTCTGGATAAGGGCGTCTGCCAAATACCATAAATGTAAACACACTATTCCAGTTTTTCGTCACTGCAAACTCTCAGAAATAGAGTTATACCGCCGGTCCTGTGTAACCCGAGTGCTATTTTAATACAGGACGAAGCGCGGTCGGCTCTCACGTGATGTGCGCGGTGTTCTGTGAAGCATCTCTCCAAAGCGAGTTCGGACGCAGGAGAAGAACAGCACACGGATCACGGAGCACTAACATCACCGCTATTCTGCACGAGACAAATTTGCTTCGAGTCACTCATTAACGCAGCGTTGCTGTAAAGGGCTGTGAGATCTCAACTGTTTACATCCTGAGAACAAGCGTGAACATGTTGTTCTCGACACCGCACAGATACTTTCACTTTGATGGGGCATTAAAACGGCCTTGTTTTTCAACCCTCTCGAACCTGAAGGTGTGGATTCGTTTTCTAAACCTGAGCTCTGACAGTAGCTCCTGTAGCTCTGACTCCAAATCACCACTTTACATGAATACATTCGATATAATTGTTAACTGTTGCAACGACTCACTCAACGGAACTTGTACGCGGGACGATTTACAATGCTGAACGTAAACAAATCATCTAAACCATGTTATTTACATGCGAAGCAGAAGCACGCGTGTCTCAGGGTATACAGAAACGTATATTCTCTTTCGTCCGGTGAAATTTTGTTTAAGGATGCGTTTGGTTAACGCTTAGGGAAGGAGTCTCCAGTGCGAGCGCTTTGAAAAAAAGACACTATGTTTTCCACTGTGGGAAAATATTCACTACAAAGAAGTTTGCGCTTTCTTGGTTTATCGCGAGAGGCTGTGATCGATTGATGGGCAGAAATCCACACCAATAGTTTTTCCCGATTGCGTCAGTGGCTGAGAAGAGTCTGTGGTCATTAAACAGCACGAGAGCGGCCACTAGAGGCGAAACAAAAACCATCGCTGACTAATTTTGTTGTGTTATTTGAAGCGTTTGTTTTTAATTCATTTTACATTTAAGGCATTTGGCAGATTATCCCGAGTGCCTTACATTTATCTCATTTATACAACTGAGCAGTCGAGGGTAAAGGGCCTTGTCTCTGTTTTCATTTGTTATTTGAAGTGTTACTTTTTGGTTCAGTTTGGTTTCAGTCTTTTACTTACATAATATTTAAATATTTACAGAATATTTAAATATTTATTCATTTCTAAAAGTACAGTACGTTTGTCACGGTGCAGTCAGTAAGGTTTATTTTTTGTAATAAAGTAAAATATTTCTAAAAACTATCGGTCGATTAATCGGTTATCGGCAGGTAGGTACCGCCTGACTTAGCTACCATTATCGGGAAAATCCACTAATCTATTGACCTCTAGTTGGTAATATAGCAAGCTCTGTTTTTTTTGTCTTATTGACTTGAAAAAGAGGAAAAAAGTGAGTGAGTGTGTTTCATGACCAACAACCTACCGCTCGCGTCCGAGTCCAAAAGGTGTCCGTGGGAGTTGAACCACTGCACCTTGGGGAAAGGCTCTCCGGTGACATTGCAGTCGATCAGGATGCAGTTCCCCTCGCGGGCGATGATCTGACTCAGTGTCGTGAGCACCGCCAGCGTCTTAACCTCCTCCACATCCCCGGCTGCCCGTGTGCCGTTTATATCAGCCGGCGAAATCTCCAAGGCCGCTGCAGTGCCCAAGCTGACGACACACACTAAATAAATCACGACGGATCCGTCGAAACCTTTTAAACCTTTCATTTTCACTGGCCTTGTGTGCCGAGATCAGACGTCGAGATCGGACGTCACTCCACTCCGGCGTTGTTCATGTTAAACTCACAGGCTGAGAGAAAGGAAGTCAGGAGGATGTTGATGAGGTAGATGTTCTGATCCTCAGCAGTTCCTCTGCAAAACAGGAAAACATTGAGATTTATACTGCTCCAGAAAACTTTTTTTAAAACCTACCTTATACAAAACCCTGCACCGACAAAACTCCTCTTTCTGTCATCTACATCCGAGCAGTTATTAAATCACTCACGAAACCCCTGACCCCATTAGAGTGTGCTATAATGCTAGGTTAGCAATGCTAACTCGGCTAAGCTAGATAACATAACTCAGCTCTTCATCAAGACCAGCTCCAGTGTTGTCGTTTTTTTTCTCTCTGAACAAATATTTTCTCTCACGCCACACAGTAACAGGTGCGTTCAAACCAACACGAGAACAAAACAGAGATACGGTTTAATGATGCTGTCTTTCGCTCAGGCTAGTCAGTCAGCTGATAAGAGAGAGAGAGAGAGAACGAAAGATAGAGTGAGAGAGACAGAAAAAGAGATAGAGACAGCAAGAGAGGTAGACAGAGAGATAGAGACAGAAAGAGAGAGACAGAGATAGAGAGAAAGAGAGAGAACGAGACAGAAGGAGATAGAACGAGATAGACAGAAAGAGAGATAGAGAGACAGACAGAGAGAAAAAGAGAGATAGAGACAGAGAGAGAGATATAAAGAGAGATAGAGAGAAAGAGATAGAGCCAGAGAGATAGAGACAGAAAGAGAGAGACAGAGATAGAGACAGAAAGAGAGAGAGAGACAGAAAGGGAGACAGAGAGAGAGATAGAGAGAGAGATAAAGACAGAGAGAGATAGACAGTAAGAGAGATGGAGATAAAGAGACAGAAAGAGAGAGAGAGAGACAGAGACAGAAAGAGAGATAGAGACAGAAAGAGAGAGAGACAGAAAGAGAGATAGACAGAGACAGAGAGAGAGAGAGACAGAGACAGAAAGAGAGAGAGACAGAAAGAGAGATAGACAGAGACAGAAAGAGAGACAGAGAGAGAGAGAGAGAGAGAGAGAGAGAGAGAGAGAGAGAGAAGGATTGAGCTGCAGCTCGGCCGTGTGAACAGAAGGAAGACCGCTAGAGTCACTAACCCCGGGGTTTACACAGCGATTATAGTGTAGAAATAAACACCACTCATCTCGTCGACGGAACAGAACAGAATGAAGTGTTAGTGCGACGATGAGGTGTAGATCAGACAAGTGAACGTGTTTAGTGTCCAATAACCGATGATGAGGCATAGATCAGACATTTTTACGTGTTTAGTGTCTAATACCGATGATGAGGCATAGATCAGACATGTTAACATGTTTAGTGTCTAATACTGACGATGAGGCATAGATCAGACGTGTTTAGTGTCTAATACCGATGATGAGGCTTAGATAAGACATGTGAACGTGTTTAGTGTCTATAAATAAAAAAGGAGCGCGGTCACGGGGTCTGTGCTAGCGGGTTCGGTTAGCTCTGCCGTTACAGACGCGCTGTTTATAACCAAACTGTCCACACTTTACACCTTATTTCATTAGATTACTGTTTTACTCACCGCATTGCTCGTGTTTCTAAACAGTCAGAAATTTCGCTTCGTGTCCATCAATAATCTCTCTCTCTCTCTCTCTCTCTCTCTCTCTCTCTCTCCGTGGCACTCAACAAGCAAGCTAACTTAGAGCTGTCTCCCAATCGCCTCCCTCTTGGATAAATGAGTGCACTAGATGAAGTCTAGAAGACATTACATCATCCCCTAGGTAGTGCACTGATATAGGGAGCGCACAGGCATTTAGAATCCAGCCTCCTGTAATGGTGCAGTGACGGTCTGCAGCTTGGCATTTCTTCTCCTTTCATCCATTTTCTTTTTTTTCTTCTTTGCACCACGAACCATTTTTTTAACTGAACCGACAGTCTAGAAGAGCTTCCCGAATCAGTTTCATATAAACGAAATGTCTTTATTTACTCAAATGGACACGTTTCTGTTTACTAGTTTGCCCTCATTTACAAGAACTTGTAAATATATAAATCAGACATGATATGTGTGTGTATATACATACATACACACATATATACACACACATGTACACACACACACACACATATATATAATATATATATATATATATATATATACACACATATACACACACATATATAATATATATTAACACACACACACACATATATATATATATATATATATATATATATATATATATATACACACACACACACACACACACACACACACTACACATACACACACATATATACACATACATGTACACACACACACACACATACATACATACACACACACACACACACACACACACACACACACGAGGTGAGTACAGTGTAAGATGTGTCTGAGTTTAAAGATCATGAAGCACAGGGGAGCCCAACCCCATTCCTACACCTTTATTTCACACACCTTATACTATTGAAATGTTACTGAAGGTCTTGATGAACTGGATCAGGAGGTAGGTGTGTTACACAAGGGCAGGAACTAAAGCTCAAAAAGTAATAGTAGTCAGTATGTGTTCGTAGTGACTGTAAGTGTCACGGTGTTCACAATGTTATCTTTTTTTTTGTTGGGGGGTGTGTGTCTCATTATAGTTGACAGTGAACATCAGAAGTATCTTATTCAGCATTTGGGTATTTTATACTCCATCACTTGTAGCACATTTTTCTCTGTATTGCTTACCAACCATAAAACATCTTTTATTTTCCCCTTAACAGCACGTCCTATTTTATTACCTACTTACTCGTACAGTGTGACACGCAATAATCCAAAATCTCCCAGTGCAAAACCCAGTGAGTCTTTCTAGACAGAGGAAACAACCGTAACAAAGAGCACGTCGAACAAAATTCCGACCTGTTTAGGCCACGTCCTTCTGAGTGATACACAGGAATACGAGACGATACTGTGTGTGATGAACGTACTCCTTCCCTAAACATTTTAGTCTCTGCTCCGGGCATGACTGAGGCGAGTTTCCAGCAGATTCAACTATTAAAAGCAGAAATGCTAATCTGTTAATCGGTCATAAAACTCCAGCTGCAGTCACGCTTTAGCACCTAGAAAGCTTGGACACTACATGATTATACTCAGCACTTCATTCTGCTTCATGCCCTTTTGCATCCTTCTAAATCCATGTCAGAGACTCGCGCTATTGACGACTGACGGCCCTTGCGCTGAAGGTTATATATAAACAAAAGGCTTTAATTGATCCATAAATCAATAAGAACCTATCAGGCAAGAGCAAGTGATTGCATGCTTTTAAAAATAAACACAGCCAATAAATGGAGAGATGTGATTTATGAGTTTACCCACAATATAGATAAACGCTGTCCGCTTTTCCTGATAAGCGAGTGAGTGAATGAATTATAATACAGTATGTAGAAACCCTTTCGTATTAGTTCTGAACAGTCCTCCACTGCCACTGTTGGGTCTCTGACCAAGGCCCTTAACTCTCTCTGCTTCAGGGGACGCTGTATCATAGCTGACCCTGCACTCTGACCCCAACTTCCTGACATACTGGGGTATGCAAAGAAAAGAATTTCACTCTGCTGTGACCAATAAAGACTCATTAAAACGTACAGTTTTCACTGTAAATATAGTCTAGTCTCTTTTTATTGTTAAGAGCAGACACGAGATGAAAATGAAGTATTTTACAGAAGGTGAATTTATTACACCGCTGAGCACTTTTACAACGCAGCATTCACATTTAACTACATTTACGAACCATGCGATCCATTCCGTTTCTATTAGGATCAATTATCAAGCTAAGACGGATCATGTGATATTTCAGACTAGCTCCTTATGTCCTACAGTACCTCCTGGGTTTGTCCGAGACTCTCCGGTCTCATTATACTTCAAATATAATATAACTGTATCTTTACTTTGAGAACTTTAAGTCGAGCCGACTTTTGCCTGTAAATGATCAGTTTAAAATGAAAATGATAAAAAGGTAGGACGTAAACGTGTCCCTCAGCAGCAATGACGTCATCGTGTAGCGTCTGTGTGCAAAAAAATATCACCAGACTCGAAACAATTATTCATCTTAATTAGGAACGGTGATTTCACAACGCCTCCTTGATAAGTGCCGAGAGCCTCTTGAACGCCTGTTGAAAGAAAGTGCAATCGAAGGTTAAAGTGGACATGATGCTGTGTCCAGAATTATTGGCACTCACAAACAATTAAGCCAAAAAAAAAAAGGGATCTTATAATCAATATACAAGAGAGATCTAATTTGAATAAGTATCCAGTATTCGAAAGACAAATTCGTATATATATGCGCCATAATTATTGGCACCCCAGCGCTGACATGGAAGACCATTACTGCTTACAAAACAGGTCGGGTATTGTGTATGAGAGAGAAAGGCAGAGGAAAGCTGTGTGTATTTCACCTCATCGATCTGCTGTGGCGTGGACAGCGAGAAGGCCGCTCTCACGTAAGGACATGCCTCCGAGCTGTGAATTTGAAACACTCCTCCTGGCACGAGCAGCACCTAACGAAAGAAATGATGGAGTTGGAAATTGTTGAAAATTGATAAAAAAAACACAAAATGTTGTGTTCTACAGCAACCTACACATTCCAGTCATAATCCTAATGTAAATACAATGATGTCCAAACACACAATTCCACACAAACTTGGGGTTTTTGACTGGAAAAAAAAAAAAAAAAAACAACCTCTCATGTGATTTGCTGTAGAGAGTAGAGGGGGCGGAGCTAAAACCAAAAAGTTCTAGAAACTCTCTTAACTACGCAGGTCGAATGGAAATCTGTAAAACCCTAAAGTGAGACACTGAATGGGTAACTATGAATGCTGAAGGAAAGAACAGCTCATTGTACTGCACGCTGCATTCTACATGGACCAAACAGAGAGGGTGTGTGTGTTTGTGTACCTCTTTCTCCAGTGCTTTTTCCATTATGAGCTTCTGTGTGTCTTTAACGCCCTTTAGTTTAATCCACAGAAACATGCCGGCCGCTGGTGCGTGCCACTCTGCTACATCTGTAGAAAAGACAGAACACACGATATTTCCCTGTGCTTTAATGTAAACATGACCGATAAAGGCTTCTTCTATAGAACTACAACCGCTTCATGATTTATTGACCCGAAAGTATGATATTTTGTGTTGATCTCGAGTCGGAATCATAATGCTGAGAGAGAAGATGCTACGTCTAATAAACACACCTTTGAGCCACCTGTCTGCTGAAGAGAGCATGGCGTCCCTCTGGGCTCGGTAAAACTCCACCACGCTGACAAATACAAAGACAGTTACGTCACAACATCTTCATGAATGTCAGCATTACCTGTGACTTAAACCGTGCAGACGGTCAGAACCTAATCAGAGAGTGTTCGGGGGGCCTGAGTGTACAACGTGAACTGCTGACTGTAGACCAGCGCCAACCAACCCTGCATACAGAACCATCAGCCCACGTGTGTGTGTGTATCATATGGGTTAACACAGTCCAGCTGCTTTCACATTCACCTGTCTATGTGCTTCAGGAAGCCCTCCGGTCCCCAAAGCTGCAGGAGCTGAGACACCATGAGCTGCAGGGAGGGGAGAAAAGAAAAGAGGAAAGGAGTGGAGAGAAGAGAAGAGCAAAGAAGAGAGGAGAAAAGAAAAGACGACAGAGTAGAGGAGAACAGAGAAGAAAATAGGAGAGAAACGAGGAAAGAAGACCCGATGTGAACCAAATAAACAAATCTTTATCTCGTATAAACAAAACACTGAAAGAATTGAAAATGAAACATATGAATGTGGCATGTTTTCTATCATTAGCACGGATATTATTAGTATATAAAACCGTGTGAGTAAAAGACCAGGTCAGTGCTCTGCACTTCCTCTTATACACAAATGCACCTACTACTGAAGGACTAATAAACGGACACACATCTTCACACATATCTTCACCTCTTTTACAAATTACAAGTTGACATTAAACACACTTTCACTATGAGGTTCTCATGCACGCAACTGATCATCACACGGCTTGACTATGTATTGTTTTTTTACTTCATTACTCTAGCCTACTTGCTGCACGCATTCATGATCGTAACATTCCTTTTCATTATTTAACAATATAAATCAAGCGTTTTTTTTCAGGTTGTCAGCACAGTACAGACACGCCATCGATGAACCGGACGAATCAGTATCGACCGTACACACTTTACTGAAGAAGGTCCAGTGTGTGTAGTAGAAAAACCTGGCCTTGCTTCTGTTCCTCTCTGGGGCTTTATCATATGCGAACTGCTTTAGCAGACCTGTATTTCATTAGCCAAACAGGAAGTGGTTTAGCGCTCACTCAAATCCAGCTACTGCACAAACAGGTTATGTGAAGCTTTTCACATTCATGTGCGATCAAGCAGGCTTTTGTGCTTCGAGCTTGGATTTGTGAGCATAAACAGTTCATTGACCTGACGTGTGATTCTGAAAGTGAGAAAGTGGGTCATTTCTACTTTTTATCCCGCGAGACCATGTGAGAGAAGACAGAACTGATGACTGCACTCCGGGTAACACCGATCTCCGAGTAACTCTCACTTGTGCTTCTGCTAAAACCCCACCGCAGTTTCATTAACACAGACGGTGTGACCTACTGCCTGCTGAAGAGCGAGACAGAGAGAGACAGAGAGAGACAGAGAAGAGAGAGAGAGAGAGAGAGAGAAAGATGATGATGATGATCAGACCTGTGTGAAGGTGCTGGTGTGCATGGTAGACGCTTGGATATGTAGTACCACACGGTCCACTAATGGCTTTGGCCCCGTGACGAAACCTATCCTCAACCTGCAAACACACACACACACACACACACACACACAAATATATTATATATATATATATATATATATATATATATATATATATATATAAACTATAGATCTACTGCACAACTCAACACATTAGAATGTTTACTTTATGAAGCTCTGATCCTGTATACGAGTTAGTACAGTTAGTCTGTTCCCGTTCTTCTCAAACCACCAGTCTCAGTTCACAGAGCACATGACGCATTTACAAACATTTTGCACAGACAGTGTACCGATATGTATACACACTTTCTCGGTTTAGTCGGGATTAGTCACTGGCCTTGCCACACAGATTGCCCTCATCTGCACTACACTGGGTTCTACTCAATGGTGCAACAATGCCTTTTTGATGAGAAAAGCCAGAGGAGAATATTCAGAGCGGACAGGAAGTCTACAGGAACTCAAATCACCGCTCTGAACAACCGCGATGAGCCGAAAAGCATCTCAGCATGCACAACACGTCAAACTCTTGAAGCGGACGAGCTGAAACAGCAGAAGACCACGCCGGGTTTCACTGGTGTCAGACGAGAACGTCAATCAGATGCTACAGTGCGTACAGGCTGACCGAAAACCGGACAGTTGGAAGAGTGACGCTTTTCTAATCTTCCTGTTCAGTATATATAGAGGTACAGACGTCCCTATTAAAGTGACCGGCGAATGTAGCAGTCATATATACACACAGAATATTATTGTAAATTATTATTACTATTGTACTGCAACACATTTATGTCTGGGGGGATAACAGTGTGTGTGTTGTGTGATCAGGGCTGCTGATTAACCGACGATGTGCTCAGTTCCTCTTCATCAGGCCACCTGGGACAGCGTAAGCTCGCAAATATCTCTCTCTCTCACACACTCAAAACAACTCCATCTCTCCTCTGATTTTTCATTCTGTCTCTTCCTTCTTGCACTATTCCCAATGCGTCCAAACCCAGTGGAGCTGCACGTAGGAAACCCCAGTGCCTCTCAATAACACGACACAAACAAACTCCATGCCCAGGCGAGTTGTCTGCTCTGCACCGAGCCGTGACCTTTACGACGTTGTGTGTAATTTAATCAGGTCGGAGCAGAGATCTGCCTGATTCTGGCGCCGATGCGCTCTCGAACTCTTACGTAAACACGCAGGAGCAGTGTAGAGATAACGGTCCTGTTCTTCTCTCCTGTGTAACGCTGCTAAACCCCGGAGGCACTTCACTCCCGGTCGTTAATTCCGTAACTCTCTTTACGCAGCCGTAACCTTAAACCTAATCTGACTTTCAGTTTTGTCAAATCTCTCTGTTAGGAGATTAAAGATAATCTCTCACTCACACACGTACCCTGATGACAGGATCTTGGAAAAGGAGTCGGTCCGTATTACTCGCCCATCCACATCCATAGAGAGAAATGAAGGAGCCCAGGGCTGAGTGAGGAATAAACACAGCACACTGACTCCATCCGGCTCTTAAACAGTGGCGATGGTCTTATCGGTTTAACACTAAAGGTTATCAGCTTGTGTAGATAACCGCATAATAATGTGTTAAAGTCTAACCGTATGCAAATAGTTTAAACAGGCCAATAAATCCATCAGTACCTTTTGAAACTGTAGGAAGTAGTACGGGTCGTCCTCGATGATAAGGAAATCATAATTCTGTGCCAGCTGGAGAAAGGAAACATATGCGTGCGTGCGTAACACACACACACACACACACACACACACACACACACACACACACACACACAGTCTTTAAGCTGTTCTGGCTCTGAACAGATTATAAAGGTAAAGCCATAATTTCATCAGACGTCGATTCTTCCTGGACGAACTTTTCACAAATCCTGGTCCATACATTACACAGAAATATCAAATCAGTAACTTCACTGTTCTTTCTTGACCGTCGTTCTGTTTTTTTATTGTTTTGTTTTCCATTTAGAAGAGAACTACTCTCTCTGGAGTACTGCTGGTGTCCAGGCTATGTTTACATGCACACAGCAATCTGATCAGATTATAAATTGTTATTATTTTGTTTAAAGGTCTTATTTTTCCATGTAGTACCGCCCTTCAGAAGCAGATATTTGCATGTTTCCCAGAAAACTAAATAACAATTCACACCGATCATCCTGTTCAAAAGTTTACACCCCCCTGGCTCTTAATGTATCGTGTTGCCTTCTTGAGCATCAGTGAATGTTTGCACCGTTTGTAATAGTCGTGTACGAGTCTCTCAGTCGTCCTCAGTGTGAAAAGATGGATCTCAACATCATATAGCCGCTGTTGGAAAGGGATCAAATATGCAAAAGATGCTGGAAAGGTAAAGAATGTGCAGGACCTGGAGGATTTTTCTGAAGAAAAGTGGGTGGTTTAACTGATCAGAACAAAACAAGGGACTCATGAAGAACTCTCACAAAACAAACACAGTCGCTGATCATCCAGGTAACGACACACGGGAGTAGGAATCGAGCGCGTGTATACTTCTGAACTGGTTTATGTGTGTAAATTCAGTTATTATTGTGTCTTGTGGACTAGATGGAAACATTATGTGAAATAGCACATTCAGGGCAGCACTAAATAAAAAACTAAGTGCAATTTTTATGATCCTTCTTATTTTTTAATATTATTATTAACATTTTGCAGATTCTACAAGGCGTATGTAAACTCATGACCTCAACTGTGCACCGTTAAAATGCTCAGGTGTTGAGTGAAAGCACTACCTCGTAGACTTTGTGTTTCCTCTCAGCAGTCATGGAGGCGCCTGTGGGATTTCCTCCATTAGGGATGGTGTAGAGGACTCGGGGGACGCTGCTGCCAGGTTTCTGTGTGTCTGCAGGATCCCATCTGGCCAGAATATCTCTCAGAGCCTCCGGGATTATTCCATACTGATCATTGGGCACGTTTATGATATTACATCCCAGCGGCTGCACCTGTGAGTGCGGATTAAAGGGGAAAACGTCGGCCGCTCAGAGTCCTCGCACCTTTACAGAAAACGGCATGAGAACATTAAGCTGAGGGAAGAGTGTTACCGCTGCCAGAGTTCCTGAGTACGTTGGAGCATCAAGAAGGACATTATCACCAGGATTGACGAGCATCTCAAAGACCTTTAACGAAGGCGGTCAGGAGAGTGTTAACCTTTTCAGTCCCCTGTATTAAAGTCAGTATAATATAATATATTCTGATAGCAACAAGTATCACCCATAACACGTACAGTGAGGGAAAAAAGTATTTGATCCCCTGCTGATGTTGTACGTTTTCCCACTGACAAAGAAATGACCAGTCTATAATTTTAATGGTAGGTTTATTTGAACAGTGAGAGACAGAATAACAACAAGAAAATCCAGAAAAACGCATGTCAAAAATGTTATAAATTGATTTGCATTTTAATGAGGGAAATAAGTATTTGACCCCTCTGCAAAACATGACTTAGTACTTGGTGGCAAAACCCTTGTTGGCAATCACAGAGGTCAGACGTTTCTTGTAGTTGGCCACCAGGTTTGCACACATCTCAGGAGGGATTTTCTCCCACTCCTCTTTGCAGATCTCTCTACAAGTCAATTAAGGTTTCGAGGCTGATGTTTGGCAACTCGAACCTTCAGCTCCCTCCACAGATTTTCTATGGGATTAAGGTCTGGAGACTGGCTAGGCCACTCCAGGACCTTAATGTGCTTCTTCTTGAGCCACTCCTTTGTTGCCTTGGCCGTGTGTTTTGGGTCATTGTCATGCTGGAATACCCATCCACGACCCATTTTCAATGCCCTGGCTGAAGGAAGGAGGTTCTCACCCAAGATTTGACGGTACATGGCCCCGTCCATCGTCCCTTTGATGCGGTGAAGTTGTCCTGTCCCCTTAGCAGAAAAACACACCCACAGCATAATGTTTCCACCTCCATGTTTGACGGTGGGGATGGTGTTCTTGGGGTCATAGGCAGCATTCCTCCTTCTCCAAACGCGGCAAGTTGAGTTGATGCCAAATAGCTCCATTTTGGTCTCATCTGACCACAACACTTTCACCCATTTGTCCTCTGAATCATTCAGATGTTCATTGGCAGACTTCAGACGGGCATGTATATGTGCTTTCTTGAGCAGGGGGACCTTGTGGGTGCTGCAGGATTTCAGTCCTTTTTGTTTTCTTGGTGACTATGGTCCCAGCTGCCTTGAGATAATTGACAAGATCCTCCCGTGTAGTTCTGGGCTGATTCCTCACTGTTCTCATGATCATTGCAACTCCACGAGGTGAGATCTTGCATGGAGCCCCAGGCCGAGGGAGATTGACAGTTCTTTTGTGTTTCTTCCATTTGCGAATAATCGCACCAACTGTCACCTTCTCACCAAGCTGCTTGGAAATGGTCTTGTAGCCCATTCCAGACTTATGTAGATCTACAATCTTGTCCCTGACATCCTTGGAGAGTTCTTTGGTCTTGGCCATGGTGGAGAGTTTGGAATCTGATTGATTTCTTCTGTGGACAGGTGTCTTTTATACAGGTAACACGCTGAGATTAGGAGCACTCCCTTTAAGAGTGTGCTCCTAATCTCAGTTCATTACCTGTATAAAAGACACCTGGGAGCCAGAAATCTTTCTGATTGAGAGGGGATCAAATACTTATTTCCCTCATTAAAATACAAATCAATTTATAACATTTTTGATATGCGTTTTTCTGGATTTTTTTGTTGTTATTCTGTCTCTCACTGTTCAAATAAATCTACCATTAAAATTATAGACTGATCATTTCTTTGTCAGTGGGCAAACGTACAAAATCAGCAGGGGATCAAATACTTTTTTCCCTCACTGTATGCATTGGATTAAGATCAGATTTGGGAGCTTTGACATTAACGCCTTAGTAATCCACACTGTTAGAGATCAGGCCAGTGTTAGCAGAGAGACAGCAGAGTGAGGTAATGTAAATGGGACAGATTGAGTACTTTGCAGAGTCCCTCCTGACTGCCAGTGGTGACACACAGCTCCATCTGTCCTCTCTCTGGGCTGTAGGCTGCTGTGGGAGGATCGTGTAGCCTCATCTGCAGCACCTTCATCCACGATACCAGCTCTGGAATACTGAAGATACAAAGTCAACTAAAAACACTGTGAATTTTTACTCACTAACGCTACATCCAAGTCCAAGCTGAGGCATCACATTAAGTATCTGAAGATCTGAATATCCATCCATCCACCATTCTCTGTACCGCTTATCCTACACAGTGTTGCGGGGAGCCTGGAGGCTACCCCAGGGGACTCGGGGCACAAAGTGAGGGACGCCCTTGATGGGGTGTCAATCCAACACAGGGAACAATCATACACACTATGGACAATCTGGAAATGCCAATCAGCCTACAGCGCATGTTTTTGGACTGGGGGAAGAAACCAGAGAACCCTCAGGAAACTCCTGGGATTTTTTGGTTTGTGATAAACACTTGAAAGACCTACTGCTGATGTTCAGTCTGTCTGCTGCAGTATATTATACTGTAGTCTCATTAACATCTGAGTGCATTTGAATACCAAACCTTTTTTTCGTAATGGGATTTTAAAAGAACTTCACAGTCCAGTGTGTTAAAGAGATGAAATAATGATCAGGCAAATTTACCCAGAAGAGCCAGAATACTGCAAAGCCCTCTTCATCATGGTTTCGTCAAACAGGATTGTTTCTCCGTTCTTCATCTGAATGGTGGCAGAGTGGAAGGGGAAGGTGTTTGGGTTCGGGGCTCCACCGGCGAGAGAGATCAAGGTGGGGGGAGAGCGCTGCTGCAGCTCCGCTGGACAGATGAGAGACAGCAGTGAATGAGAGAGCAAGACTTTCTGTTCATTCCCTTCCAGTTTTCCTTTAAAAGGTGCAATAGTCGATTATTACGTACTTGTACAAATGGCCTGGAAGATATGTAGAACATGATTTTTCTGCTTAATAAACCCAATGCTTTAAGCCATGGCCTTAACACAAATGTATTAAGGTGTTGTGAAAACCCGTTTGGAAACCTGACTTCTGGTTCGGAATATTTATTTTTGCGCTTGGATGCGCTTCATGTCAAGCATTTTATAGGGTGCGTCTCAATCAGCTCCCTATCGCGCTAGGTCATGAATCAGTATAGGGTGTATATGAGCTGGGAGACTGGTAAGGACCCTCAATACACATTGGGACACTGATAACTCAATTTCTGGCGACATGACTACGTACTGACATTTATCAACCAGGCAGGACCGATATCTTTCTGACATTATACCTTATAAATTTGTTAGCTTAATCACACACATTTCTGCCATAGTACTTCAAGCAGCAGGATCGTAGACTAGTTAGTGGATTTAAAAAAAATCTTCAAAGTTGTTGTATACAAACTATGTATAAAACATCAAATAAAGCAAAAAATCGCTAACGTAAGTAGTCATGAGAGCTACAACAAAGATAACAAGCTGCTTAATAAAAAAGATAAAATGGGCGACTCCCTGATCAGCGCCCTGACCTCTGAACTAGAGAACTGATCGAGACAGAACGGCTTAAAATGGCCGACTCCCTGATCAGCGCCCTGACCTCTGAACTAGAGAACTGATCGAGACAGAACGACTTAAAATGGCCGACTCCCTGATCAGCGCCCTGACCTCTGAACTAGAGAACTGATCGAGACAGAACGACTTAAAATGGCCGACTCCCTGATCAGCGCCCTGACCTCTGAACTAGAGATCTGATCGATACAGAACGGCTTAAAATAGCCGACTCCCTGATCAGCGCCCTGACTACTGAACGAATCAGAACGACTTAAAATGGCCGACTCCCTGATGAGCGCCCTGACTACTGAACGAATCAGAACGACTTAAAATGGCCGACTCCCTGATCAGCGCCCTGACTACTGAACGAATCAGAACGACTTAAAATGGCCGACTCCCTGATCAGCGCCCTGACTACTGAACGAATCAGAACGACTTAAAATGGCCGACTCCCTGATCAGCGCCCTGACCTCTGAACTAGAGAACTGATTGAGATGCACCCATCGACACTACTCTATGGTCCAGCATGGACCTTGGGGGCAGACCTTCCTGAAAATGTCCTGGAATCATTCAAATGTTGAACCCACCTAACTGTTTAAGACCTAATTTCAGAGGGGAAAGACTAATCTGACCTAATGCACCTTTAAAAGCTTACATTGATTTCTCATGCTCAACAATTCAGGCATTAGGTCGTGGTGTGATGGAGCATAGCTTACTCAGGAGGCGGATAGGGGACGGCCTCCGTGCCATACTCACAGCTGTCATAAACCTAGAGTAGTTCATGTTTCCTATAAGGAAAGGACACAGGAGCCACAGGGATTAAAAAATAAGATCTCCTTCTCCAACCAGTTAGTAAAATTGACTATTAGTATAGAGAGCATCATGTCATGAAGATTAGATCGGATTATTATTATTATTATTATTATTATTATTATTATCATGATGCAGAGAGGGGGCGCAATGATGTTAATTTTGTGGCTGTCAATCAGACAAGTAAGGACACGTGCATATAAATATGTCTAATCAAATATTATATTAAAAAACAACGTACTAAGTAAGCGTTTATATGTATTACAAATATTGCCATTAAAAAAACAAACAATGTGGTAAATACCTCAACCCAACACACAGCACACTAATCAGAAAACACACTGTTTACTCGACTAACCTTTGCGTGACTTCCGTTCCCGGACGCAAAGGTGTCTAGGTAATGTAGTTTTTTTAGACCGCAAACGACGAAGAAACGTCTAGCGGTTGGACTACATTACCCATGATGTGTAGCAGCGTCGCTGGTAAAGTCCAAGTCAAAGGTTAGCGTGTATTCAGGTAAGGGTGTTGTTGCTAACGCATAATAAAATGAATAACAATAAAAAAATAAATTTTTAATTAAAAACGATATATAAATAAATAAAAGGAGCGTGTTTGTCGACGTGAATTTTATTACAGTGTGTCAGGAGTTTTAAGTGGAGTCGAAGCTACTTCCCGAACTGCTGCATGTTTTTTTTTGTCTCGCTCTCTCTCTCTTACACACATCCGGTTTCGCTCGCGATAACTAGCACGGGATAGTAGGTTAGTAACCAGTGCTGGTTATCATAAGGAACTACAGTAAGAGAGAGAATGGTGGCAGTGTGGATCAGCTGAGTGTTTATACAGCAGCGTCAATGGGAAAGAGGAAGGACCTGATGATCCACCCCAGGTTTCTTGTAGGTGAGTGATCATCAGCACACACACACACACACACACACACACACACACACACACACAGGGTAAGAGAATAAAGTACAGTATATACTGTAACCTAGTGATGATGAGAGGAAGCTAGATGAAGATAATTGCCCTAAAGTTGTGTAAATTGTCCAAGTGGTGAAGGTGGAGCAGAGAGAAAAGTCTCAGGAGCTCAGCCTTAACTTTTCTTTTCTCTTCTCTCTCTCTCTCTCTCTCTCTCTCTCTCTCTCTATTAAATATTTCCCCCTGGTTTGTATATCACTGTCTGTGCATGGATCAACAACGCTCACACCAGAAGGTTCACCATTTCCACATTTATTATCTACTAATCCTGTTTTCCCCCTTATAACCGTGTGTGTCTCCGTGTGTGGAAACTCCCTCTGCAGTAGTAGTTATTACAATAATAATAATAATCCATCCATCTTCTACTGCTTACTCCTTTTCTGGGTCACAGGGAACCTGGAGCCTATCCCAGGGAGCATCGGGCACAAGGCGGGGTACACCCTGGACAGGGTGTCAATTATAGTAATAATAATAATAAATTGTAAATGGCGCACTTATAGCGCTTTACACTGTGTCTCATTCACCCATTCACACATACACACACACACACACACACACACACACACACCAGTGGTAGCAGAGCTGCCATGCAAGGCGTTAACTTGCCATCCAGAGCAACTTGGGGTTCAGTGTCTTGCCCAAGGACACTTCGGCATGTGGAGTCATGTGGGCCGGGAATCGAACCGCCAACCCTATGATTAGTGGAGACCCCGCTCTACCACCTGAGACACAGCCGCCCCATAATGTTAATAATAATAATAATTATTATTATTATACACCTTTACACAGTCATTCAAATAGTCAGGTAGTCAGATTGATCTTTATCATCATCACAACCATATACAATGTGCAGTACACAGTGAGATTAAATAACTTCTATAAAAACACTTTTTGTTGGAATCAGAGTGGCCGCTGCGTCCTAGCAGGCCACCATCTTGGAACATATATTCTATACATTCACAAATTGATGCCGTTTAGCGTTTCCACCTCGGAGGAAATCCACATGGACACGGGGTGAACGTGTGAAACTCCATACAGTCAGCAACCTGAACTCGAGATCAAACCTGCGACTCTGAAGCTCTGAGGTCGCAGCGCTCCCTCATCCACAACCTCACTGAATCACCAGTTATTGAAATGTCAGCCACATTATGCAATTATTGAACATTTCTAAGGCTTTCCCCCTGAACCTTGTATTCAAGATTACACCGTTGATTTGACATTTGCACTTTTACTGTGTTTATTAACTCACTTTTCGGCTTTGTAGCTTTAGGCTAGGAGATGAACAGCATGAACTCTGGAACCAGATCCACCTGGATGTTAAAAATGAAATGTACAGGGTAACAGTGTGTAAAAAGTCTATAGATTGCTGGATTTTTGTTTTCCAGGGGAGGAGGATGACTACAACGCACACAGGAAGAAGCACAAAAAGCACAAGAAACATAAGAAGAAGCACCACCGTGACGACGGCCACAGCTTCTCGTCTGAGGCTCTGGAGTCCGACTCGGGCATCGTGCTGAAACCTCCACAGCTGAAGCTGAAGATCAAATTAGGAGGGCAAACACTGGGCACCAAGAGGTGAGGGATTTCTATACTTTTAATCACTTGGTGAATGAACTGAGAAGGGATGTAAGCCGAGCATAATACTAAGCAGTTGAGGGTTAACAGTTTTGCTCAACATTCGCTCTCGGGCAGTCCTGGGATTTGATTATGATGTTCTACAGTATGATGGTGTTTTATTGACTTTGGTTTTAGCGTGCCCACCTTCACGGTGATACCGGAAACCGTGCGCTCGATGTCTCCTCTGATTGTGGACAGTGACGATGACGACGACGACTCTGACGATGAGGACGAGGACGAGGATGATGAGGACGACGATGAGCCCTCGGAAGGAGTTCCTATTGAGCAGTACCGTGCCTGGCTCGGTGAGTCTCTAGGTTTCATCATGCTAAGTGAGACACTTCAAGACAAAAGTGCTCTTTATGGGCGTTCTGTCTTTTTAAGTATCACTTGATTCCCCCCCCTTTTTCTGGTGCTCTGATCTACAGCAGATTATTTCTGTGCATGGAGATGCAAACTAGTCTGTTCAAGTCAGTTTCTAATAATTACTCCATCCTTTGGCTGAGGATTTGTGGGTGATTTAAAAAGGGGATCAGTATTATATAAGCAGCGTGTCTGAAAATCTCAATCTTTCCACGATGTTTCAGACGAGGACAGTAACTTGGAACCTTCTCCTCTGCCAGACATGGACACCGATTCGTTTTTGGAAGGCCCAATGGACGAAGAGGAGAAGTGGCTTGATGCGCTGGAGAAAGGAGAACTGGATGATAACGGAGAGCTGAAGAAGGAGATAGACGAGTCGCTTCTGACTGCAAGACAGGTATTATGTTGGAGCACTGTGTTGTTTCTGGCCCACTCAATAAAATACGTCGCAGATGGTTATTTACTTCCATAGATTCTTCAGCCCAATTTGTTCACCTGCCAATTCCCACTCACTAATGAGCTACAAACCGGGCCAGGTACAGGCCTCCGAGAAACGACAAGCCAGTTTACTTTTTCCAACAGGCTTTTGTTGGTCTTTAATCATAACTATGTGCATAATCTTCAGACACCATTTTATAATCGTTTCGGACTTTTTAAAAATCGAACGAATTTGGCTCATTGTTCATCAGCAAATTTTTTCCGTTTCCTTTCATATGAACAGAAAGCGCTGTTGCACAAGCAGCAGATCCAGCCCCTCTTCGAGCTCCCCATGGGCTACAAGGAGAAGGAGCTGACGGCCGAGATGCTGCAGAAGCGGGAGGAACGAGCCCGCAAGAGACGCCTGCAGGCGGCCAAAAAGGCTGAAGAGAACAAGAACCAGACCATCGAGAGACTCACCAAGACCAGCAAGGCCAAAATCAAGAGCACAAAAGAGCGCAAGGCCAAGCACGCGCAGGTGCCCATGGTGAGGTACTCTGATAACTCGCAGGGGACCGCGATCTCTTACCCGGTTGGAGTGACCGCTCCAGTTCCTGCCCCGCCACGCCCACTTCCTCCTGCTCCAGTGAGCTGTGGCATCGCTGGCTGCCCCAACCTGAAGAAGTATTCGTGCTCCAAGACGGGAACGCCACTCTGCAGTCTGAACTGTTACAGGAAGAACTTAACGCTTGTAGAGAGTGCAGCTTGATCTTAATGAACTAAAAAGGACAGCTTTTAGAAACCTTGCACTAGTGGAACAGCAGGATTTATGGATGTCTGTTTGAAAGAGAGTCTAATTGATACTTTTTTTTTTTTTTTTTACATTTTTTATTCGTAATACACACCTTGTGCAGAAATCAGGTTTTCGAGCCTATTTCCTGTTTAATTGGCTTTCCAGATGAACCTGCTAGTTTGTCTCGCTAACACAAATGTCCTCTGTAGCGTCGGATCCCAATCCTTCAATCATGCACGTGCAGTTATAAGCTGCCCAAGCACGTGAACGTAACTAATATCCAAGCTCATTTCGGTTATTTATCTAAAAGGAGTGTTATTTTTAGACATCTCTGCTTCCTGCCGGGGAAATCGCGACTGCAAACATCGACGAGCCCTTTTCCCTTCCGTGCTGAAACTAATACACTGTATTCCTAATGATTATCATTTTAAAGGAAATAGGAACAGTTAGGCAGCTGAGTTTCAGCTGGGGGCGGGGCTAATATCAAGAAGCCTGAAAATGTACATTAGCCATATACGCTGCAGGGCGAGATGACCAATCACAGGCATTTTAGGACATCTTTCAAATCATGATTATTACAGGTTTAGAAATAATTTTACACCTTTAATGTCATCCAGAAAGGAGGATCTGGACCTGGTTTGGTTTATATTGTATTCAGTTTCACAAAATAACTTCGTTTGTTAGTTAATTATGTTGAATTAGAGATGAGGACCATGTTGAATCAGCGTAGAGGGTGTTTGTGTGTCAAGGCTTTAGCGTTTTGAATTTTTTCCTTGAGTACTCAAGATTTATTTATTTTTTTGCTTGTAAAGAGCCTGAAATAAACAACATCGTTACAAGGTGACCTCGACAATGCGGTTGTATTTATTTCACACATCTGTGTCACAGATCTTGAATACAAAACTCACACACTGATCGTTATGGAAGCTGGTTTAGGGCAGGTGTGAGAAAATATTAAGCAGATTTGTCTCGCAACTGCAAATCAATATTGCACAATTACTTGAATTCAGTAATAATTAACTCGTTCGTTCTGAGTTGTGACTGTGCATGAACTCGCCACTAGGAGAAAAAAAGATAGAATAATTGTAGAGATAAAAATGTCAGATTTGAGCGCTATTTACTAAGCTGTGTAATATTTTCTCGTGGCTGAAACGAGCTTCCATAGCTACATCTTAAATAAATGTTTCTTACCACTTTAAAAGTGAACCCTGAAGTTGGTCAATGTAATATCCGGCCCTTACTCCACCAGCAGCATGTACACGTGTGCAACTGTTTGGCAAGTCATAAGGTTGTATTTGGTCCAGTACGATTTAAAAAAATATCCGTAGCTACAACGTTGTGAGAAAACCTGCCACGTGCAAAACTACAGCTTTCATTACAAACCTACAGCGATTCCCCATGTTCTATCATGTTTAGAGGCGATCAACCGCCAATGTACCTGCTAAAACCGACCGTTTTCTCACACAACAGTGAACTCTTGACATTTCTCTATAGTGGGAATACAGGCTCTTGCACTCATGCCCCTAAGCCTGTTAGCTTTATTCCTCTCTTTAAAAAATTCAGCAAAATCTGAGGTATAAATGTTGAGATTTTCAGATGAGTGCGATTTTAACAACGCTCAGTTGCTGGACTACACACAGGTCTGTTCATGAAGCCAGAAATATCATTCATATATATATATATATATATATATATTATATATATATATATATATATAAAATTAAAGGACCCTGAATTCAGCCCTTTATTTAATCCATCGTTCTGCCTCAGGGTCTCTGCTCCTCATGAAGTGTTATGCATTTTTTTTAATGTTAAAGTGACCCAGGAAGTCTGAATAAACATCACACGGCCAGGCCAAACGAGAGCCTGAAGGCCATCTCCACAGGGACCTCCGGTATGGAGTCGTGGAAACACACATAGAACTCCTGAGGGACGGGTTCTAGCACCATCCTCCTGCAACACAGAACGATGAAACGAGGGTTGTAAATCCTGAAGGAAAATCTCCACTGTCTAAGGTGATTGTCCAGCAAACAGGAAATTAATTACAACAAACAGGAAATCAATTACAGATCCCCAAAATGAAGACTGAGAGATACAGAAAGAGGGACATTTTGTGCTAGACATGGAAAGCGCTTGTAATCCTGCCCAATATAAAAACATCTTAATTGTAGTTTATCTTAAGATACTTTCATATGTGCTGATACAAAAAGTGTTTTTCAGTTAAGTACCATTGTCTGGTCATTATACAACAGAATACTTCCCATGAAAAGAATTCATTACACTGATCAAATAAAATGAAAATAATGCATTTAGAGTTGGTAAACATGCAGTTTCTACTCTGCACACCACAGATTTTACAAATAGAAGGTACAAGTCTGAAGTTAGAACTTAAGGTTACGTTCAAACTATGCTGCGCTGCAAACAAAGGAAAGCAGGTGAAATGATCTACAATAGTATTCCCTATTATTACAATGAATAAAGTATAAGCTTAGTATAGATTTTCTCTATACACACACACACACACACACACACACATATATATATATATATATATATATATATATATATATATATATATATATATATATCACATTTTAAAGACATTTTTCACTAATTTCAAGCTTGAAATCATCTGATCAATCAGCTCAAATTTTAAACATTTACTTCTAAAAGAAGCCAAATGGTCTTCCAATAGAACAAGTCGTCATACGGTTAAAGAAACCAACAGAAAGAGACAAAAAAATATTACATTTAAGTTATAATCATTTCATAGTAAAAATATGACATACATTTGCCCTTATTCAAGATACCTGATACAAAAATATCAACCAGGACATTTTCAGTCTGTAAACTCAAACGCAGTAACTGTTTACTTGTTTTCTGGTGCATCTGACTGCTGATGTTTTTCCTTGTGTGTGTGTATTCGAGACGGCTTCAGTCCGATTGCAATAGTTGGAAAGTTGGAAGGTGATGGATAAAAGCGTAACGCAGTGGTGGAATGTAACTAAGTACATTTACTCAAGTACTGCAGTCGAGTGTTTCCATTTTAGGCAACTTTATACTTCTACTCCACTGTTGCTCTACTTTTTACTCCACTACCCTTGTCTCACAGCTTTAGTTACTAGTTACCTTTCAGATTACAATTTTTCATACCCTTCCTGTCCAGTGAAAGCTGCATATCCCCACACGAAGTGCTTTTCAATGTTTGTGATACATTGAAGGATGACGTGTTCCTTTATGGGTTGAGAAAACTGTCCTACTGCTTCATTTAAAATGGACTCTATTTAAACCCCACATTGGGCATCGTCACCAAGCTGAAAACAGGGCTGTTTGTCCGAGCTCGTGAAAAGTTGACTTGTTTTGAGATAAATGGTTCTCACAGCCCAGCGACACTACAAATATATGATGATGATCTTATAGAATATGATGCACTGCTGTAGATTAAACTACCAAACATTACATAAAGAAAACATTATATAAAACATCTAAATCAGTAAAACGCAATTAATGCAGCCGTAATATTAATCCAACAACATCATATAGAATTTTACTGCACAATGGGTACGTTTACTTTTGAAAGTAGTACATTTGGCTGATAATACTTATAATAGTTTTTGAATGCAGGACTTTTACCTGTAGTGAAGTATTTTTATAGTGTGGTATTAGTACTTTTACGGAATACTTCTTCCACCACTGGTGTAATGGCTGTAGTTTTGGATACTGGATAGAAAAGCTGTACTTGTAGCATGAACTTTATTAAAACATATCAGGGAAGAAATATGGAAACATGTACCCGATAACCCAGTAGGTCATTGTGGGAGCAGGTTTCTTTTGGTCGGTCCAGTTCTCAGGTTTGCACTGGAACAAGATGCCATGTTCTTTAACTGGACCGAGGCCTCGAGAAGTGTGGGGCCTGTCAGTTCCTGTTCTGTCCTGCTACAACACACACACACACACACACACAATATTTCCAGGGTGGTAAAGGTTGGTGATCCCAGAACCCTGCCGTTCATTATTTTCCTATCAGCATGTCTCAGTGTTTTATTCCTTACATACTCACAGTCTCACAAATCCACACAAACACACTCTTCTACCTCGAATGGATGCATTACAGACACTTTTCCCTCTCAGATCTACACTACACGCACACACACACACACACACACACACACACACACACAGAAACACGAACACATAGACATACGCTCACCCACACATACACACACACAAACCCAGCCACACTTATAGACACACACACACACACACTCACCTACCCACACTTATAGACACACACACAAACACACACACACATAGACATAGACACACACTCAACTCCACACACACACACTCACCCACCCACACTTATAGACACACACACAAACACACACACACATAGACACAGACACACACTCAACTACACACACACTCACCCACCCACACTTATAGACACACACACACATAGACACAGACACACACTCAACCACACACACACACACCCACACACTCAATCACACACACACAGACACACGCTCATCCACACACACACACTCACCCACCCACACTTATAGACACACACACAAACACACACACAGACACAGACACACACTCAACCACACAAACACACACACACATAGACACAGACACACGCCTAACCACACACACACACACACACACACACACACACACACACACACACTCACCCACCCACACTTATAGACACACACAGAAACACACACACACACACACACAGGCTCAACCACACACACTCACCCACCCACACGCTCATCCACACACACACACACACACACACACAAACCCGTGGTAGCAGGCTCTGCTGAAAGGCGTGGCGGATGGACAGGCAGCAGTGGTGGAAGTTGCGGATGAGTTGAGGGTGAATGGAGCCGCTGAGCTGTGATTGCTCTCTGTGTGTGGGCGTGATGAAGATGCCCTGCACCGTCTCCATCAGAATATAGTGAAAGAGTGTGTTTTCCAAACCTGCCGTGAGCCTGCACACACACACACACACACACACACACACACACACAAACACACACACACACACACACACACACACACAGTTAATCAACAATGTTTTTTTTTCATTCACTGCCATCAACACAAAGTCCTGGCATATAACCCATAAAGAGCTTTAAACTCCGGCACACAAAAACAGTGCTACTTGTGCAAGGTTACCTCAGGAAGGCATTTATTCATATTATTTAGAATAAAAATGTCCTGGCTTTTTCCACCCAGACTCACTTCAGTGTGTTCTGCATCTCCTCAGCCTCCCTATCAGTCAGACTCTTCTTCAGAGAACCCAGATAGAACGGATTGGGCTGCTTAAGTTTGGGAATCTGCAGTAAAAAGTGTTTGAACACCTGAGGTTAATATATTAGTTCCAGTTAAATACTCTAAACAGGAATAGGTAGAAGTGTGCTGAGAATTGTAATGAAATAAAAATCTTGCTCAGCTGGATCACTCTAATTAGGCACTTTGAAACACACAATATACAGTATATTTGTCTTACCACTGATATTGTAGTGTTGGAAAGTTGGATAAAAGTGCAAAGTGTGGTAGGATGTTCTCTCATATCTGCGTCATGCTAACACCTTTATTGTATAAGTCTAATAGTTATAGTTTTGAATTTAGAGGTGAATTTTAGGGTTTTCTGTTCTTTTGTCAGCCCACGGAAACATATCCAAATTATTGTCGATAGTAATCACACAAGAATTACAGATGAAGTAGAGGTTATAGATTAGAGGTTAATATATGCTGGAGTATTTATTTCAATTGGATCAGCTCAGAGCATGCTTTGGTGTTTTTTTGTTGTCTTGAACATTACTACAGAAGACACTGAGGGATGAAACTTTTTTTTAACATATTCACCTTAAACCCATCAAAAAACTCAAGTCATTAAATAGTTAAAAGAAGGCAAAGGCAAAGTAAGCCACACCTTGAACAGTCCTCCGCTGCCTCCACTACCGTCTGATCCCCCAGACCCCAGCGAGTCCCTGCGGGGACCAGCAGATGGCATCCTCAGCCCAAAGTCACCCTGCTCGCTTCGGCCGTCACTCCCGCTGTCCGACACACTCCTCTGTGGGCTCGGCTTCCTGCCCTTCAGTCCTGATCCCGCCTCTCTGAACAGGCTTCGACCTATTGTGCTGGGTGACGGTGGCTTGATGGCTGCTGTCAGCCGGTTTAGGATGGGTGAGCTGCCAATCATGTCCTGGCGGTCGCGCCCACTGGAAGGCAGGAACCAATCGGCACAGGACAGGGAAGGAGTAGGAGGTGTTGAGAGGCGTTCTTCAATTGCAGACTCGAGACTTTCCAGCTGCAGGAGAGTTGCTTTGACCTGGTCGACGTAGATGCAGTCAGGACCAGGAGATCCGAGCGCAAGAGACGCACAACCACCGGCTTCCAGCAACACACACTGCATATAATGTCTCTGAAAATATATAAGACACAGGAATAAATTGTGATGCGCAAAATAGAATTTTCTTGTTCTCATTGTAGTCATTTATATCATTTTAATATCTGTATACATTGATTCATCTGAAGGTATAGGAGAAGAAAAATTACTAGACTGAGACAAAGAGCGAGAGAAAGCCCACTGAGAGTAAGATAAAGAGAAAGGATTGAAAAGAAATGCAAGAGACTGATGGGATTAGAGCACAAAATAAGAACATGCAGTGAAAGCAGCGTGGCTAAAGTGTGAGAAAGCGAAACAGTGCTCCGGAGAGAGAATAACGCTGCACCGCTGGAGATCCAACACTCTGCACAAAGTTCTGACAGGAATGTGCCGCAATAACACTAGCAGCAGGGAAACATAGTTACAGGCGGGGCAGCTCAGAGGACATTGGATTAAACAGCATGACATCACTGCACACGCACACACACACACACACACATAGGTAACATTTTTAAATAATTGTATATCTGGAGTGTTGAAAGCAAAATACCTGCCAAGGTGTTTTTAGGGTATTTTTAAAAATCTGAATATGTTTAAATAGTTTCAATTGGCTAGGGGTGTTCATCATCAAAGACTTTCCAATAAATAAAAGGCATGAGACATGTTAAACTGCTTGATTTGATGTGTCTCTGTAATGCCTTGCTGAACCTGGAGAGTAAGAGCTGCTCTGAAGAGAACAGACGCTTAACAAGACCAGTGTGTTAAAAGAGCAAAAGAAATAGAGGCTTAAATCAACTATAATCCATGGAACTGCGTAAAGTTACTGAACATATCACAGACAGTACTGTGTATTGATTGTAGTGTATTTACTGTACTGTGTATTTACTGTACTGTGTATTGATTGTACTGTGTGCACCGCTACATTTGTTCTTGTCTATACGTTTGTGTATTTCTCTATTCAGAGCCTCTGTATTGTCTTGTATATGGTTCTTGTGCGATATTGTTTCGTCACCCTTCACTGAATGTGTATAGAGATGAGATGATGATGATGATGATGATGATAAAAATAAACCAGACCCTCACCAGCCCCACAACGAGGAGGAAGAAGCGGCCGTGGGACTCGCAGTAGCCTGGGCGGGACGTGGAGGTGGAAGTAGAGGTAGAGGTGCGGGACTCGGGCTGTGAGCGGCGCTGCAGGAATACCTCCCTCCACACCACCAGCTGCCCCACACGCTGCTCTGCACCCAGACACAGCAGACAGTAGTGCTGGCAGTACAGACACACGTCCAGCAGGTCCTCTTTAGGCAGGTGGTTCGCTATCAGATAACCCTGAGTGGAAAGAGAACAGGTTTAAGGCATAAACAACCTGCAATGACTGTGTTTATTTCTTTAGTTTTGCTCTTATTTTTTGCGTTTGCATCACTTTCAGCACGGTTCAGCACTCCTGCTCGATATGCTCACAGCAACGGCCAGAACCTGTTCAGTTTCATGTTTTAAATGTGAATGTACAGTTTCCTCTTTACTCCAAATGCACTCAATCTGCCAAAAGTTTGGTCGTGTCTGATGCTTGATGCTTCTTTAGTTTTGTACTAAAAATATGAGGCTCATGCAAATAACAAAAAAAAATTATATCTAGCAATTTAGCATTTGTTCAACTCCATGTCTAAATCATCACACACACACACACACACACACACACACACACACACACACACACACACACACACCTTTGTCACATTGTACAGTATTCTCTACATACATTTAAGACACAGTTACCTATAAACATAAAAAAAAAGAACCTCAGAGAAAAAAGTGGACCAAAGTCTGAAGAGTTCATTTACATTTGAAGCAATTTGGATGGTAATATAGTTTCAATGTGTATGTTCATTAAAAAAAATATATATAATATATGAATATAGACTAATATGAATATAAATATATACTTTAAATACAGTATTGCTTTAATGAAATTGTTTAACGTATTCATAAGTTAAACGATGTCTTTTATCCTATAGTAATGCAGTTTAGAGGACGATATTTGTTCACCCGATGGCTAATCTTGGTTGATTGAGGCTGATTTTTTCTATTTTTTTGGACCATATTTGAATTTAATTTTGCTCAAACGGTCACTTTAAAGTAACTGAATCACCCTCTCCGTCTTCTCATCCATAATTTAACCCATCCCTTGTAAAGCAGTTGGCTGGCATTTACACAGATCAAGTCCTGCGTATTGTGAATATTTCCGATGCTACAGAATTGATGAAAGACATAGGGGGATCCAGTGGGAGACAGACTCACCTTGTAGAAGAGACAGGACCCTAAAATGACGTACAGACGCCTCATGCCATAGAAGTCTTCTGACTGTTGAAACCAAAAGTTAAAAAAAAAAAAAAGAAGATTGGAAAGTTTTTTTCTATAATTGCTAATATTTATATAATTAATAATGAAGAAGAAAAAAAAGAATAGCCATTATTTCCCCCCACTCACCATGTCACCAAAGTCTGAGGACTCAAAGTCTGACAGAACAGTGTCCACTTCGACCTGTGAAGCCGCAGAGAGGCACGTTAGCCACAGAAAACATACTTCCTTTAGCGGTTTTTAATCCATCAAAAGCCTGCAATTATACTGTACATCATTTTTAACATTCATTTTATATAACAAGCATGTGTGGTGTCTATTACAGTATCAACAATATCTCCTGTTAGCTTGCTTCTGTTCAATCACTTCCTCTGAAATAACACTTTTAATATATTTTCTGAAAGCTGTAGCTGTAGGTCTAGCTCCAAACTAATCCCATGAGAAATTAAAATAGCAGCAGGGTTTGCCTTTATTAGAGGACATGCCTTAGTGTCTGGCGGTAAAGTGAGCCAGCGCATGGCAGGTAAGTCGTCTAGGAAGAGGGTTCCGGAGATGTTGGAGTGGGAGGAGCCAGGGCTGTCACTCAAACGAGAGGGTTGGATGAGTCTCTGGAAGAACAGGCAGAAGAAATGATCCAGCCGAGGAGCATTTTCCACCTCACAGAAGGCACTGCGGAGAAACGGAGAAATATTTTATTTCTTTTGTCGCTGTTTATTTACCAGAGCTATAGTGGTGGTAGATGTGATGCAGCGGGTAGTTTTGAAGCCTCCCTGCTCCAGGGTCTGGTTCGATGCTGAGGTTGGATTACTGTCTATGTGACTGAGTTTTAAACGTTTACCCTTTCTAAATATGGGTTTCCTCTGGATCGTCTTCACTCAAAACTCCCCAAAACATGCTGCTACGTGTATTCACACTTCCTGACCACAGTCTCAAATTTTAAAATGTTACATTTACAACACTGTGTAAGCCAAGCTTTAGAAATATAGATATTGACACTGTTTGCCATAAAAAGCCCATTTTACCAATGTTCTTGCCTTTCCCAGGACATTTTTTCCAAGCTTTTCTCAGATTCCTTTTAACTTTCCAGACTTTCTATGTTCAGTTTCCTGCTTAATTACTTCTATTGCCACAACAAAGCTGCAAAACCACACAAATACACTAAACCACACAATAACAACTGCACAAACACTCTCATTCTCTCTGCCCTCTGCCCCACCCAACTGTACACACACACACACACACACACACACAAAAGCAGAAGCCATGTTCAGTTCTAAAGAACTACAGAAAGCAAAAAACAGGCATAGTGTGCAGTGTAGTGGAACAGCACTCACCTGTGCAGAGAGCCGTACATGACCCTGAGAGTTCGCACCAATCCATTTATAACGGTCTGTAGATGCAGCAATGGCACCCTGTAGGACAACACACATCACTGCAAAATGCCAAAGTTTATAGACTAGATTGGTGACAATTGTTCAAGATGACCACCCACCTTCAAGTTGTTCAAGGCGAAGACGTGTTCCTGTCTATAGACTACAGTAATTTACACTGTGTCCTAAATCACATCAGTAAGTCTGTGTGACATCACTACATGTGTGATTTTAAGTAGACGCTCGCATACAAGATTTTGTGTGAGACAGACGTCCATTAACTTGTTAACTATATTAGATTCGCTCGCATCTGCAGTGCAAAACTAAAGAACCAAACATCAGACAGGAAACCATTTTTTTACTGATAGACTTCATTTAAAATGAACAGGACAACTCTGTTAAAAATTTCTCCAAACCATTCCTTTAAATGTTTATGGATGAGAATAAAGTGCATTATAACTGTGGTTGGTGTGAGAGGATGGTAGTCACATGACTACCTGTCAGAAGGCAGACCGATCACCAGCAGATTCTCTCCTTCCTTCCAATAACCCACATGGACCAACTGCTTTCCGAGTAATAGAGAGGAACTACACAAACAAACACACACACAAATACATCAATCAACGCTCATGAGAGGAAAATATTGAAGTAGTTAATGGTTTATGCTGAAAGCATTTGGAATACACGTATGTTTATTAGTTCGGAATTCACATACGTTTAATGCACATCATCCTATGTTGCGTTTAACTTAACTCCAGTAGGAAGTAACCTCAGCATGTTTTCGACTTACAAAGAGTGAAACGGCATGAATGCCTCCATTAAAACTGGTCTTTTATTTTTTCTGTCCAAGCGCCAAAACCTCATGAACTAGCAAGATGCTAGCAAGTGAGATGTGCAATTTAAAAAAAAAACTTTGATGATGTATTTGCCTTCTCAAATCGCCTAACTGTATAGTTAATGTTACAGACTTAACCAACTAATATACCTGTATGTTATGTTGATAACCTTATTAAACACTATAGAAATAGTACTTTATTTACTGATAAATCATGATACTTGAGGACATTTCTACGATACACATCACGATATATAATGTAGCTAACAAACTGTCTGCAAAACAGTAGTAAAATTGTGTAAAAAAAAACAAAAACAAACTTAAACTGACTTTGATGGTATTTTTCTACATGGTATGGTATGCCTACAAAGACAAAGATTAGTTTTTTAAAATTAGGTCAAATCAACGGCATCCATTCAGTACAATTTAATATGTAATTATTTTAAAAAATTCATTAGCATACCAATGATATCTCAGAAAACTGCATTGTGTAATCATTTATCACAATATCGATATTATGTCAATACAGTGGTGTGAAAAAGTGTTTGCCCCCTTCCTCATTCTGTCTTTGCATGTTTGTCACACTTAGTGTTTGAACATCAAACAATTTAAACAATAGTCAGGACACACAAGTAAACACAAATGCAATTTGTAAATGAAGGTGTTTATTATTAAAGGTGAAAAAAATCAAACCATCATGGCCCTGTGTGAAAAGTGATTGCCCCTGTTTAAAACATACTATAACTGTGGTTGTCCACACCTGAGTTCAATTTCTCTAGCCACACCGAGCTGATTTGCACACCTGTTCACAATCAAGGCATCACTTAAATAGGAGCTGCTTGACACAGTAAGGTCCACCAGAAGATCCAAAAGCTACACATCGTCGAGACCCAAAGAAATTCAGGAACATGAGAAAGAAAGTATGAGATCTATCAGTCTGGAAAGGGTTATAAAGCCATTCCAAAGCTTTGGGAATCCAGCGAACCACAGTGAGAGCCATTATCCACAAATGGAAGACACGGAACAGTGGTGAACCTTCCAGGAGTGGCCCGCCGCCCAAAATTACCCCAAGGCGCAGCGGCGACTCATCAAGAGGTCACAAAAGACCCCAACAACGTCAAGAACTGCAGGCCTCACTTGCCTCAGTTAAGGTCCAGCGTTCATGCCTCCACCATCAGGAAAAGACTGGGCAAAATGGCCTGCATGGCAGAGTTCAAGGAGAAAACCACTGCTGAGCAAAAGAACATCAAAGCTCGTCTCAATTTCTCCACAACACATCTTGATGATCCCCAAGACTTTTGGGACAACATTCTGTGGACCGATGAGACAAAAGTGGAACACTTTGGAAGGTGTGTGCAAGTATATCTGGTGAGAAGGAACACTGCATTTCATAAAAGAACATTATACCAACAGTAAAATATGGTGGTGGTAGTGTGATGGTCTGGGGCTGTTTTGCTGCTTCAGGACCTGGAAGACTTGCTGTGAAAAAGGAACTATGAATTCTGCTGTCTACCAAGAAATCCTGAAGGAGAATGTCCGACCATCTGTTCGTGTACTCAAGCTGAAACGAACTAGGGTTCTGCAGCAGGACAATGATCCTAAACACACCAGCAAGTCCACCACCGAATGGCTGAAGAAAAACAAAATGAAGACTTTAGGTGGCCCTAGCCAAAGTCCTGACCTGAATCCTATTGAGATGTTGTGGTATGACCTTAAAAAGGCCGTTCATGCTCGAAAACCCTCTAATGTAACTGAATTAGGACAATTCTGCAAAGATGAGTGGGCCAAAATTCCTCCAGGCGCGGTAAAAGCCTCATTGCACGTATATCGCAACTGGTTGCAGTTGTTGCTGCTAAGGGTGGCCCAACCAGTTATTAGGTTTAGGGGGCAATCACTTTTCACACAGGGCCATGATGGTTTGGATTTTTCACCTTTAATAATAAACACCTTCATTTACAAATTGCATTTTGTGTTTACTTGTGTTGTCCTTGACTATTGTTTAAATTGGTTTGATGTTCCACTAAGTGTGACAAACATGCAAAGGAACAGGAAATGAGGAAGGGGGCAAAAACTTTTTCACACCACTGTATATCTCCCATCCATATTATTGACTGCTGATTGAGTGAGCAGCCATGATGATATGACGTTAAAACCCTTCCTGAGTTTCTGAATAGTAAGTTAAGGGGGTGTTTTCTATTGTTTTTTTTTTTTTTTATAACCAGAGGTCGGAAATTCTGAGCAAAAAGCTTCAACCAAACAGAGCAATAGTTCAATGATCAAAACCTTTCATCATGAATAATAATAAAAACACAAAGTACAACACTTTGATTATATCGATAAACTCATTCACAACAACCCTTAGATTTTCCGATAGGTTCTACTGCATTATAAATAAATAGAAATACATAATTGCGTTCAGCTCAAATAACTGCGCTCGGTTCATTATGTAAAAAGATGTAACAGGCCCACAACGGATTTAATCATCATTTGCAGTGAATGGATATGTTTCAAGTGTAAAGAAGTCGTAATGTTACCTGACTATCTGTCCTCCAATGACGTTCTCCAGCATGTCACACAGAGTGAGGAAGATTCCTCTCACTCCCTTCAGCTGTGCTGCTGCCTCGGACACTGGGTACTGGTACAAGATCTCCTGCTGCAGAGAGACAGTGCAACACGTCAGTACAACAGCACTTCAATACAGAAATACCAGAGGTGTTTCTGGAGTTTATAAATGAACAGAGAATTTCCACAGAGTGTCTATTTGTGTCTGAGTCTAGATGTGCATTCGTAAAGAACTAGTGAATTCAAGCTTTCAGTGTGTGAAGGAGAAAACACACAACAGTGTCAAACAATGGGAAATATGGAAGGCAAGGTTATGCTAGCTAACAAACAAGACAAACAAACTTCTTAGTCTTTCATCTGGACAATGTAAAAGTACAGTGACAATGAAAGCGAGACAATCGGCATTTTTCTTCAGATGTGTACTAAGAAAAGGACTTGTATGACTAAACGTAAACTGTCCTTACTCATAGCATCAACCGTAAACAAATTCTGCTATCTTGAGAAATCACAGTCAACACAGCATTAACCAGAGCTGTCCACAAATGTAGACTTTGTAACCTTAGAAGTCATAAAAACCATTGTTCTTATAAACACAGTGAACACAACCTGATTTAAACATAGCTCAGAATTAATTTGCCGCACTGCTTGAATTTTAAGACTCAAACGGCTTAGCAAGGGACCTCAGGCTCGGTCAATGGATTAAAAGTGGCACAGTGACAGAGGTCATGGCACATGCATATTAAAATGACAAAGCTGGACTGCTAAAGATTTACAGTACTGGGCAAAGGTTTTAGGCACCCTAATATTTTTTTTCTAGCACAGAATTAAATGTTACAGAAAATGTTTGTTCGTCAGTAAAGAAAGCAGCGTATTACGTAAGGGACACTTTTCAGACAGAACACACAATGAAGGCTGCTGGGTTAATAAGAAGTGACAGTGAAAGTCTCCAGAAGAACCGTTGCAGGTTCTGTAAGATCGTAAATAATAAAAATTAATCTAATTTCTTTATAAAACTGCACACATTGTTCCTGAGACTACTTTTTTTGTTTGTAAAGTAAATGGTCATCACACCAAATATTGACTTTGTTTCATTTATTACTGTTTATTACTGCTCTTCATAGTATTTCTTTTTAATGTAGAAACATTTAATTTCATTATTTTGAAGGCATCTTTGCTCTACAGCATTTCTTTGCATGTGTCTAAGACTATTGCACAGTACTGTATAAAGGTTTTTGTTGTTGAGGCACCAAACAGGTTTCATTCATTTCTATTTGTGTTTTAAGTAAAGAATATATATACAAATATCACCATAACTGTGGTTCAGAATGTACTAACATAAAAACAAGCAGTTTTGCACAGAATTCTGTTTTTATAGAAACACGCTCTATAAAAAGAATCTGCTCTAGTTTGAAATAAAGGAGGTTGAAGAATGACGTAATGCTGATTCATTCAGAGAAGATGAAAAGGTGGGGACCCTTATTTAACTGAGTTCTGATTAGTATGCATAACAGCACTTCAGTCTTTTAAAAACCTGAAGGAAATGTGTGTGTGTGTGTGTGTGTGTGTGTGTGTGCGCGCACAGAAAAGGGTCTCATGGGAGCACAACAGAACATGAAAACAAAAAAAAATCCTTAGGCACGCACACACACAGACCCCTTCTATTGACACAATGGAAGCTAACCTTATAGTAAAACCTCAGTTCCCACACAGAAATCTTTCTCAGATTTTCAAATAAAACAGTCTTTTTTTTTTTAATTAGCAGGTGATTGTGACACATTTGACACTATCCCATCATTATGAGGACATCTGGTCTTTTTTGCTTCTCACAAAGATCTAAATTTATATGCACGCACGTGGACATAAACACACAGAAGCCATGCACATCAATGTTATGTTTGAAACTGCATAATTGTAGTGTGCATAGTGTACTCATACTGGGACATTTAGTAAAACTTCTGAGGAAAAATAAAGTGTAAAATGCTGGACATTTTTTTGCACTCAGCAGTCCCAGTCTGCTCTACACAGCAGAGGAGCTCAGATGGATCAGAGGTTGTGGCGGTTTAAATTGAAACAAATGACAAGTAAAACATTTAGGAGAACATTTTGGGTATTTAAATTGGTATTTAAAGATGATTCAGTTGATCAAATTACATACATTTCTGTCAATTATTTAGCTGAAGGTATCTCATCAAGTCCACAAAATGTTTAAAGATGAATGATCAGAACATGAAGAACATGTTTATTCTCCGCTTCAAGTTTAAAACCAATGTTTTTGTGTTTGTGATGCTAGTCAATGCAAAACAAAACCTCAACACTTAAAATTTCCTCAGAGGAAAGAACTGCATGAAACTGGACCTTCACAAACGTTAGTTGAATAATGAATTTGAGATAGACACTGAGCAGGGAGAACAGTTGGACCGACAAGAAGTGAAGCTCATGAACAAGTACACACACTCTGCAGTAACTGTGCCATAAATCAACTCAGTTCAAATATTCACATTTTGGAAGATTCAAATCAATTCAGTTACAACACACTTTACATGCACTCAGTAAACATCACCTTCATGCACTCTGCTTTATATTGTGCACAACACTCATTCGGGACATGTGCACACGTTCGGGTGAGTGATTTACTGTTTGAGACTGGACTTTAAGAGTTTGGAAATATTTCAGCTGAGAGGTTCCGAGACTCTCAAAAGTTTCACTGCAATTCCAGCTTTGCATCAATTTAAATCCAAATGAGTGTTTCATGGCACTAACAAGACCGACGGATCCTCCCAGGAGCAGATGTTTTTAATAGACTGTCAGTGTGATGTTATAAATGATTCAGGACAAACTCATCTCCTGTTGCTGTTAAGACACTGTTCTATGCAGCTGACGTGTGCAGTCACTGCTAGTGCAGCTCTTTCTGGTAGAAATGAACAGATGAAAGGTCTAGATTATGATGTGAGGCAGATTAATTGGACATTTTTTTATATTTCCAAAACACTTGCTGGTACAAACTATTCTCGAATAGCACTGTTGGGCACAATTCTTTGTGATTTACTTAATAAACATTAACCAAGGAGACATTCAAGAGATATATGTACATCTTAAACCACAATTAATAAACAAGCGCTAATTTTCCATCTACAACCATTCTGTACACAACACCGGCACTAACACTCAAACGTACAACCATGTCAATGAAACATGATGGAGTATAGCCAAAGTTGGGCCAACACTGGCATTAGTTACACCGCAGGTCAATAAAAACATGACATGTGACAGTGAAGAAACAGTGTATTCATAATAAATAGCTAAACTGATATAACAATGATCACATTACATGAATTAAATGAATAGTAACACTGTACATTATTCAAATCTAAATATACTCCTCTACCAGACAAATCACAGGGGTATTTCAAGATCAATCTAAAAAAAATTCATTCACTGTGTTGTTGAATCCATGGTTTCTAACCATAATATTTTTTCTCTCTGGGCAGTGCTGAAATCATTTTGCCAAATGAAAAACAAATGCACAGATGTCTGCAAACAATTGTAACTTTCTCTGACTTGCTCTTTTAACGCCTCATAAAATGAAAGCACACGACTTTTTTTCTGAGTTTCTCACTGAACGTACAGAGATGTTTAAGACTCAAAAGGCTTAGCAAGGGACCTCAGGATCAACAGAATCACTGACCTCCTCCTGAGGCGACTCAGAGTCCAGTTTGAGCGACAGGTACATGATGATGTGAGGAATGTGTGCTATGCTCATCTGCAGCTCCGTGGTGTCCTCACCCCAGAGGAGACGCACCAGCTGGCTGACGGGGGCGGTGGGTCTCGGTCTCGGCACCTCTGAGTCCATTACAGTGCCTGCAATGCCAGTCTCCAGAGTCAAATGCACCTGAAAAATACAGGAGTTAACAGTCACTTATCATCAGACTGTAGCACAAATAAACAAAACAATACTTATAATCTATGGCATTCAACAATAAGTAGCTAAGGCTGACATAATGTCCAAATTGACATATTATCCAAATTAAAAAATTCTCCTCAAGCAGTTAAATCACTGTAATATTCCAGGATAAAATGTGGCACCACATTCATTCGCCGTGTTGTGTTAAATCCAACGTCCCAAACCAAATGTTATTGTTTTCTCTCAGGGTAGGGCCGCAGTTCGGGTATGTTTTAGGGAATTTAGTGAGGATTTAGCAAAAGAGTGAACTGAATGCTGAGAAAAGGCACAGAAAAGGAAAATTTGACATACTACTGCTGTGCCCTGGAAAAAGTTATACTACTCTACTGCTATTAAATGGTCATTTTGAGGTGATGGGGAAAATGATGTTGCATCAATGCTATGAAAAAGCCAAATTCAGTTCTTTTTCTGACTCGCAGCAGAACTGCAGTGAGTGGAGCATAATCTGAGTGCGTGTATGTACCATGTTTCCACACACTGACCAAAAACAAACCAATGTGTTCCAAAAAGAAATAAATTGGGGGTTGGTTTAATTTAGTATTTGGCACACTAGTCACAAAGCAGTTCAAATGCATAATACATACTAATAACAATTAGAGTTTACCTCAAATGCTAATCACATGGTTCAAGATTATCATAATTATGACATTTTGGCTGAAGACAAACAACTTAGCTGAGTAACTGTAATAACTTTAATAATGCTGCCACTTACATTTATTCACTGCTGTAAGTCAGGAAAAAAAATTTCAGACCACATTCCTAAGATACTGAACTTTTCAGAAAGCAAAAAAGACAATAAAACCTCTGATTGACTGGCTAAGGTGTTTATCAAGTTCCAACCACGGACTGTGAGAGGCAATTGTGTATACAGGAATTTAATTGTGCATCTAAAATGTAGAAGAATTTTGTCACTTTGTGCGCTGATCCTCGACACCACAGTAAAACCACTGAAAAGCAGCTGAATGGTGTGAGCTCCGCAATCACCCACAGGCCTTTAGCAGAATTCAATAGACAGAAATGGGCCATTTCAATTCATGCTGAACCACCACTTTGACCTCAGAATAACATGTTTTTTTTTTGTTTTGTTTTCTTTATCAAAAAAAGGTACAATGCAGCATTTGCTGTTTGTGCAGTGGTCAAGAATATAGTGGTGTGTTTTTGTTGGTGATGTCACTAAGGATAAGAAATGGTGACAAACATCATTTTCAGTCCATCGTTGTTAAAAAACCACACTGGTCTGGACTGTCTTTGTCTCAGCGAACTCAAAATAGCACACAGCTCATTTAACCAAATCGTGGCAATATTCTGTAATTTCACAAAAGTAAAGCAGACCTGAGAAAATGAAGGAAAAGTCTTTTTGTGCCTCTTCTCTGAATCTTTTGTGGTAATTCGCTTTAATTTCACTCGTCCTCTAATCTGTCCCTGTCTCCCCCTCCACTTCTCCATCCGCAGAGTAATAACACTTTTCCTGTGGCCTCCAAATGTGAGCTGTGCCATAACCGCCATCGCTACACTGGCGACACAACCATGTAATCCACATTCCGATGTTTGTCAGGCTGCTGAGATGAACAGAACCAGCTTGGGGAGAGATCAGAGGAAATGTTTTCTGGGACACTAGCGTGCATATAGAAAAACAAGATAATATCACGTATGGATGAAAATGCTTTGAGGCAATCTATATTCCTATATACAGAACTTAAATGTGGATTAACAAAACAAGAACAAATTAATATATATATATATATATATATATATATATATATATATATATATATATATATATATATATATATATATATATACACTACACACACAAGCACAGATGATGTAACCGATAATGTTAGAGTGTACAAACCGCTTTATCTGTTACCTGAAATCATGTTGCCAAGTACAAAAACATGCTCAAATAACTTTCTCTGACATGCTCTTAAATGCCTCATAAAATTAAAGTGCACTTTATTTTTTTTCCTCCTCTCCAGACCTCCCATTAACTCATGTAGTCACCATATGTTACCCTGGCACGTAACTTTCTAAATTCTAATTTAGCTACTCTGCACTTTATAACCACAAGTCGGTGTTTAAGGGATTAATTGGTTTTGAGATGCTTTAAATAAGACATTTTAATGAAACCTAATCTTTTTTTATGAGCACTTGCTGAAAAGGCCTGGTTGCTGGTTCAGAGGTTCAGTTTTAGATTTTTATTTATTTTCTTTTATTTTTTAAATATATATAATTCTGAAGCAAAAATTATTTTCCACAAACCATTTAGAAAATCTCCCACCCATTTTCAAAACAAAATAATCTCTGGATGATTCAAATGATAATGTTCTGGGTGCACACACACACACCAAAAAAAAATCTATTAAAAGTAATTTCCCTCATTTATAGTGAAACCTCCCTAAAATTGGATATAGTGTGCAATGATTTCCTAAAAGCAGGTTGAAACTATTTAAAATACACTGCATAATAAGGACCATAGGGTATAGTAATATCGTGATGGACTAGGCTGTATTTAGGACCTCTGCTCATATACAAATATCCATTAAACTTGCAGAGGTGACCTCCAATGTATAAGGGATTTGCAGAAGTTAGCATGAAGCTATACATTTGTGCCTCAAGCTTTTCAACCCTCTCGACTGTTTCTAATTGAGTTCCTCAGGTACAATTTATATTTGGTTGCTGTTGGAGACTAGCATGGTATAAGAACCACTTATAATGCCCCGAGATGTAATAAAATACGAAAACAAGTAAATAATCTACAAAATTTGCTCTTTTGAATCGTTGAGGATTTTAAAAAGGGCAGTAAATAGTGATCCACTGACACCCATAATAGTACAGAGGGGACCTCATGAAATCTCATGAAATGTCTAATGTACAGCATCTGTAAATAATTTGAAGTTAAGTTTTATAGTCGTATTATGGTGGTGTTCCTCAGAGTTGTGGTAAAGAAGGGGTGTGGGTTTCCCAGCAGACTTTATTGACTATTATGGGATGTAAGAATTGATTACCCAGGGATGGTAGTATTTGTTGTAGATTTTCACATTGAGCACTGGAATGCCAATATAACCACGATGGAGCATATAAAGAATGACAAATTAAAGGAGCAACCAAAACAAAGTATCTTAGTAAAGTGCTGAGTTACCATATGCACAGATTCCCTGGAAATGTACTGGAGCAATGATGAACACCATTTTACCAGAAGATATATATGTGAAGGTCACAGTATATGATTTACATCATTTTCATCCTCATCAGACCATTCAGTGAGCCCTCGTGCCCCGTTTATGGGGATGGGGCCATCCTGGAAGATACCACTGCCATAAGGCTAGAAATGTTTCATCATACGATAAAGATGTCGGTCAGAAGAACTGCAGGATTGTTTTTCAGTGACTGTTCTCTCATAAGGGACAAGTAAACTCAAACCATGGCAGCAAAATTCAAACCCTTCACACAGCTTAACAGAGCCACTGATTTTTCCTTTAATTTGTCACATATCTGTCTAAGGTGATTGCGATTATTAGACTGAACAGAGTTAATGTGGTATAAATGCATGTTCTCGTTTTTGCATTCTCAGAAAATTTTTGTTTTCTGTTCTATAATTGTGTTTGAATGGTCTCGTTTCTCAAATGTTTTATTTCAAGTGAATGAGTGTGTGAGCGATTGTGCTCTGCGATGGGTTGGCACTCCATCCAGGGTGTCCCCCACCTCATGTCCTAAGTCCCCTGGGGTAGGCTCCAGGCTCCCCATGACCCACGGTACAGAAAATGGATGGATGGAGTATGCATCTGTTTGCTATTCAGCCTGCAGTACATAGACATATTCAAACCTTTGTCCTATCCCACATGTTTGAGGTATTTTACTTCACCAACTTGCATGCACACACACAAACACATACACACCTGTGTTGGTCCAGAAATACAAGACAGAACTCTCTCAATGTTCTCTGATGTAACATCCACGTCGTCAACAGCTACAAGGACGTCACCTAAAAGAATGAAAGATAAAGTTGTTAAATATCACTATATCGTCTTCACTACAAACAGACTACACCGCCATTCAGCGCTCCATACTGAAAGCATGAAAGTGTTTTTGTTTTGAGCGGTGATTAGTAACACATGGAAAAGTAACTACGATTCTCTGTTTTTCAGATACACTAACAAACTCCACATATCATCGTGCTTCTGCAAACCAAAACCCAACTCCACCTGCTTTTCGTAGATCTGTGCACTCTTATCTCGGTTTTACAGATTTCCCCTGCGTTATTTTAAACATTTAAATAGCCTAATTGCTTTAACATGGCCAGGAATTTCAGAGCCACTTGTAAAAAGCTAGCTTGTGGTGATTTACTCAGTTGTGTAATTCCTTTGGAATCCCTTTGGTGTGTCTGGAATGGGACACGTTGAACTACTGCGGATTTCGCTTGCATGTCATTTCATGTGGATGAAAATGTCACAGAAAATTGGGTGTAAATACATGCCACACTGACATTTCCTTTACTTTTCAGAGATTTTTGGATTCTTCCAATGTAACTACTACGAATAAAAATGATCATCGGCTACTGGTCTCTATCAAACATTAGCACATTAGTATATTTTAAAATGGATAGTACAACACACAATCCTGCACATTGTTAACATTTTAACTTTAGTCATTCTGAAGCAGGATGTCGGTCTGATACTGAATCTCCCAGTTAGTTTACTATACCACAAAGATGCTTTGATTTGTATTCAATAAAACCTCATTTCTTCAGATCTACTATCAGATGCCCATTGTAATATTGTGGATAAAACATATATTAAACAAAAAAAGACATGCTGCTGATTTTTACTACAAATTTCCAAGCTAAAGCACTGAGTCTCAACGAGTGCCTGGAAAATATCAAAAGCTGGAAAACAAATAATTTTTTTTTCCAATTAAATGAGAACAAAACAGATGTTATTCTCTTTGGCTCACAGAAATCCACCAACAGCATAATAAATAACATCAGACCACTGTCACAATGTGTTAGCCCTCATGTTAGAATCTTGGGGGGTATTTTTTGCTGCTGAACTCAGACTTCATCATTAAATCAAATCTGATGTCAAGAGAGCAGCTCCTTTCTTTCAAGTTTTTACTAACATCAAAACATTTATTTTTTTTCATAATCTAGAGAAAGCTAAACATGCTTTTATTTGATCTCATCTAGCCTACTGTAATGATTACAATATAGGTGTATACAAGTCCTCTTCTGTTAATACTGAATGCAGATTGTAAACTGCACATCATTGCTAAGAAAAGGAATGAGATCACCCCTGTTTTAGCCTCTCTCCACTGGCACCCTGTCCATTACAGGATTATGATTATTTTATTTGGGGCTCTTGAGTGAAGCCACAGAAAACTGGTAATCATAGACACAGCCATCTGTGGCTCAGAGTCCAAGAAAGCAAAACTGACTGGCGAATAAGAGGGTGAAGGGTGAAGGAAGACTACGCATCTTTTAACTGACAGTGCGCTACTTTATGTAGTGAGTAACTCATATGACAGATCAGGTCAAACTTTATAAATGTAATGCGCTGAAGCTTAAGCTTCCTTACCAATTAAAATCTGTGCACACTTGCTAGCAGGACTATGAGGTACCAGTCCATGAATGACAAGTCTCTCCCCATTACAGCTCAAACCATCTCCACCCCGGAGGACCACTCCTAATAAGGCCTCCAGCAAGCCGCCTTTCTCTGAGGGAGGAGGAGAAATACCGCCCAGTCGTTTAGGGTTGATGTACACACACACATCTTTCAAATATGGCTGCTGCACCACCAATCCTGCCCGCTGCCCTGTCTGGTTCTTCAAAATGGATGCCGGTTGTTGAGAAGTTCTGCCGTTTTTCCCATCAGCCCTGCTTCTCTGAGAAGGACGTCGTTTGCGTCCGAGGATTTTAGCAAGCTTCTTGAATTTTGGTTGTGATTTCCTGGTGGAGTCTGCACGTTTTTTGCTGCCTTTGTCAGTGATGATCTCGGCCTCTTTTTCACTGAAACGCACATGATTGGTGGCAGCAGACTGAGTGGCGGTGATGTGAGAGAGTACAGCTTCTTCTTCACCCTCACTCAACTCCAGATAGAAGAGCTCACCATTCTTTTGAACATCATCGAGCCACTCAGGCTCGAGCTCACTATGACAGAAAAATATAAACAATAATTATTTCCCGCTTCCCAATGTCACACTATCCCTTCATGTATCATATAGTGCTTTCTACATGTTATATTACTATTATATTCTATGATTTTACAAGAAATGATAAATGCCTGCATTCAGCCTGTTTCTATAAAAAACTGTCAACAGGCCATAATAGACGTAGTAAAGGTCTATGACTGTAAACTGCCATCCAATTTTATGAACTATCACACAAACATACGCTTAGCTAATAATGTGATCTTCCAGCTGCTTTAAGTGATGGTCTTCATGCGTATACTACCAGTAGCTGTATAAAAGTCAGAATTTTCTGACTGAACTCAATGACCCAGTTTAAAATGAATAAAAATGACAACACGAATCCATCTGATACACCACACACTGACCTTAACCCATACTGTTTTTACATTTTCCCCTCATTTGCCTCTTCTAATAGTCTTCTTCTTTTTTTTTTTTAAACCGCACCACAGTTCTGTCTGGTAGCACAGGGTGAACTTCCAGGGAGCATTACAAAGTGTAAGGCCTGCTTGAGAGAAACCTCGCACACACCACAAATCCTTTCAGCACAAAATGCTCCAACTCTGCAGAAAGTATAACACCAAATATGCACCTAAACTTAAGTTGTCTTCCCTTTCGTTTTAAAACGAACCACACCATTTCTGTGGCGAGCTCGTAAAAAAACCCACGTCCGTGGATTCAGTAAAGTTGAGGAGCGGCATGTAATTATTTATGAAGGATGGCTTTCTAAATTGGAAGCAGAACTTTTCTTTAAAATTGAAAGTCAGGAAAGAGGAACGAGTATTTTATTATTTTATTAAAAGAGGAACGGGTACTTTATTCGTTTTTTTTCACCCAGATTACCTGGACCAATACTACTTGGTAAACGGTAAATGGTCTGCACTGATATAGTGCTTTAAAAAAAACACACCATGTCTCATTCACACACACACACCAATGGTAGCAGAGCTACCATGCAAGGTGCCAACTTGCCATTGGGAGCAACTTGGGGTTCAGTGTCTTACCCAAGGACACTTCGAATCGCCAACCCTACGATTAGTGGACAACCCGCTCTACCACCTGAGCCACAGCCACCACTTGAGTGTGTTACATTATAGTCTGGATCATGAGGGCAGCGGTGGCTCATCGGTTAAGGCTCTGGTTTACTGATCAGACGACCTACTCATCAGAAGGTCTGCCACTGTTGGGCCCTTGAGCAAGGCCCTTAACCCTCCCTGCTCCAGGGGCGCCGTATCATGGCTCACCTGTGCTCTGACCCCAACTTCCTAACAAGCCGGGCTATGCAAAGAAAAATAATTTCACTGTGCTTTAATGTATATGTGACCAATAAAAGCTTCTTCTATTATGAATGTTGCACAGAGGCTCAGAATAGATGGAACAGATCTGAGGCACGAAGTTAATATGGAGGATGTATGTAATGTGTGATGTTTGATTAAACCATGCACATTTTTTCAGACAAGCACTCCTCCCCCACATTACTGCTGGATCTTACTCTGAATATTCGGAGTAACTGGATGAACTGGACTCTGCATCACTTCCATCGCTGACTTCAGCCACATCACTTTCTTCGTCTTTCTCACTCAAAGTGCGGGCGGAATTCTTCTCCAAACGTGCTCCAAACTCTCTATAGGCCATTACTCCATTTTCCAAAAGCCTGTCAAAAACGTCAATTGTTTTCGCTCGGTTTTCTTTTTTTTCGTCTTCTCTTTCAGGATACGCTGGCTTGTTCGGCAGAGTTATGAGAAGTGAGAGGAACTCGCCATGTTGTACACATACGGGTCCTTGACGGGGGAGCACGTGACAGATTATCGACGCGTGAATGGATGAGGTTGGGTTGCTGTAGCAACGTGGAAGCTTTCGTTTGTATGGACGTCACGCAAAAGCATACATGTTTATGGCTGATAAAAGAAATGTCAAAACATTAAATATATATATATATATATATATATATATATATATATATATATATATATATATATATATATATATATATATATATATATATATATATATATATATATATATATATACACTAGCAGTGCTTGGATTTAAAAAAAAATAAATCAATGAGCAGTGAGACCATTTATCCAGGATGCATTGTACGCCTTTATGCTTTATAGAAACCGCTGGTGATGGCGAAGTTTACTTTAAAAACAAATAATTAAGCACAAACTTTCATTCAAATGTTTTTTAATAATGTTCAATAAAAGCAAATATATGGTTGTAACCCATAAATTATGTAACTGTACCAACTGTACCGATAACAATAGACTTCATATTTGATCTGGATGGTTTTAAAACTCATTCACTTCAAAAAGAAAACAAACAAGGAGTTTTTTTTTCTTCTTCTGATTTTTATAGGAGTAAAACCATTTCCCGACATATGTAATATCCACATACTGTCTATTAGGCCTCCATTCAGATATAAATCCAACATGTGAAATCGTGCAAAATAATAAAAGTTAAGCAACGTTTCCTTTCTTCTTTTTGTTATTGTATTGATATAAACACCAGAAAGAGCTCAGGCTGATTACCAACACATTGTTGAATAGGGTTATTAGATCAGAAGATGTTAATGTGATCACCACTGACTTGTAGAGTCAAACACTAACCTGTAGAGTAAAACACTGACCTGTAGATTCAAACACTGATCTGTAGAGTCAAACACTGACCTGTAGATTCAAACACTGATCTGTAGAGTCAAACACTGACCTGTAGAGTCAAACACTGACCTGTAGAGTAATATACTGACCTGAAGAGTAAAACACTGACCTGTAGAGTCAAACACTGATCTGTAGAGTCAAACACTGACCTGTAGAGTCAAACACTGACCTGTAGAGTAATATACTGACCTGAAGAGTAAAACACTGACCTGTAGAGTCAAACACTGATCTGTAGAGTAAAACACTTACCTGTAGAGTAAAACTCTGATCTGTAGAGTAATATACTGACCTGTAAAGTAAAACACTGATCTGTGGAGTAATATACTGACCTGTAGAGTAAAACACTGACCTGTAGAGTAATATACTGACCTGTAGAGTAAAACACTGACCTGTAGAGTAAAACACTGATCTCTAGAGTAATATACTGACCTGTAGAGTAAAACACTGACCTGTAGAGTAAAACACTGATCTGTAGAGTCAAACACTGATCTGTGGAGTAATATACTGACCTGTAGAGTAAAACACTGACCTGTAGAGTAATATACTGACCTGTAGAGTAAAACACTGACCTGTAGAGTAAAACACTGATCTCTAGAGTAATATACTGACCTGTAGAGTAAAACACTGACCTGTAGAGTAATATACTGACCTGTAGAGTAAAACACTGACCTGTAGAGTAAAACACTGATCTGTAGAGTCAAACACTGACCTGTATAGTAAAACACTGCGTATAGAGTCAAACTCGTCCAGGTCTGTGCAGGCAGTGCTCAGGTTTTTCCCAGCGGAACAGATAGTGAACATGATGCTTCATGCTTTCTGTCTCCGCCTGTTCAAATTCATCAATTAAACACCACTGAGGTGACTCAGTGACCACGCCATGGATAGTCTCTCTCTCTCTCTCTCTCTCTCTCTCTCTCTCTCTCTCGCACACACACACACACTGACTCAGAGTTAATAAAAAAAATGAAGTTCTCTCTCACACACACACAGTAGCGCGGTATAGTTAGACAGACAGAAAATGTCCCGAAATGTTAGACAGTTCTTGACTGCAACCGGTTTATAACTCCCGTTAAATAAAAACCGACCGAAATGACTCCTGAGTACTTCTCCAGATCTTTTCTGTTGCCTTCGTTTTGGCTAAATCTCCCTCATACCAAGTGTGGAGAGAGAGAGAGAGAGAGAGAGAGAGAGAGAGAGAGAGAGAGAGAGAGAGAGAGAGAGAGAGAGAGAGAGAGAGAGAGAGAAAGAAAGAGAGAGCGAGAGAGCGCCAGAGAGCGCCCTTTCCCAGCTGGTGCTGGACCTCAGTTCAGACCAGGACTGCACTCAGGCAATCCGGCTCAACCAAATTATAACACAACAACAAAAAAGATCACAAAAGAACATTGAACTCTATTTGGATCAGAAAACAGATTACACACCAGTAGAATCTCTCAGTTCTGGGAGATCTTATATTAAGGAAGACATTGGGTGCTTCTCTTATTTTATTTGTGAATCCTCGCTTCCTTTCCTTGCACCTTAGCTCCTACCCTTATGATGTGAGGGAAGGATGCAAGGATGAGATGTGAGAATAGAGGAACCGAAGAAAGTCAAATGGAATATCCATCCATCCATCTTCCTTCCGTCCATCCATCCATCCACTACCGCTTACTCCTTTTCAGGGTCACGGGGAAACTGGAGCCTATCCCAGGAAGCATCGGGCACGAGGCGGGGTACACCCTGGACAGGGTGCAAGTCCATTGCACACTCACATACACATTCACACACTACGGACACTTTGGACATGCCAATCAGCCTACCATGCATGTCTTTGGGGGAGGAAACCGGAGGAAACCACTGCAGCACGAGAACATACAAGCGCCGCACACACGGCCCCAGCGGGACTCGAACTCCGGACCCTGGAGGTGTGAGGCGAATGTGCTAACCACTTCAAATCACCAAAGCGAGGTCAATTAATAATGACTGAACTCAGCTAGATGACGTCACTGTGCTTCAGGGATCTGACATAATATATATATATATATATATATATATATATATATATATATATATATATATATATATATATATATATATATATATGTGTGTGTGTGTTTTTTTTTTTTTTTTTTTTGTGCCGTTATGTTGTTGGTTTGGTTAATAAAGCAAAATGCACTGATAGTATATGAAATGTCGGTTATTCAACTATTAATTAATGAACAACACATAAATTATCGCATCTTTTGTGCAGATTCGCATATCCGAACATGCAAGGAACAATTAATTACAATACTCATTATAAGCAAGATGGTTAACGTCGATCGATTTCCGGGTCACGGGCTGGAAGACAGAGGAGCGAGGAAACGAGCAAGCATCATTTTGAGTATTGAGAAGCTCCCGATTTATCCCCTGTGTGTCCTTTAACTACAGAAGCATCACGTGACATTTATACGCGAATAAGCACAACTCGTGTGACGTTAACACGTGTTGTTTTGCAAGTTGCCTGGGTCAAAAATGTCTAGAAAGGGAATGAATGAATTTTGTTCACAAGAAAATTTTCTACTTTCTACTCATTACACAACTTAATGAAATAGTTATTAACATAACACAAAGACCTTAAATTGCACAGTTAGACACTAATCACTCGGATCATGCATTCTTCCTCTTATACTTCATAAGAAGTAAAAAGAACGTTCATCAATGATTAAAGCCCATGAATGAATCATTAGCTAAAATCCGATTCACGCTCAGAAGAGTACATCAAAACTCATCATCGTGATTAGGGAGACGTAACGCTTTCAAATCACATTTCCTAGCTAGATACTATAGAAATGATCCCTGAAAGTATAGTCTTAACTTTTCTCCTCCTCACACAGTGGAGCGCTTCAAACAAGACACAGATCGTGAAGACGACAGATTTAAGATTAAACCGATAACACACATGTAAATAAACAGCTATCCACAAAGACTATCCAAAAAAACAAAACTGACGTGAATTAATATCGAATAAAAGCAGAAAATATATTTTATACAAATGAATGAACATTCCCATCATGCTTTGCCCACAAGGGTAGAGTTAGTTCCGTAGTTAAAGGATCTTGCAGTTCCTCGACCAAACGCTAGGTGGAAGAACATATACAGATTTGAAGAATAATCATTGTTCTAGGTCATCACACGGATGAGAGAGAGAGAGAGAGAGAGAAGAGAGAGAGAGCGAGAATAGGCCATTCAAGATGGGATCTCTGGATACCCCAATTCCAAATCACTTTGCCAATAGAATTCGACACAAAGTAAGAGAAAAATCACATAAACAGAAAGCTTGAAAAACTGTAAATGACATTTAAAGGCAATCAAAACCCTTTAGACTCCTCAATTACAGAGCAGGAACTTAAAATTACATTTACAAACTGGAATCAAAGAAAGCATAAGGACCTGATGGAATCTGGAAGGAAATGATCAAACACACCAGTTCTGAATTTCAGTTGGCCATTTAAAAACTTTTCGGTTTGGTGTTGAGTGTTGATTCTCCCCCGAAATATATCAAATTGGACCTAAATTCAACCCTAATAATTACCCAGGCATTTGTGTGAACAGTAATCTGGGAAAGAGAATGTGTAATATAATCAACTCTTACAGAGTTATTTATTTAATTTTCACGTTTCCCTCTTCATGTGTAATTCCTGATATATTGTTTCTATTTCCAATCATGATCTCACTCACACAACACCCACACCTAACCTGATATTTTTTCTTTTGCATTTACTTAAACACTTATAAAAGCTGAAGCCTAATTAGTACTATACATTTGAACAAATTATAGGTTAACATATAATGTTACATTATATGTTGCTTTAATAAGCAAAAGATAAATTACTTATATTCAACACTTTCCTAATAATCACTCTGATCATGTACTCCTCCTCTCTTACTTCATAAGAAGTAAAGAACGTTCATCAATGATTTAAGCCCATGAATGAATCATTAGCCAAAATCCGATTCACGCTCAGAAGAGCACATCAAAACTCATCATCGTGATTAGGGAGACGTAACGCTTTCAAATCACATTTCCTAGCTAGATACTATAGAAATGATCCCTGAAAGTATAGTCTTAATTTTTCATCTCTTCGCACAGTGGAGCGCTTCAAACAAGACACAGATCGTGAAGACGACAGATTTAAGATTATACCGATAACACATGGAAATGAACAGTTATCCACAAAGACTATCCACAAATCAAAAACGGCATTAATTAATCTCGTATAAAAGCAGAAAATCGATGTCTATTCGAAAGAATGAACATTCCCATCATGCTTTGCGCCCACAAGGCGGAGTTAGTTCGAGATAGTCAGGCTGCAGGCTGCAGAATGGGGCGGGGCTGCACTTGTGTCGCTCTGCCCACAATCGGTCTCATTGGCTAGTGGGAACGTAATGACGTCGACGCCTCATGTTCTCATTGGACTCTATGCACGGTCGCTTCCGCTTTTAGTCTCAGTGGCTAGCAGAACTTTCTGTGCTGCTCCGGAAGTGATTTGTGCTTGCTATGTGCTCTGCGAGCATGGTTTTTTACACTCACTGCTTGCAAGATCTTCCAGGGATTATTGAGTGAACGATATTAATCTCATTATGAGAATTGGCAACAAACAAACTAATTTCATCTTTCAGGAGGGTGGAGTGAGGTGGTTGCTGTTTCAGTCAGACACTATTTTATGTATATATACATACATAGAATAGTTTCTATGTGTATTTTCACTAGACTGAATTTTAAAGATAATTTTGTAAAATCTAAATAATCTGTACAGGTCTTTATTGGGAAGGGTTTAAACAATGTATTTCATGCTTGTTCAATGAAGCATAAACAATTATTGCACATGCACCTGTGGAACAATTCTTAAAACACTAACAGTTGACAGGCTGTAGGCAGTTAAGGTCACAGTTACAATAAGTTAGGACAGTGGTTGTCAAAGTGGGGACCGCCAGGGGGCGCCCGAGGGGCCTCAACAATTTGGCCGGAGGCAACAAGCCCATCCCTCCCACTAGTATGTTTTCTCTTTCTCACTCTCAGACAACCACACACACACACGTAATCAATTCCCAAAGTAATGTCATGTAAAGATGTAATCATTAATAATAAAAAATGGCATATATTCAGAAGTCTGTATTTTTAATGTGTTTTAAAGACATCTTGCAAAAGGGGGGCCTCGGTCAAATGTTAATGCCATTTGGGGGTCCTTGTCCTGGAACAGTTTGGGAACTCCTGAGTTAGGACATTAAAGAGAACTTTCTACTGACTCTGAAAAACACCAGAAGAAAGATAACTAGGGTTCCTGCACAACTGTGTGAACATGCCATATGCCTGCTGCAAGGAGGCTTGAGGACTGCAGATGTGGCCAGAGCAATAAACTGCGATGTCTGTAATGTAAGACGTCTAAGACAGTACTACAGGGAGACAGGAAGGACAGCTGATCACCCTTGAGGTGAAAATTTACATGTAACCAAGTGTCTCTTAGACGTGATCGAGAACTTGCAAATGCCTTGGTGGAAGAGTGGGAAAACATCTCACAGCAAGAACTGACAAATCTGGTGCAGTCCATGAGGATGAGATGCACTGTAGTACCAGATTTATAGCAGAATAAATGTAAAGGGGTATTTCGCACAAGACCCCTGTAACAGGTATCTGAAGTTATAGCAGAATGAATGTAAAACACCTGTGTAATCATGGAGAGATCTGCAGCAAGTGGATTTTCTTCCTAAACTGCACATGATCCGTTGACCTCGATGATGCAATATCTGTTACGATGTTCTGAAATCCCTGGAAAAAAGTGCCTGCTGTCGACAAGAAACACTTCCACACATGATACACTTGTGTATCCTCGCTCCTAGCTCCTCTGGAAGCTTCCTCACTGCTTATTCCTCCCCTCCTCGAGGTGCAATTAGAGAACTGATATGTCCAACAAAACGGTTTACTTCAATCAAATTTCAGCTCTCGGGCTGGAGAACAGAAGAGTGATAAAACGAGAAAGAATTAGTTCCCTGCCTTGTGCCCCGGTTCCTCTGGGATCAGCCCCAGGCTCCCCATAACCCTGTGTAGTATAAGCAATACAGAAAATGGAAGGATGGTGTAGTACATCACCACATTCGTTCCTTCACGGCTGTTTCTCGGTTTGCTCATTTTCTTCTCTTATTCCTGTCCTCAGCTCTAGTATGTTGTTCTTCACCTCGGCAGTGTTTCTCACTCTGTGGGCTCTTCCGCTGCTGATTTACAGGGCCAGGGAAACATCAGGCCTGTTTTCGGTGACAGTGATGTTAATTACAGTGTCTGCACCTGCACAGGGTATGGTGTTTGCCTCAAGGATAATGTTTGGTCCATCACTCCACTCCATTTGATTCGATTTATCCCTCGCGTGTCCTTTCCTTACAGAAGCAACACGTGACTTTCAAGCGAATAATCAAAAATCTTGGAAGTTCACGCGTGATTTTTAGACACTTGACGTGCTGTTTAACATGGAGCGTTGATTTTAAAGGAACCCCCGAACCCCCGTTTTCATTTTCACGATTTTCTCATATCGTCATCACGCCCGCACTCCTCCCACTCCTTTATTTTCACGTGATTTTTCCCATAATTTCCATTTACCTGCGTGAATTGCCCCCACCAACGCAAAACGTCAGCAAAATAGTCTCAATCGTTTGTGCTTCTTTGTCTGGTTTTGCCGTTAAAATTTTTTGTGCTGCTTCGGTTCCGGAATATAAGGAATATTCAAAGGTCATTCTGGGGTCACCCAGCCCCCACATGACCCTACATTTTCATTCTCAGTCATGATCTCGTGACAGAACACGCTCCTCATTACATGTATCTTTTCTTACATGAAGCCTAACACCGAAAAACATTAAAATCTGATAAAACAACAATCTAACGCTCGCAAAATCACACATCATCTTATTTTAAACGTTTTTCCAAATAATCACTCCGATCATATACTCCTCCTCTCTTTACTTCATAAGAAGTAAAGAACGTTCATCAATGATTTAAGCCCATGAATGAATCATTAGCTAAAACCCGATTCACGCTCAGAAGAGTACATCAAAACTCGTCATCGTGATTAGGGAGACGTAACGCTTTCAAATCACATTTCCTAGCTAGATACTATAGAAATGATCCCTGAAAGTATAGTCTTAACTTTTTTCCTCCTCACACAGTGGAGCGCTTCAAACAAGACACAGATCGTGAAGACGACAGATTTAGGATAATACCGGTAACACACATAGAAATGAACAGTTATCCACAAAGACTCTCCACAAATAAAAAGCGGAATTAATTAATCTCGAATAAAAGCAGAAACTTGCTTTTTATTCGAACGAATGAACATTCCCATCATGCTTTGCGCCCACAAGGCGCAGTTAGTTCGAGATAGACAGGCTGCAGGTTTCAGAATGGGGCGGGGCTGCACATGTGTCGCTCTGCCCACAATCGGTCTCTATGGGCTGGAGATAAATTGGGGCGGGGCTGCACATGTGTCGCTCTGCCCATTGGCTACTAGGAACGAAATGACGTCGATGCCTCATGTTCTCATTGGATTCTATGCAGAACTTTCTGTGCTGCGCCGGAAGTGATTTGTGCTTGCTGTTTCAATGTGCGCTGCGAGCATGGCTTTTTACACTCACTGCTTGCAAGATCTTCCAGGGATTATTGAGTGAACGATGTTAATCGCAGTATGAGGTTGGCATCTGTCATTCCCTCTAGTAAGAAGGAGAATGGCTATAAACTCTATGTTTCGAGTTCTATCCACAACTTTGAGAGTCTCAAACTAACTCGCTTCGTTTGTGACAGTTTATACTCTTTCTATCTAGTTAACATTTTTTTTATAAATAATTTTTTAAAAGATATTTTGTTCGTATAGTTGATTCTCATTTCTAATATTAAAAAAAGACCATATTCACATGTAGTGTCTTGCCTTAATCTAATGCTTACTTAAATTAATAAAATGTTTTCTAATACCAGCCAGCTCTTATTTACTGTGCTGAGCTGCTTTGCTCAACCCTGGACATGTTCATACTCGCTTAAAAACAGAAAAGTTTGAAAATGGGAAATTATGGAAGCTACGCACAGAATTAAACCTTGAGGATGTGTTATATAACAGGACAGCAGTACTGAGATGATGCACCTTCACACACACACACACACACACACACACACACACACATATATATTTTATATTTATTTTTTATATATATATATATATATATATATATATATATATATATATATATATATATATATATATCAACTGGCACCCTGTCCAGGGTTTATCCCGCCTTGTGCCCGATGCCTAAACAGTAATCCTTACTTGCCAAAGGATGGTAATAGTAAACAAAATTTCTATGTATACTGTCAGGTAGATGATACAAAGCATCGGTGTAAACTGAATCTCGTTTGTGTCTGTGTCAGTCACCTCACTCCTCCCTTTTCCATGTAAAAACCTAGACTTGCAGCGAGACAATAATTCATAATGCGACATGGAGAGGTAACTACCAGGCTAACGCTTATCACTGTATTAATGAGAAGTATTTAAATTTGTATTTAAGTGAATGAGGACATCCTGTTTTCCAGATTTAATTTACTTGGCACAGATTTGAATAGAACATTAGCTTATTAGCTGGAGGACGTCCATTTACGTCAGTATTTGTTCCGCTGGCAGACAAACCCATATGGATTTAACCTTAAGGAATGTGGTTATTCCTTAAAATCATCCCTTAAATTAAGTTTGATAAAAGATTTTATGCAAAAATAAAATCTTTTTTTTCTTTTCAAATTGACATTACAATGGTCTTAGCGCAAATAAACCATTGTAAAAAAAATAATAATAAAAAAGGAAGAAAGAAAAAAATATATTTATTTGTGGTTACTATGGTTTTACTAATAAAAATAATAAATAGCTATTATATTATGGAACAAATATTTTTCTTAATATTGGTTTAGAAACTACTCAATATTCTGTGTAAAATATGGCCTTTATATTGATCAATTACTGATTATATTACAAAGATCCAACTAAACCTGTTTATATTAGTACTGTAATAATTATATTGTATATAAAATGAATAAAAACATCTGACACCTTGTAATTTCTTCATTAAATCATTTCCCCACCATCACTCGGACGTGTAAATAGTCTATTTAATGTGTGTTTCATAATCGAAATCACAGTGCACATATTCATGCAATAGTGAAATAATCTACCATTGTGCAGTTATTAACTGATTAAAATTTTGAACTAAGATGACATAATGTTTATAATTGGTTCTTTCTCATGTAGCGTCTTTGCAAACTTCCATGTATAAAGTACTGTGAAATAAATAATCATCGCATAGCAAATATCCACATAAGCAGAAACCCAGTAAGCCCAGAAGAAGAATTCCAGCCCAAGAAGAGCACAACAGACACAACATAAACACACACACACACACACACACACACACACACACACACATAATATAACACACATATATATATATATATATATATATATATATATATATATATATATATATATATATATATATATATATTTATTTATTTATATATTTATTTATATATTTATTTATATATTTATATGTGTGTGTGTGTGTGTGTGTGTGTGTATACATATAAAACAAATTAAATTGGAATAATCAAGGAAAGCCAAAAGGCATGTTATCTTGTATTTTCCATAAATGTTTTGTTTTACAGTTCAGGAGGACAGTGAATCATCACAAGGTGAAATCATTATTATGTCAGTCATTGCATTCATTGTTAAATATAAGATTAAACAATTGGGAGTGAAAGATTTAGAACAGAGCCATTTTGCATCGAATTGATATCAAAAACTTCTTTCTTGTCCTATTGCTTTTGGCCCTGAAGATGAGATTTCCAGTTTGAGAGCAAAGAAATCAAATAAACGGTCAAGATCAACAACAATTGCACCTGAGTGTAAGTAGTGTGGTAGAAAGTTGATTATCAGAAAATTTAATTTCAGTTCAGTTCTTGTTTTCTGTCAAAATAAAAATAAAAACTGCATTTCAATGAGCCACTTACAGTGTAACCTAATCATAATGCTTGTTTTCAAAAGTATAGCCATCTGATTTAAACATATGCTAATAACATTATTAGCATTACATTTTAATGCACAACATTATTATGTCTGTAAACAAATAAAAAAAACTGTACAGTTCAAGCATGCACAAGAGTGGATTAATAATGGGTCTTACATACATCATTTACATTTACATCACATTTATTCACTTAGCAGACGCTTTTATACAAAGCGACTTAAAAATTAGAAAAATACAAGCAAAAATACATAAATCATAACACTGCTGAATGTTTTTTTTTGTTGGTTAAGGTTTGAAGCCAACGGGAAGAATTGCCATCGCAATAACCCCGGTCACAACTGACAACACACACCTCGACCCCCACACCCACACACCCCCACCTGCTGGTTAATACTCGCATACTATATACAAACAATGTATGTATAAACAGTATATTATAAATTATAAACAGTATACTATATCCAATAAATATCAAAAATCTAAAAGGTGTGTGTCATACCTGACACCTAGTTGAACACTTTACAGTTGGTTGTGTGACTGTACATCATTCAATTCAAATGCTATTGAGCTTCAAATTATGGTAAATCTTGTGCATGAGCCCATTCAGAAATAAAATACATGACAATTTTTATATATGATTTAATAGTTAATTTTGTTAAATATAAAAAATACAAAAGGTGTGCGTTATAGCTGACACCTACATGAACACTTTACAGTTGGTTATATGACTGTAAGTCATTCCCTTCAAATGCTATTGAAGTTAGAAACGTGTTTAACAATGTCGTATGTAACTTTACAGACGGTCCCTTAATTTTCCATATCTGCGAATATCGAACATCCAACGTCAAACCAACTTTATGCCAATGTAACACGGTAAGGCTGTGGGCGGAATCTTTTCCTCGTGGTCCCTTTTCATCCAATAGTAAGCAGCCATCGTTTCCAGCGCGACCAATAGGAATGCATGAGACGCTGTTGCCAGGGCAACGAGTCAATAAACTAGGATGCTCGCGCAATCAAAAGTAATTCTTACATCGACCCGTTATTTGTCGAGCTGTAAGATTTCTCCGCGGAGACATTATCAAACCCGTTAGGAACAATGGTGAGCACTTTTCCTCTTGTTTAATAGAAAATACAAATACATAAAATAGGATTACATAACCTATTTTTACAATTACTTTTACGTAGGTCATAATATTTATATATATATATATATATATATATATATATATATATATATATATATATATATATATATATATATATATATATATATATATATATATATATATATATACACACACACACACATAAATATACACATACATATATATACTTAGGAATTATTAATTTTGTTCATTCATACTCAGTAACACACTGTCCTGGTCAGGGGTGAGGTGGATCTGCAAGACTGGGTGTGCGTGGGACACTAGTCCATTGCAGGGCATATTTAGGTTCACTGTCTAATTCAGAAATGCTCCTTTTTCTTAACTGTTCTGTCCTCCCACAGCGTGAGTGCGTCTCTATCCATGTTGGCCAGGCTGGTGTCCAGATTGGCAATGCGTGCTGGGAACTCTACTGTCTTGAACACGGCATCCAGCCGGACGGACAGATGCCCAGCGACAAGACCATCGGAGGTGGAGATGATTCCTTCAACACCTTCTTCAGTGAGACGGGGGCTGGAAAGCATGTCCCCAGGGCTGTTTTTGTGGATCTGGAGCCCACAGTCATAGGTACGATTGAGATCTTATGGTGCATGATTTTGCCTGTTAATGAAATAAAGCTAATGGGTCTGTGGTGGTCTGGTTAATAATCTAATTTATATGGACTTTTCCTTTAGATGAGGTCCGCACTGGAACATACCGCCAGCTGTTCCACCCTGAGCAGCTCATCACAGGAAAAGAGGATGCTGCCAATAACTATGCCCGTGGTCACTACACCATCGGCAAGGAAATCATTGATCTGGTTTTAGACAGGATCCGCAAACTGGTGAGTATCAGCATACTGTACTGTTAATTACAAATATAACCGAATAATATGAATAAATTTATTATATGATTATCTTCATAGGCTGACCAGTGCACAGGTCTCCAGGGTTTCCTGGTGTTCCACAGCTACGGTGGTGGAACTGGTTCTGGTTTCACTTCCCTGCTGATGGAACGCCTGTCTCTTGACTACGGTAAGAAGTCCAAGCTGGAGTTCTCCATCTACCCAGCTCCCCAGGTGTCTACTGCTGTGGTGGAGCCCTACAACTCCATCCTGACCACCCACACCACCCTAGAGCACTCCGACTGTGCTTTCATGGTGGACAATGAAGCCATCTATGACATTTGCCGTAGAAACCTCGATATTGAGCGCCCTACATACACTAACCTGAATAGGCTGATTGGTCAGATCGTGTCCTCCATCACGGCCTCTCTCCGTTTCGATGGCGCCCTCAATGTCGACCTTACTGAATTCCAGACCAACTTGGTGCCCTACCCTCGTATTCATTTCCCACTGGCCACATATGCTCCAGTGATCTCTGCAGAGAAAGCTTACCATGAGCAGCTCTCTGTGGCTGAAATCACAAATGCCTGCTTTGAGCCGGCCAATCAGATGGTGAAATGTGACCCACGTCACGGCAAGTACATGGCCTGCTGTCTGCTGTACCGTGGTGATGTGGTGCCTAAAGATGTGAATGCTGCTATTGCCACCATCAAGACCAAACGCACCATCCAGTTTGTGGACTGGTGTCCCACTGGGTTCAAGGTGGGCATCAACTACCAGCCTCCCACTGTGGTTCCAGGTGGAGACCTGGCTAAGGTTCAGAGGGCTGTGTGCATGCTAAGCAACACCACAGCTGTTGCTGAGGCCTGGGCTCGTCTCGATCACAAGTTCGATCTGATGTACGCCAAGCGTGCCTTTGTGCACTGGTATGTTGGTGAGGGTATGGAAGAGGGTGAGTTCTCTGAGGCCAGAGAGGACATGGCTGCCCTGGAGAAGGATTATGAAGAAGTTGGTGTTGACTCCATTGAAGGTGAAGGAGAAGAAGAAGGAGAGGAGTATTAAAATACTGGAAGGAAGACACTGTTTGGTGTAAGATGAAATGAAACTGTTACAACAAACAAAAAAACACTATGCAAAAACATAAAGAAATAAAGCTTTCAAGTTCCCACATTTGGTTGCCTTTTAATTGTATTATATTGGAAAAAATAATAAATCATAAATAATTATTTAAAAACAGTACATATTTTCTAATGCAAAACATTTTTCCATAAGAAAATAGATACTTTACACATTACTGAAAAAAAATCTCTAATGCTAACCAGCCAGGCTTTAAAACAAACATGATTATATCATGGAAATAATTTTGTTATAAGTAAAAGGCACGTGCTGATATACTGTATGTCTCACAAATTCTTGATTATTTCAAACTCAAATGGTGGTTTTTCTAGTCAATTGGGTAGAAAACTTCAAGTAACATGATTTATTTGAAGATAATTTTGACTCCAATATTGCATGCATAATAGGAAGGAATTGAGCCTGAAACCTACTGTGGCATGAAAAATAAATGACAGTGACATGACAGTATCATGTCTAGATGACATGTTAGCCATTTTGGAGTCCAATGTTTGCTGTCTCCACTACTATGTTGGATGTCTCATTAATATGACATTGAAAGGTGATGAAAAAGTGTGAGTTAGAAAACAAACTCTTGCTCTTTTGTTTTTAGGAGCAAACTGTGAATATGGAATGGTATTCCTTATGTTCAGGATTGTTCGTTTTTTTTTTTTTCAATCAAATACCAAGTACTAGTTATTGTAATTTCAACCATATACAGCTGGTACAGTACACAGTGAAATGAAACGACGTTCCTCCAGGACCATGGTGCTACATAAAACAAGACACTAACCACGAGACAGCACAGAACTAAATAAGATCTACACATTTTTACATAAAGTGCATGTGAAGACTTGTGCATAAAAACAACAAAAAATAGGACAGTACAATACTACTAAAACAGGACAGTAGGCACATTAAGTCCCTGCTGAAAACCCCCCCAGCTAAAACCAGCTTTGGCTGGTCTTTGCTGGTCTCCCAGCCTGGTCATAGCTGGTAGTGCAGGGTGGTTTTAGAGGGGTTTTGGCGGCTTTTTTTTTTTTTTTAGCTGGTCAGGCTGGTCTTAGATGGTTAGGCTGGTCTTAGATGGTCAGCATTGGTCAAGCTGGTCGTAGCTAACCAGACTTAACTGCTGATGTTGGCTGGGTAACTAACATACAGGTGTTGGTCATATAATTAGAATACCATCAAAAAATGTATTTATTTCAGTAATTCCATTCAAAAAGTGAAACTAGTATAATGTATACATTCATTACACACAGACTGATATATTTCAAGTGTTCAGTCCTTTTAATTTTGATGATTATAACTGACAACTTATGAAAACCCCAAAATCAGTATCTCAGAAAATTAGAATATTACTTAAGACAGTACAAAAAAAAGATTTTTAGAAATGTTGGCCAACTGAAAAGTATGAACATGAAAAGTATGAGCATGTACAACACTCAATACTTAGTTGGGACTCCTTTTGCCCAAATTACTGCAGCAATGCGGCGTGGCATGGAGTCGATCAGTCTGTGGCACTGCTCAGGTGTTATGACAGCCCAGGTTGCTCTGATAGTGGCCTTCAGCTCTTCTGCATTGTTGGGTCTGGCGTATCGCATCTTCCTCTTCACAATACCCCATAGATTTTCTATAGGGTTATGGTCAGGCGAGTTTGCTGGCCAATTAAGAACAGGGATACCATGGTCCTTAAACCAGGTACTGGTAGCTTTGGCACTGTGTGCAGGTGCCAAGTCCTGTTGGAAAATGAAATCTGCATCTCCATAAAGTTGGTCAGCAGCAGGAAGCATGAAGTGCTCTAAAACTTCCTGGTAGACGGCTGCGTTGACCTTGGACCTCAGAAAACACAGTGGACCAACACCAGCAGATGACATGGCAACCCAAACCATCACCAACTGTGGAAACTTTACACTGGACTTCAAGCAACGTGGATTCTGTGCCTCTCCTCTCTTCCTCCAGATTCTGGGACCTTGATTTACAAAGGAAATGCAAAATTTACTTTCATCAGAGAACATAACTTTGGACCACTCAGCAGCAGTCCAGTCCTTTTTTGTCTTTAGCCCAGGCGAGACACTTCTGACGCTGTGTCTTTTTCAAGAGTGGCTTGACACAAGGAATGCGACAGCTGAAACCCATGTCTTGCATACGTCTGTGCGTGGTGATTCTTAAAGCACTGACTCCAGCTGCAGTCCACTCTTTGTGAATCTCCCCCACATTTTTAAATGTGTTTTTTCACAATCCTCTCCAGGGTGTGGTTATCCCTATTGCTTGTACTCTTTTTTTTTCTACCACATCTTTTCCTTCCCTTCGCCTCTCTATTAATGTGCTTTAGCAATGACCTTTTGTGTCTTGCCCTCCTTGTGCAAGGTGTCAACGGTCGTCTTTTGGACAGCTGTCAAGTCAGCAGTCTTCCCCATGATTGTGTATCTTACAGAACTAGACTGAGAGACCATTTGAAGGCCTTTGCAGGTGTTTTGAGTTAATTAGCTGATTAGAGTGTGGCACCAGGTGTCTTCAATATTGAACCTTTTCACAATATTCTAATTTTCTGAGATACTGATTTTGGGGTTTTCATTAGTTGTCAGTTATAATCATCAAAATTAAAAGGAATGAACACT